>VZRS01007371.1:97125-340430 GCA_013398055.1 Ifrita kowaldi
AAAAATCCAGTTTGCATGTACTCTGAAAAATTCCTAGAGCTTGGCAGTGAAACTCTCCAAGGATTCTTCAGCATTAAACAAGTGCTATTCTTGGGCTGAGGAGGACTCACTACAATTTTCTCTGCATCGATAGTAGTAAAAGACACCTGCTGAGAGCCTGTGGTCTGCTGCCTGTGCTGGTGAAAGGACAGGCAACAGGATGTGCCGAAGCCAGCGCTGTGGGGCACACAGAGCCCAGAACTGTGCTGAACACACTCGCTGTGGAGGGTGGAAAGGCCGCATCTGGATACCACAGCAGGGAAGACACTTAGCCAGACTGCCCAGATCCATGCACCCCAGGGAGCTCAGTCCAGACTCTTGAGTACTTCTGGGCCACCAGAAGCAGGCTCCGAAACTTCTTGGGGGCTTTCTGCCCCTTGCCCCCCAAGCCAGGCAGGTGATAGCATTATCCTGCTCAAAGCTGCTCTCCTTGCTTAGGAAGAGGCACTATTGCCGGGGACCCATAGACCTTACAGAACCTGCCTGAGCTCTTTGGAGCTCCCATGGCCCAGGACCCATCTGTGACCCCCAGGGTATTCTGTCTCTGCCCCAGCTGTGCCACAGCAGTACCCACCAGCCATGGGACCACATCCCAGGGAGATAGCTGCTTCCCAGGGCCGCAGCTGCCCCATCCTGCCTGCTGCCTTGCAGGGCCATGGGACTGACCCAGGGACTCCCTGTGACCCCAGCCCCCACGGCTGTTCTGTGCATGGGCAGGGATTGAGTCTGAACCCCCTGCACCGTGACCCTGCTGGCAGTAGGGACTGAGCAGGTCTTTGCAGTGTTGCTGATGGGTGCTTCAGCTTTTCAGCACTTTCTGGTGTTCCTGGTGCACCCTGCCATTGAAGTGTGCACCCAGGTCGTACCTGCTCACGAATTGCCCTATAAATCCTTCAGCCAGTCCTAAGCAGTGAGCTCGGCTCAGCACAGAGCGTCTCACAACATCAGCACCAAGACCACAGGCACTACAGCCACAGACTTTCCCCCAGACTACAGCCAGCATTATAGTGAAGAATCACAGCCATTGCTGCAGTGTTTAACCTTCTTTCTGCTTACATTGTATAAAGAAACCTAAATAGAAAATAAATATCTCATTTTCAAGTATTTATCTCTATTAATGTAATTTCTAAGAATCACATTACCGGAAAAGAAAGAAAAAAAAACCCAAACATTAAGGATTGTAAATCCTTTGTAGCATCATCCATCCACTACTGTTTATGAAGATGAGGCTCCATTGAAATAATAAACTTATTTAAAGAAGAAAAGATCAGACAGTTGTTTCTTCTCCAAAACTCTATAGAAAGGAAATGTTTTTCCAACTATTTAATTGATGGCAACTAATTGTTAACATTTGGTAAGTAGAAATTTAACAGACGTTTCTATTTAATTGTTTGTCCTAAATGTCTCATGAACTGTTGCCTGAGAAACAACTTGCATGGAAAAGCATTCAAGAAAAACCTGGAAGAAAAGCACAAAGACCTAAGATTTTGCTCATGTGTTTCAGGCAGAAGGGACAGAGTAACACTATTTTCAAGTTCATTTGTGGACACCAGCAAAAATTTAAAAATCCTATTCCACAAATTGTCTGCAATAATAATAGTGACACTTTCTAAAGAGTAATAAACTAAAACATGGACACGTGGGAGGTGTAAAGGGATTCAAATCAATCCTGTCAGATCTTTAGTCAAAGTACCTCTTTTCCCATTGCATTTTTTAGCTATGAAAAATGTCAAAAAAGCACTGTCTGCCACTAGTAGAAAGGGAATTTGAGGGTTTGAATCCATATGCACAGATGTTTCACTTTTGCTTAGGTGACTACCCCCGTGTCCATCAGCGGGACGAATCTATGGGTATAGATCTTGGCTGTCCTGCTTGTACAAACGCAGCTGTGATGTGCCACACGGACACGCACAGAAGTGCAAATTTAGCTAGCCTGGATTCCTCTACCTGTGCTCACTTCTAGCTGCTTCAAGGCCTTCAGGGGCACCTAGCCAGTGGGAAACACCAGATTAAGGAGCCTGTGTGGAATTGAAGCCATCCAAATCCGCTCCAGAGTCTCATCACGACTACAGCTGTAGAAGTGCAGATCAGGAAATTCACTCCAGCTATTCCCTTTATTCAGCTGTTTTCATAATTTCTGTGCACTTTTTCATTCCCCAAATTGCCAATAATGTGTATCAATCACAAAGGCAGCATGGTGAATCACAGCAATGTAACACAGATCAAGCCCTCAAATTCCAGCACGTTCATTAGATCTCTTGACAGAGTGTTATGCTGGTAAAGCCAGTAAGGTGGTGCTGCTGGCAGCAACGTGGCTAATCAATGCACACACATCTCTTCCTGCAAGGTTGCTCAAAGTAATCATCAACAGTGATACAGGGAACTAGAAAGCAAAATTGAAAAATAGTGGGTATCAGCTACAAACCAGTCAAACATAAGGACAGCAGGGTGCAGAAAATTCTTGGCTAGAAGATTCTTTCTTCATAGGGGCTTTTAGCTGCTCATAAATCTGTTGGGAAGCAGATATATCCAAGCATGCTGTGTCAAAGAGGGAATTTCATCATTTACAAAAAGAGGCAAAACTGCCCTAGATCTAATTCTTACTGTGAGGGTGGATTTGCCTGAAGATATGAAAATAAAAGAATATGGTGGAGCCAAATTCCATAAACTTTTTAAATTAAGTATGGCAAATGATGGATCCATTGCAGAATACAAAGACAAATGAGAAAATTTTTATTCAGACATCTAACCTAAGTTCTCGGTCATTTCAAAGTCTGTATCAATGTCATTGACTCCAGCGGATCTAGAATTTGATTTCTAATTAATAAAATGCATTGAATATGCAGATGAGGGATAATAAAATCTCCATCTTTTCTAAAGATCTTAATCAAAGAATCAACTGAGGTGTCTTCACAAGAAAAGGACTGGTACAACACAAAAGTTTTACTGAAATTAGAAGGCAACTAGATTAGGTTACTCTGTAACCAACAGAGCATCCCCTAGCAGTGTAGGATAAAAATTGTAAAAGAAAAGAATAAAAAAGAAATGTTTAGGGGCTGTGAGAACAAAAAAGATTTAAAGTGTTCCTAAAATTTCTAATGAGAAAGAAAGTCCTTTCAATAGAAAAGGAAGATTATGTTAATAACAATTCAGAATTATAACAGTGATGAACTATTATTTAAAAATACACCCTTAACAATAATAAAAATGAAAAAGAATGGAAGACAGTAAAGATAAATGTGAACAATTAACAAAAAGGGCTTTGTATTAATTGACTTTTACAAAAGAGCAGATAAGAACATGTTTTACAGATTTGAACACAGCTGAGTCAGCCATCCTTAATCTTATTGTCCTCTGATATTAAGAGATTCTACAAACATGTTTTGTATCATTGACAAATATTTGCTGAAAAGCTACTGGAAGAGAGGAGGAAGTTTGTCTACAAGAAAATTGCAGGAAGCCTAGCAATTACCTTCTACTTAGATTAATCACTGAAGTTTTTGTCCGGGAAGTCATGGCTCAGTTTAGTTATTCAGAGGGAGGTATATGGCTTTCTGAGGGCCAAGACTTCCAAAAAACCAAACCAAAACAATAACAATAACAAAATTAAACAGTAAATAAATAAATAAATCTCTTATCCAGACCCAAACATTTAAGAGAATGACTGTAAAGAATCAAACTTGCCAGAGTATTTGATGTAAATTAGAATTGCTAGGTATCTCAGTGTGTTAAATTTAGGCTCAAATAGAGAATCAGAAGGATTCAGTCATAAAAAAAAGGAGCAAAATCAGGAAGGAAAGTAGCCAGTTAAATAGAGTTCAATAAAAATGTGTAATTCCTCCACTGACACGATGATGCTGAAATCTCTCTGCCGTCTTTATGTCTCTAAAAAAATTTGGTCCCAGCCTTTTTTCAGCGGGAACTACTGCTCTCCTTGATTTCTAACAGCCTCTCTTTTTGTATGGCTTTAGGCATTAACAGTCAGGAATCTGTTAATCTGCGGAGCAATGATTCCGCTTGATCAACATTAGCAATGTATCACCACTTCTTTACTGGTTGAGTTTCTGACAATGGAAATTTAATGACTCCACACCTGGCTTTGTTATCCACATTTTGTTTCAGTCTAAAATGTAATGAAAAGTGCACAAAATGATCTTTCCCTTTACAGATGAGGAGGGTCCTCAGCTCAGCATGATCAGAGGTCCCTGTCACAGGAGTGATGTTGAACTGCAATGGCAGCAGCTCCCAGCCTTTAGGAAAGCCACCACGGGCTCCAACGGGAAGCTGGGTGCTTTCTATACCCTGCTCAACCTTCTCCCCAAGGCCATAACATACACATAACTGTGTGACATGGGAAGAGACAGGTATTAATGTTTTTATTAATATATATTATGGACACTTACTCTCTTGCTCTTGCATTCCTCCAGCCCAGTCCCTTCCAGTGGCACCACTAATCTCACGTTTGGGAGCACCTGCTATAATTTCACTGCAGACTGAGCAAAAAGAAACACTTTTCAACTTGAACTTTTGAAATACTGAGGTCTGCAAACACAGTTAACAATTCTGACAAATTCGAAGTCCTCTTCAAGGTAGGTTCATACAATCTAAACTGTAATTACATGTACCTATATTAACTCGGACTGATCTTGCAAAATAGTTCTCATAGAAACACAAATGCTCAGCATGTTTGTTGATATGAAGATGCACAGAGAGTATTCTGATAAATAACACTGGAACACAAGTAGGACTTTTCCAGAAATAAACTACTCTATGACAAAATGAAGGCTACAGGGTTGTTGTGATATTAAATATGAAAGACCTTTCCGATTTACATACAGCATCCAGTATAAGGGATTTATTAGCAGCTCCTAACTTTATAGTAAATGATGCATAAATGATGGCAAAGGTGTACAAGACAACTGTATAAAGACTCTTGCAGTGTGAGTAAATTGGTTGAGTGCCAGCTTTTCTAAGGGTGAATGGTTCCACTGACTTGTCTAGGGCATATCATGCAATGATGGATGTAAAATTACAGCATTTTAGAATGGCAACAGTTCAAGGGAAGATTCCAAATTTATGAGGGACAACATTCTTATTCTCATAAACCAAACACGTGGCCTGAGCCTCTCCCTGAAGGAGAACAACTTTGTTGTTCCAAGGCAGGAGAGGTGGAACAAAGCACCTTGTATTCACAAGAACTCGATTTTACTGCATAAAGCTGAAGCTCGGCTGAAGACCAGACAAAGACTTATTTTCTGGGGTTTTTTCATAGCTATACCTGTGCATATTTAAGGCAATCATGTCCATGTGTAACAATGTCCTTTTGAAATGAGACCAGCATTCCAGTAAGCTTTCTGCAAAATTCACAGGGTTTTTTGCACCGTAGTCCATAGCCATTTCCACACGGCTTTTATAATATACATAAGGAAAGTGTCAATTCAAATTCAAAGACAGAGAATACCTTTTTTGATGAAGCATCCTGTATATCATGTACTAGCTGGAGGTGTTCTCTGCTGCTTGACAGGGAACAATGACATGACAAGCAGGGAGAGAAGGAGCTTTTAACCAGTTTAATGTGCAGAGAGTTGGCACTCACTGAAAAGTCATTTGCCTGTTTGCTATTTTTTTTAAGTATGTCTCTTTCCTTTGACTTGTCATTACTCCTGTAATATACAATTTTGTTTTCTGTTTGTAATTTTCTGCTGCAGTGATTTCAAAGGCTCAAAATAATCTCTTTCTATCTTACTAGAAAAAAGATAGGAAATATGTATCTTAATAGTTTGCTTATTTCAAAACCCAGATGAGGTCCCATTTAGTATACCTTTCATTGCTAGACTTTTCTCACTGCTGCAGCAGAGGCCTTACAAGAGTATTACAGTGCTTGTGCTCTATGCTTTCCATACTTCCTGGAAGTAATTTGGGCAAAAGGCATTTTTCATCAAAGGAAATGGTCAAGATTTGTTCTAAATGGCATTCTGTTGAACATTGTTTTGTGGACAAAAAAAAAATAAAAGTCAGAAAGTCATTGCCCTTTTCTTCTGGGAAAGAAGATTAGTCTATTAAATGTGAGGCAACTCAGAATTCTACTTGAAGCTAAATAACATATTTTGAACTGTTATCAGGCACATTACATGGCATTAAAGATAAAATTTAAGAATCGGTGAGTTTCTGCCATGCAGTTTATTTTTCAAGTTAAGCTTTCAAATATTGAAAGTTCACATTCAGTGCCTTGATCAAAAATGATAAATGAACTACTGAATTAGAAGAAGATGCTGCTATTATTTTAACCAGTAAACTAACTCAGGGTTAATCTGGGTGCTATTTAGCCTATTGAAAGTGTTTTGAGTGAACATATGGTTTCTATTGTGAAATCAAGGCACAGTTTTAACTATGAATATAGATAATTACCCTTTGGACTTTAAACATTTATATGTGTCACGTTATGTTGGAGCATTTTTCATGGTCAATAGGTTGAAAGGTTACAGAGTCGAAAATGTAAATTGAGTGTGTTTGAGTAAAACTATCCAGTGTAATGATAGTACAATTCACTACTGCTCTCTCTCGGAAAGAGGTAGCAATAACACTCTGTGAGCATGAGCAATGTAACAGGCTATTTATTTAAATACAGATTGTTATGGTAAAAGATTTTAATATGAGAATTACAGGAATTCAACCGTGGCATATATTGCTAGAAAATCCCTGGTTACTGAAGCTTAATTTGATATATACATAGGGTGTGTTTGGGGGCCTAATTACAATGCTAAAAATAAAACTTTTAAATAAACTCTGCGTGCACGTACGAACGTGCGTGTGAGTGCACGCGCCTCAGAGCCAGGGGCGTTGCTTCAACACACTCTTGATTTAGTCTTGAAAACATGTTTAGTTTCTCTCCCTGAGTGTAGCCCTTGGCAACAGCCCCTTCCAAGGAGCCAGACGTTATGTCTGCACTGAGGATGGTGGAAGGACTCAGCGAGTAGGTGCAAGGAGCACTCGAGTCCAGACTGTGCTGAACTGCAGCAGCCCCACCTCCACCACGCATCCCCTTCAGCCCAGGACACCAATCCATCAGGGCTCTAACACCTCTTAGTAAATCGTTCAGAGTGAGGGAAAGTCAAAGTGCTCTGGTCTGGGCCGAGGGAGGTTCAGTTTCACCCTGCCTTAACAGCTGCAGTCATTTTGGGTGAGGTGAGCAGCTTCTTGCTTTGCCTCGTGGGTCACCAAGGCGCTGAGCACTACAGCTACACTTCTCAGCAAGCCAGCTCCTGAACATGAACTTACTTCTTCAGAACTAACATGCACTTATCTGGACACCAGTGCACACTCCAGCAGGGATGTACCTTACTGTTAACTGCCTGTACTACCTCTCTGGAACTTCCAGCCACGGACAACCCGAGAAATGCATCACCTAAACCAAATCAATCAAAATCAGTTAATTTCTTATTAATAGTTAAGATTTTTAGAATACCTAATGTGCATCATCAAACACAGAGTAAGGCATTAGATCACAAAGAGTTGCTACAAGGACTTCCAAAAAACCCCACAAATAAAATGTATATTGTATATATCTCCTATATTTGTTAATTGTATTTTATTATATTTTAAATATATATTTCCATGAATTGTATTAGATTTTAAAAGAGAATACAGCCTTTCTCCAGGCACACTAAAGAAAAATTAAATCCCATTTTTCCCTGCCCACATATGCTTTATGGAGCCATTTATTGAGTCATTTTAATTACAGCACAGTTCTATTTTTGCTGTTTCCCATTTCCAGAAACACACACTCAAAGAAACATTTTTTAGTCATTTCTAGAAGCATGCATATTGAAAACATCCTTTGTTTACTCTTTACACCATTGAACTGCACCAAAATCTGCTTCACCTATTACTTTCCGTGGCAACCTGGATTTTGGTACTTTCCAATATTGTTTTCTAACTTCTGAAGAATTACTTCTCTCCTTTCTTCCTTGCCATGGTAGGTGGTCACTGCCTGTCACTTTCAGTGTGGGAACCACAAAATGAGGTCATTGCTACTATGTAATAATGGTTCTTCAGTAATGGCAATTAGCAAAAATTAATTACTCTGTGAAAATCCCTAGTAGCTACCTTTTGGGTTGTTATCTTGAAGCAAAACAAAGTGTTCCATTTTTTTTTCATAGATTTTTAGAGGTAGGGAATTTTTCTTCATTGGAAAAGATGGGGTTTCAGGATTTATATAAATATATATATATCTAGATGTACATACATATAGATATATATATAGTTTAAAGTCAGCTCAATCCTCAACTTTGTGGCCCTAAACAGTTGTTGTTTTGGTGTCTAACAGACAGTCTAGCTGGACTTCAACTTGAAATAAGCCCAAGCTGCTGAGTGGCAAATGGATTATGCTATTTAAAAGATGAATTCCCATGAATCCATGTGTAGGTTATGAAATGCAGTTTCTGAAGTGTTTGGGATCAGTTCAGGTAGAGAGCATTTTTATTTTGGATGAATTGGGATTTAACATGGTTTTCTCTTCCACTTTTCCTGACAGCAAAATTGAATATCATTGGCCTAGTTGAACAGTGTCAGTGTCACAGAACTGCCATTTGCTGTTAAAAATGTTGAGGTGAAAAGTTATTGAGCAGCTTTCCCAACTATTACCATTACTGCTCTTCACTGTTTGTGCTACAGTAATATAAAGAGGCACAAACTGAGAGAAAAGATCTATTTTGCTAGACACTGCAAAAATATATAATAGTAGATCTTTCCCAAGAGAGTTGAGAGTACTTGTAGAGAAGGTAAGATTGAGGACGGAGAGCAGAAAAAATTGAAAGGTGGAGCAGACATGTCATAGTACAAGAAATGGAAACTTTTATTTTATTTTGTTTTCTTTTAAACCTCAATTTGGTATTCCCTCAAAATCAGCCTGTTTGCTACTTTTAAAAATGCATTTTGTTTATTGTCTGTCACATTGCCTTTCTTTGTGTCACTCCGTTTATTCTTTTTCTTTCTCTCTCCTTTCTCAATTGCATCATCTGATAATCATTTCCCTAAAACATTCAGTTGTATCATCCTATTTAATCTATTCTCCTTAGGTTTTTATATCAGCTCTTGGAGCAGTATATAGACCTCCTCTCTAAGGAAGTTAGTCTTTGTCGTTCCACTCCTATACAAAGTTTTTAGTTTTGCCTATTGTTTTTATCTTTGCTAATTTTGTGCAGACAGGGCTTTTGGATTCCTTGATTAGAGATGCGCAAACTCTTGGAGAAAAAGAAAAAAAACAGGCCCCTGAAGATTTTATAACCCAATGGTAGGGAAAACAAATTACCATACTTTTCTTTTAATGGGGAAAAGAAAGAAAGGAGCTACCAGTACTCACCAGAAGTTGTGCCTTCCCACTAGCTGGCATTGGAGGTGAGCCTGAAAAAAATGACAATTGCATTTTGTCTCTGCACTTTGAATGGATTTCTGGGGAATACTGCAATTACATCAAAACAAGTGCTGCATGGAAAGATACTTTCAAACACAAAGGAAAGTTTTTGGTTGTGAATTTTCAAGATGCTTAAATGACCAGTGTATTTTAGATAACATCAGAATAGAAAGTCTCCCAGAAGTTGGCCCCGGCCTGTCTGTCACTGTTTATGGTTCTCTGTGACACCATAAGGTGCAGCTGAATAAATACTGAAAATGGGGCCACTACAGGTTTTCAATCCCCCCTCTTCCTCCCACCGGAAAGATCTATTTTTTTGCCATGCAAATATTCATTCCTGTTTCTCTCCTAATAAGCTTATCTTCCTGATAGTTTGACTAAGCTCATGTTGTATTCAAAACTCAAAGTTTCCTAATTAAAGTCCAATTCCAGTATTCCTCCTTACATATTCAGTGCTTCTGCACACTGCGAAGAAAGATATTTTTAGAAAATATGGGCCACTTAATTCCCGTTAAGTTTTCTGTAACAGATGGTATAGTTATTTGATTTATGCATTCACCTTCACGTGGCCCTGCTGACTGCCAGGTTTTTTTAAACCTCCGAAATTTTTTTTTGTTATGCACTGAAACTTCACCCTTTCCCCTGCATGAAATATTAGTTTTACTTAGAAAATCTAACTGCGTGCAATTTTCATGTTACTGAAATTGTGCACGGTCTGGTGATTAATTGTATTGTCTTGATCACAGCCTCAGCCTGATGTTCAGGGCTCATTACAGCAGGAGGAATTCAGCAGAAAAAGAATCTTAACCAGGTGTGGCCTATTAAAGTGGCAGTGCCCAATTTAAAGACCGTAAAAGATTTGTATCAAAATTGATGCTTTTAGCTCCATTCCCCTCTCAGGATCCTAGACCTGTAATACAAAAAGGACACTGTAGCTTGCTCATGAACATCATTCACATCCATCAAGTGAAAAGGCAGCTCAGGTCTGTTCCTCCCTTGAGTGGGAAGAGTTGCACTACACTTTTAGTACAGCACACTCATACCAATCTTCAAAACTTTCCTTAGTTTGACACAGATTAGAGATCTGAATGTACAGCTTGCATTATGTAGTGAATTGTGCATTTCTCATCTCTCAGGAAAATGTTTTCCTTTCCTCTGAAGATGCCCTTACAGCATCAGAACAAAAACTGAGAGGAAGTAAACCTTGTAGGAAGCTATCAACAGCATTTATCTGGAATTCAACCCACACTTCAAAATTTTATTCTGTTTTGTAGACAGTCTAATTTGATGTGGGAAAAAAAAAAAAAACAGTGCAGGGAGAGAGAGTGGGAGAGGAAAGAAAAGAAAACTTTTTATTACAGTATGAGCTTATGTTCATCCCAAGTGTGAGTGCTGATCCCTCACAGTTGACATGAGTAAGCTGGTGATAAGCTGCCAGCTGGCCAGCAAGGCTCATTACCTACCAGAGAAGCCGGACACTTTGCTGCCTATTCAAATTTTGGGAAACTTTCAGGACAGAGAAGATTTGAGTGGGATTGTTGCCCTCCCTCGTGAGCTTCGGATAAGCAATGTGAATTGGGTGTGGTTTTGCAGCTACTGTTGTGAGAAACAATAGCCTGACACTTCTCTACCTCAGAAATGTGAGTAAAACTTTACACTTCCCCATAGACAGAAAAAACAAAGTCTGCATAAATTTGAAATTTTAGTTTGTTGCCACTTCGCTGTGCTCTGTGTCAGGTGAAAGTTTCAAATGCAGCCATACATTCATCAGTTGTAGAGCTTGAAGATGCTGCTCCTCCCAGGGCAGTGCTGGTTTGTGCTTTCTTAAACCTAATGGGTGTTTTCCTACCATCAAGAGTGAGACTGGGCATGTTGTAAGTGTTGCAAAAGAAGGAGACTTCTGGGACTTTGTTTATGACTATAAATTATTTCAACTGGTGACTTCATATGCGTTTTCTCGATGTATATGCCTCTGAAGTGCTTACAAGCAGAAAACAGTCTGGGACCTCCATAAACTTAGTGTAGATATTCTGTGTTTAAATACAGTGACTGATAAATTACTTGTTTCCTTGTTACTAGGGAAAGCCAAGTGTTCTGGTTTGGAATGGGACAGAGTTGACTTTCTCCATAGTAGCTAGTATGGGGCTGTGTTTGGGATTTGTGTTGGAAACAGTGTTGATAACACAGGGATGTTTCAGAAATTGCTGAGCAGGGCTTAGACAGCATCAAGGCCTTTTGTGTTCCTCACACCAGCCCACCAGTGGAGGGGCTGGGGGTGCACAAGGAGTTGTGAGAGGACACAGCCAGGACAGCTGACCCCAACTGACAATCAGGATGTTCCATAATATCATACTCAGCATATAAAGATGGGGGAAATAGGAGAAAGGGGCTGGCACATCCAGACTGGTGACGTTTTTGTGTTTTCAAGTAACCACACGTGACGAGGCCCTGCTTTCTTGGGGACGGCTGAAGCCCTGCCCCCATGGAAAGTGCTGAATTAATGCCTTTTTTTTTGTTTGTTTTGCTTGTGCTTTCAGTATTAAACTGTCTTCGTATCATCCCACAATTTTTTTCTTTTTCCCTCCTGATTCTCCCCCCACCTCAGTGGGCAGCAGGGGGTGGTGAGCAAGGTGCTCTGTGGTGCTTAGTCACTAGCTGAGGTTAAAGCCTAACACAAGGAAAGAAGCAAAACGTCTTTGAAATGTGATTGAGGCTTAATCCTCAACAAATCCAGAACTTTACACAAGGTGATGCATTCCTTTTTTTGTATTCCTTGTGTTTTAGCACTAGCCCTAAATGAGCTGCCGACAAGCAAAGAGGTCTACTGTGTTCCACAGCCATGGGAAGAGTGATCTGATATGCATTCACTAGTCAGTGAAAGGGAGGAAGATTATTATGAGAAGCAACTAGTTACATTAAAGGTACTGGAGATGTAGGTTATCACCTCAATGCCTTCTTTTCTTTACTTTCAGAAGGATTGCATTGAAATTCTCCGTAAAACTTAAAAATTATGGATGGAGTGCATACATTTTTTTGAAGGTGGTTCATTCCTCAGGTCGTGTATGTGACAAATGCTTTGATCCATTAATTACACGTGTGTGATCAAGAATTTTGGCAACAGATACTGCTTCTCTGAAAAGGAGTAAGCTGTTGAGTGGAAAATCAGCCTTGCCAACAATTATTGTCATGGGAAGCTCAAATAAGGAAGAGGGAGAAGAACAACGCCTGTTGAGAACAGTGAGATCTGACGTGGGCTGGTGAGAAAGGGAATTCCCAGGCAGCAAAGGCTGAAACAAAGGGAAGGTGCATGTCCTGGCAGGCTTTAAATACAGGAGAGTACAATTGAAAGCTTACACAGCTTCAGTGGAAGCGGGGCCTGAGGAATTAGTGAGCCAGTCCAAAGCAGATCCCAGAGGAAAAGCAGCGCTGTTTCAAAGCGTAAGAGCATTATCTCAGTGGGCAAGGAGGGAAATGCTGGCAAGATTGTATGGTGAGCTGCCCTAAGGTGCAGCAAGGCACTGCACGCATGCATTACACTGCTGGGTTCCCACATGGAGTTGGTAACTGTACAGTAAGATTACCCATCCTTCTCTCAAGCCTATAATTCCAAAATCTTGTATGGGCTGTTCCTTTTAGTGCCTCTAAGTGAGTGTGGAAATCTGGACTGTGGCTGGTGCTGTGGTATATGTTTCTTTAAGAAGGTGCTCTATAGAGATATCTTAGAATTAGCATGTGCATTGTGAGACATAGGGGTTGCCATGGAAAGTACACATTTTTTAATTGAATAGCAGACTAATAGGCACATAAAAGCTCCATAACTTGTTGGCACGTAAATTACCTCTCCTGGGGCTGTACGCAATTAAACATACCTCTTTGCTGAAATTCTTTCCAAGTCTTTTTCTCTGTTTTTGTTTAGACTGAAGCCTCTCATTTCTTTCCCTTTTTCCCTCAACAATGCTTCTTGTTTTACTTTTGTCCCTTTTAGATTACTCTATCTGTCTCTCTCTCCAGCTTTCTCTTGAATGTCATATGCTTCATGGAGCAGGGAAATAAAGAGGATATCGAAATATAAAAGTGGGCTGGTTGGTTGGGGGTTTTTTAATTATTCTTATTTTTTAAATCATAATTTGGTATATGTCATATTTGTGGAATTCTCTGAGCGCTTCGTAGTGTGAGGCTTATACAATATTACCTGTTTGGACAAACATCTAGAAGTACCCATACAATCCCAAAAGGTGTGTTCAAATTAAATATATGCATCAGTATGCTACAATTTAAGTAGGTGCTTTAATAATCTTCTTTATGCAGCTCTTCTAAAGGCACATGCTCTCCTCAGAACACAAGTTTCTGACATTTTGTAACTGTAGAAAACTGTAAATCTTGTTTGTTTCTTTTGTATTATTTGAACTATTCTGATGTGGACTTGCTGGCCCAGAGATCTTTTGATGTTATTCTCTTTCCTGACAATACTTTCCTCATTGGGCATGGTTTATTTGGCTCTTCCAGTGGTGTAATGAATACATCATTTGCCTAAGTGCATTGTTTCAAAAGTGGGTATTGTCTCTAATCTCTTCAGCAATACAAAAAATCACAAGCTGAGGCACTGCCTTCTCACTCCAGTTTTTAAAGATTATTTTTTCTTTTTTCCTGTTACACAGTTGTTATAGAGAAGTAAATCGAGAGAAGGTTATTTGTACTTGCTCATACCTCAGTTATTTTTAGAACCCATATTGACAAATTTTCAAATAGCATTGTATTTCGTAAAGAGCGCTGCCCTGAAATCACTGTGGCTCGAACAATAAAAAATCCAGGACTCCAGGAGGCCAACGCAACAGGATATCCATAAGCAACAACGCCTACTTATCAACAAGGGGTGAGCTTAACAGACTTGTTCCTGGCTGTGACAAACAGTGAGCAGAATTCCTAGTGAGCCAGAGAGCAGCGAATAAATGCACAAGATAACTCCGAAGAAAGATTAGGCGCGGCTGACTTAGTCTGTTCCTTTGCACAAATCAAGAGCAATTTAAAACAATAATGACTGATAGTTTTCCACAAACATCCTGACTTTTATCCTATTGCAGTACAGAGTTCATCCACCTTTGTTTTTTTGCTTTGATTTTGGTGTTCATTTTTTATGATGTTCATTTTTCATGATGAAAGTGGTCGTCTTGAAGGAATAGATGAGTAGTCTTTGTTTTTTGGTTGGGTTTTTGTCTGTCTTTCCCCTGAGTAGTTCAAAGATACCTCTAACGGCTTGGAACAAAAGGAAATTACTGTACAGATCAAGGGATTACAAAGCAATGTTTTTACAGATTTAAAATAAAATATAAGCAGATGTTGAGAGATGAATGGCACAGAGACAGTTGTTGCCAATTCATTAATAATACCAACACAAATCCACTCTGTTTATTATGTTTTTAACCCATATTTGTCAATAGGGAAAACAGTCATAGTTTGAACTTGTAAAAATAATGAATGTGTACCAGACAAGCTCAGTGTGGAGACTTGAGAATACCAGCATGACTAGTATTTGCCATCTGTGTATGTGTAATCAATATTTTCCAACACTGTAATGAGAAATAGCTCATTTATATCCTGGCCCCTTTGGCCCAAACAATTAGTCACTGTTTGTAGGCATGTAGGTTTGCCTGCATCGGGAAGGCAGCAGAGAATATCTCAGTTACATGTGTGAGTGCAGCCTGTCTCTAGCCGGAAGGAATTTCCACAAAGTCTGTTTCCTCAAATGTGACAGAAACAAAGACATCACTAGCCCGCCCGGGGCATGTGAAGCTTTGAGGCAGAGCTCAGATGCTCTGCTCTCTCTGGACAATTCACTCAACTTTTCTCCTTGCTACTTTCTCTTCCAGTAGTTTACAGGGTGCCAAAGTGTCCCTCCCCACCACCATTTCATCACGGAGCTCCCTGCCTGCCTCAGTGGCCCGAGCAGCCCGGCGCTCTGTGTTCCCTTTGGCTGCAGGAAGGCAGTGAAGTGCTCCCCCTGCGCTCGGAAGGATGTCTGACACTCTCGTGGATGTCACCAAAGCTGAGCAGTTCAATGGGCAATTGGGTAGCTTCTATTAAAACTTTACCATAGCAGAATTTCTTTGATGTAGTCTCTCCACCACGCTACAAATACTGCTTTCTTATGAAAGCATGGCAGCGTGGTCCAGCTGGAGTTCTTTGAGGCTTTAAGAAGCAAAGAGAAGGGACCTGAGTCACACAGGAATTGCTTCCTCATCTCTTCCTGAGGACATTGTCATTGTGTAGTAACTTGTAGCTAAACAAGGTCCTGTAGGGCTCTGTATATAGAACACAGATTTTGTAATGGAATGATGAATTACATCAGGCCCCAATCTCACAGCTCTGTAACAGCTCTCTCACGTAGAAAACATTTAATTTCAGTGTATGTTTATAGCATTTTTCAGGCTATAAACTGCAGGAATTAGGTTCTCAAATAGATGAAAATTTGATTTTTTTGGCCATGAAGGTCTTGCTATCTCTGTATCTGTAAGGTATGTAACAAAATGATAAACTACAATCTCAGAATGATAAGTATAGTTGATAACAGTTCATACTGCAGAGTTTTTTTTCTTTGAAAAATAGCTTTCTAGAATTGAATAGACTTATATGAAGCTTTCTATAAAATTTCTGAATTGTCCTTCTCTTGCATCCTTTGGTGGATGCAAATAGGTGTCTAGACACCAAAGGACAATGACCATCTCTGCATCTCTGTTTAGAATGAGATAATACAGATGGGAAGTGAAGAAAGAGGTAGTTAATTCTTGGCAAGCTGGACGATGCATTTATTTTATTTATTTACAAAGTATTCCAGGTTTTATACTGCTACTACTCGTACTCTCAACAGTTCCTTTTCTCTAAGTAATTCTGTTGTCCCCAGTGCAAGAGAGGACAGTAAATAGAGCTTGAGCACTTCATCAAAATTCCTTTTCCATCACCACTCAGCACTTCACTTAAATAAGCCATATTAATGTGCCATGGGAGACTTAAAAAGCAGTTTTCTCCCCTTACCCCCAGGTGTTTCTTCTGCTATAAAATAATTTAGCCATGTTTTATCAGCAACATTAATAGTAAATGCTTACTCAGTAATCCTTCCTGGGAGCATATATTTAGTATATCTACTAGCATGCAATTATGATTCTGATGGAAAGGGATCTTATCCCTGACAAGATATCTGAGAAAATCAAAGTGTTGCTCTTTCTCTTACAGGGGCCTAAAACCCTCTACAACCACTAAAATGGATAAATTTACAGTAAATATATTCTTGGACACACGCTTGGTTTAACCTCTCCCATTTACAATACCAATATATAAAAGTGTCTTGGTTTTGCAATATTTACTTAAGACCTATTAAATGGAGCTGATTGATGGGAAATACAGAACATATCCAGAAACCCATATCCCCTGTAAATGGTTTATCTTGGATACCAATACAGTCTCTTCAAACCATCCCCTTTTGGAAGCCTAAGCTGCTCAGAGTTTAATGAATGCTGCATAAACCGAAGTTGTGTGACTGTTTCTCCTGCTGTGCCAGTAGTGAAATTTGTAACCAATTTTCTTACTTGGCAAGTACCTGAAGAACACCTCTGAACAGCATGGATACATCTAGTTTTCCACTGTAATGTAAGGAAAATGGTTTGCAAATACTCAGTTTCATTTGGCTGCTATCTATACATTTTTCTGTCTCATCTAGTGAACTTCTGCTTCAGATACTGAAGCGTAAACACTAAAACAACAACAACAAAAAAATTAACTAATATATATATCTGCTCTCAGTTTTCTGGGTACTGATATTCAGTACTTAAATGTTGGCTTGCACGCTGGATTTCTCTAGGCAGTTTTTGGAAGTTTCTCTCTTTAGAATAATTAATTGTGAAATGTCTCTGTTGCATAACTGCACCAAAGGACATGTTTGTGCCTTCTTCTGCACTTGCCACTGATCCATTCTGAAGTGTGTGAATAAAAGTTGCTGCCCAGGAGTGCAGGAATTCTTAACACTGGATATAAGGTGGTGTTCGTATGAACAAGTTTGGGGGGATTTTTCCTTAGTGAATGTACCCCACTCGTGTTTTCTATGTGCCCTGATCTCTTCTGAACCCCGACCTGCTGCTGTGCCAAAAGAGGCAGTTAGTATTTCTCCATCATGGAAAAGTGATGGTGATCATCCTACCCAAAGAACCTCTTGTACCCAAGTTTGGGGTGTGAATGACTCTCAGGCAGCAGAACAGTCCTGTTGGGCCTTGTGCATAGAGTTCATGCCAGGCTGGCATTTGGGCAGTTTTATTTACCAGTTGCCCAAATAGCTACAAACCTCTTTTTTTCCTCACAGCTTGTATTTCCAGGCACTTTAAGCCCCTTTGAACCCATCTCACCCCTACTATTTGTCAAATTATCTAGGAACAGTTGTGGGGATGGATTGGGTTTCACTTTTCTGGCCATCTAGATGCTTTGGGTTTTTAAGTCTGAAAATATCTTGTTCAACACCATCACAACCAGTGTCTTTATGTAATATGACTTCTAGTCTGTCAGTTTGTCATAAAGTGACAAATACGACTAATACTTGCTCTAAGTATTTTTAATATAATTAATTTAAGCACAGTAAGATAATGCAGTTTCATAACATGTTTATTGATAGAAAGTGAAAATTTGTAGCATTTGATGTAAAATGACAAGTCTTGTCACACAGCCACTGATTAATATTTTTAATGAGGTTTATTTTTTCTGAAATATTCACTGCTTAAATAGAACACACAATCTTCTGACACTGACAGTTGGTCTATTTTAAAGCAACTTTTATTCCAAACTAATAAACATATAGCTTTCTGATGTATTTTACGGAGCTGGGTCCTGCTCTCTAATGAGCTCTTTGCCATCGTTTTTCAGAGCTCAGTTCACTGAACTATGGCAGTGCAGTATAGTGGCCACATTCCTTCTTAGGGGCTGAGGGTTTGTGTTGTCCTTGTCCTTTCTCTGCATATATGGATAGAACCTAATACAAGAAAAGTATTAAGTGCAGGCCTCAGGGGAATGTAAAATGCAATATATATGCCAAGAGCAGATGTAAGGTTGCCCAAAGGAAGGTGTGGGTGGCAGCCACACACATAGAGGCGATCCCAGGTGTCCACTCCAAAAAAAGAAAGGAACCCACCATCTCCTCTCCCCTGAAGGATCACATTATTATCTCTGATACATTATAAGAGAAAGTAATTAACTCCCAGTACCTCTGAGGGTAACTTTCTCGAGGCTGCTTAACCAATTTGACTGCTCTGATTCTGTGCTATCCAAGTGAATTTAGGACCCACTATGCAACACCAAGCACATGATTTTTTCACACAGTGCCACAGTCTGAGAAGTGTGAGGCTGGCTACAAACTGCGACAAGTCAGACAACTTAAATTGCACAAATTAGTCAACAGCTGCTTTAAGGAGTCTTGATTGTACACCTGGTCTGTGTATTTCCACTTCTCCAAAACTCCTAGGATTAAGACAGATCCTCATTCTGACACCTTTAATGGCATAGTTATAGGCGATGTCTCTGACTAGGGTTTTTGTGCATTTGGTGTGTGACCCTCTCAGGCTCCAATCCCTCTTAAGCACAAGATAATCCTTTTCCTTGTGACAGGTTTCTCATTTCAGTTGCTTTCAGCATAACAACCCAGAATTCATTCCTTGCCACCTTCCGGATCAATAACTTTAAAATAATATTGCTGTTCCCATCTGAACGCAGGTCTGAAACTGTGATCCAATGAAAGATGAATATCGAGGACCAAAAAGGGGTAAAGAGAGGCCCAATTTTCATCAGATTAATTCACTGAAATTGTAACCTGGACTTCTCTTTCTATAATTTAAAAATGCAGCCAAATGTATGGTGTGACCTTTACTGTACAAGAGATATTAAAAAAGGTAAAGAAGAAGGAAAACCTTTTTCTCTGAAGATTTATAGAAGCCTATTTCTTAATCTCCTTCTCAGCCTTCTCTTTTTGGGATGATTTCATCATTCTGGGGCACTTTACAGACTCACTTAAAAATAAGTTTAAAAAAAAAATCATCCAGAAAGATTGTCTAAACTCCTAGCCAGCTTTTACCATCGTGTGTGCAGGATGCTGTGCACTTTAAAATGGCAAACTGGTGTCATCACGCTTAGAAGCAGTTTCAGAGGTGGCATTCTCATGGCAAAGGTCATCTGCTGTTTTGCAAAACAGGTTAGTACTCAGGGAATTTTTTGTGAGATTGTAAAACAGAGCACATCAGCAAAGCTCTCTAAAACGCATCAAGGAATATTAGCTTTTCAGTAAAGCAAGAACGATAACAGGTTTCCATGTTCTGGCACAGCTGATGAGAGCCAGTGTCCATCAGCAGTGATGCTGTGCATAAACATTTACCCTACACAATAGAAAGTTTTCCCTAGAGAATATTCCCCAAAAACCCACCATATTTCACCATTTGTTTGATTTCATACTCTGTTCAAGACAAAACATGTTGCTGCAGTGAGTTATAATTTCAGTACCTAAATTTTTATCATGAGCTAGGGATTACAATTAGTGGCATCTGGACAGCAATAGACTAAATGTGGGTCAAATGCACTTACCTACGATAATGCACCACTTGTGTTTGTGTGTGTGTATACACATTTTATGTATATATGCTGTTTCCTGTTGCCTACAAAAGAACCCTACTGACTGTCTGTTGCCCATTAGCAGTCAACCCCTCTCAGTCAAGCAGAAGACAAAGTGAGATGAGTAATGACAGACAGGAGCAGGTTCTTTTGGAATTATGGGTAGTGTTACTTAGCACATCTCAACCTGAAAGACAAAATTCTGCAATACTCTTTACTCTTTTCTTACTTAAAAAGTGGATGTAAACCCACTTTTTATTTTACAATTTTACATGGCTATATTGTGATTTTTCTCTGTAATGGCAATTTTAATTTTTCCTGTAGTCTTTTTCCATTTTGCAATTCATGCAAATTTAACTGTCATACAAATCCCATCACAGGTTAGTGCATGCCTCATGTCAGCATTGACCATGACTCTGTGGTGTTTGGAAAGTAGTGCTAAGTACAGCCATATCAGAGAATGTTTAGCAGGAAAGAATGTTTTAATTAAAACAAAACTAGATTTCCTTTTTTAAAGGTCATAGGATAGGAAAAATAATCTTTACTTTCCCACCCCAAAAATGCTTTAGTTTGTTGATCATTTTGTTACATGTTCTTGGGTTTTACCCTTCAAGTTTTGATTTAGAAACTATTTTAAGCAATAAAAACAAGATTTTGAAAGGAATATTTCCATTAAACATACTTGTATACAGCTTCCTCTTGAAAAGTTGTCCAGTGTGTGGATATAGGGTTTTTTGGATGGGGAGGAGGGAAATTAGAAAGGAATAGATTTTCCTCTGAAATACGAGCGTCTTTCAACTAAAGTATTAGAATCATAGAATATGTTGGAAAGGACCCTAAGGATCACCAAGTTCCACCCCCCTGCCATGGGCAGGAACACCTTTCACCAGACCAGGTTCCTCCAAGCCCCATCCAACCTGGCCTGAACACTTCCAAGGATGGAGCATCCACAGCTTCTCTGGGCCACCCATTCCACTGCCTCACCACCCTCACAGTGAGGAATTGCTTCCTAATATCTAATCCAAGCCAGCTCTCAGTTTGAAGCCATTCCCCCTTGTCCTGCCACTACAGACCCTTGTGAAAAGTCCCACTCCAGCTTTCTTACAGGCCCAGTTTAGGTACTGAAAGGTTGCTATAAGGTCTCCCCAGAGCCTTCTCAAACCTGAACAATCCTAATTATCTCAGTCTTTCCTGGGAGGAATCCCTCTAATCATCTTCGTGGCCTCCTCTGGACTTACTCCAACAGGTCCATGTCTTTCCTGCTCTGGGGACCCCAGAGAGGGATGTAGCACTCCTGGTGTGGTCTCACGAGACGGGAGCAGAGGGAGTGGAGTTTGGTTGCATCAACTGAGCCATTTGCCCTCATGCTGTACCTGGAAGGTTTTGCTGTGGTCTTTGTAGGGCTCTCATCTCATGTGTCTGCTGATGAGAGAGGCTGAGGCAGACAGCATGGTAAAAGTCTGTGTTATGTGGCCATGTCTTTATTGAGACATCTGGGAGAAAGCTGTCCAGAGATGAGAGATGGAGTTAGCTGCAGCGATGAATCAAAATGTGTTGAATCATGGTGTCTAACCCTCATTTCTTCAATATCCGTGTCCTGCACTGCCCTATCTGACAGCTCTCTGCTCCTGTTACAGGGATAGGACGTAAAGCCAAAGTGCCAGAACAAAAAAAAACTCTTCAAGTGACTAGAATCCAGCCAAAAAATTCAGCTAGTGGTGTTGTCATTCAATGCGGAAAAAAATGCCCAAATTATTTGTACAGTCCAATGAATGACAGATAAAGTATGAGCCCTTCAGGGGTGTTCCATATCTTTTTAACACACAGGCTGGGAAAAGCTGGTTCTCTTGGCAGTGCCTGGGGGAGCAGGGCTGTACCCACCACTGCTGTACCCATCACTGCTGTACCCATCACTGCTGTACCCATCACTGCTGTACCCATCACTGCTGCACTGCCTGTCCCTGAGGCTGCCCAGGGCTGGGATGGCTCTGGGTGCTGGGGAGGGTAGCTGCCAGCAGCCAAAGTGCAGGAATGTTTCAGATACATCTTTAATCCAGTAGTGACTCT
Organism: Ifrita kowaldi; assembly: GCA_013398055.1. NCBI lineage: Eukaryota > Metazoa > Chordata > Aves > Passeriformes > Cinclosomatidae > Ifrita > Ifrita kowaldi. Next base: position 119,276 of record VZRS01007371.1, read on the forward strand.
GGATAAGATGTACCTGCAGGCAGAAGGGTGGCATGCAGTCAGGTACATCAGTATTAATCCCATTAGGGATTTCTCTGTATCAAAGTTCCTCAGGTGTGACAGGTTTACATGTACTCTGCATCACCAAAGAGATCAGTATCTCTCCTAAAATGCACCTTGCTGTTAGAAAAGCCAAATAAGTTACTGCAAAGTGATGTTGCATTAATTAAAAGAACATAATTGCCTGTTCCTAAAATGTGTCTTTCGGTTTTAGTTTATTTCAGATTAACTGGTTTAGCTCAGTACTCTTCAGACCATTAGAGGAAAGAAGCAAATTACAGCAATAGAGTGTAACCAAATATAATTCTCCAAATTACTCTTATTACATGCAGTTGGGCCACAGGTTAGTGGAGAGAGAGAGATGAGTTTACAATTGGCAAAGTTTGTAGAAATGTGGAACCCCTTATGGGCACCAAAAAAAAAAAAAAAAAAAGGATTGAAGCATATGTTTTTAATTACAAGTCTTCCAGATAGTAAATTATAGTAAGATGTGACATTCAGGGGAAAAATCTGACTGCTACTACAGCTGAAATGCAGGCCATGCCATTGCACTGCATCTTGTTACAGGAGATATAACTTGATATATCCGTATCCTAGAATCCTGTAACTGATTTTATTTGGTCATGTTTTCTCATAAATGAAAGGGGTCAGGATTAGTGATGGTTGAACCTCCAATAGTTTAGAAGTTTGGATCAGCACACCTTAATCCTAAAATTTCTTACTGCTTACTTGAACCCTTTGATGTATATTTCCTTCCTTCCTATTCTGTGCAGTGCCTGCACAAAGCTGAGGCTTTGCCCTTTCTTTCTACTCATCCAGCCTAATCCTCCCACCCATCAGTTTTGTTGTTTCCAGGTTCTTACAGAAAGCATTATATGCCCACCTACATTCCCAAATCGGGGTACCAGCCCCGTCTGCTTCTCCCACCTGTACTGCTTTTCTTTCTTTCTTTTGGCCTGTTGTATGGTGGTTTCAAGCAGTCTGGTCTGGACTTCCCAGCTGTCTCCCTGGCAATTCCTGAGTAAAGAAAGGGCTACAGTTGACCAAGAGTATGGTGCAGGGAAAGGAACTATCACTAGAAGCCATTCTTTTGGGTGGAAAACATTGGCCAAGTGGATAAAGCTGGAAAACTGAAGAGGGAACTCAGAGCAGAGGCAAAAGGTAATTGATATGTATGGGAATGAGGAGGAAAAAATGTCTGAGTCACAGACAATGAAATGGTGGCTAAGAAAAGGGGATTTTATGATATGAACTAGAAAGTGATTCATTATCTTGTGTATCATGCAGGTCATGTTGAACAAATGCCTTTGTGAGTTTGATTTGAAAATACTTCAGTTTAAAGTAATATAAATATTAGTAGCTCTGGTAAAAAACAAATTACTTACATAGCAGAGTCTGCAGGACAATTTATATTTTGTCAAAGCATAGAGGATAGATCTGAGGTTCTCAAACTACAAGATTCCCAATTTACACTGTGACCACAATTCTCTACAGCAAGTGCAGTTTATCAGTTTAATGGTATAAAATTTACCCTAGCCAGTGCCCAGGACAAAGGCAGTCTGTCTGTAATGCTGACACAACTGCACTAAGTCCTCTGTACCACAATGTGGTACAACCACACATATTTTGGGAAGGGCTTATTTGAGCTTGGGAGTTTTGCTTGCTTGTTTGCCTTTTCTTCTGCTGTTATACCAGAGAAGCTGAGACTTTGACCAATGCAGTATGACAAGTATTTGTTATCACATTTCATTGCCCTGCAATGATAGTTCAAATAAAATCCAGATTTTGCATGCTCAGCCCATCCAGGCTGAACATTTCCATCTGTGACATCCTTCCACCACAGTCAGTGTGGTGCATCAGGAGAGTCAGTGTCTATATGAAGAATCAGACTTTTGCAAGGGAGTCTTATATTTTCAGTTAAGGGTGTCTGTCATACCCCAAAAGCAGTAACCTAGGACCACAACCACACCACAGCAACCCACTGCTCAAAGCATAACCCAAACTCCAGCAAACTTCATTCAGTCCAAACATTTGAGACGGGCATCCAAGTCCTTTTGTTTTTATTTCTCATCACAAACAAAGAATGATTGCTACATGACAGGTAGTCTCAACAGCAGAAATACAATAAGAAATATTAAAGAAAAGTTTTGATTGTCTGTCAGCATGTCCCCTTAGGAAAAACTGACACATAATAGCTGACACTGGTCCTGGCTCCACACACTTATGCCATTTGATTTGATGTGAAGGATGTGGAGCACAGTGAGTTGCAGCTGGCAGATGTTATTGCAATATTGAAGTATTTCACAGAGTAAAGGCACATACAGGCAGCATGGCATATTCCTAAGAGTTTCTGTGTACTTTCAGTTCAGCCATATGGTTCCAAATACAGATACTGAAGTGCTCTCTGCATTTAATTGACAAGATCAGTGCAGTGATACACTGTGTTATTTTCCTTAACACTGCTCAGGTAAGCTGACAGTGGAAGTATAAGAAGTATGAATAAGTTATAGACCATACAGGCCATATCAAAACCTGCAGAAGTATGTGGAGCAAGACTAAAAGCCTGAAGTTTCATGAGAGAATGTCTGTGGAAGTTTTTGGGGCAGGCTGTGGAGGTATTCTGCGTGCAGCCAGTTGCTCAGTATTTCAGTTTTGGAAAAAAGCAGAAACTGCGAAGCCAAAGAACAATGAAGTTTAACAAATCCTGAGTTGATTTAACCCATGTTTCTTAGCATACCTTACTTGAACTTAAATCCCTTCTGTCACTCAGAGCCAGCAGCGTCATGTACCAGCAAAGAGGCCTAGCTGCAGAGAAGGTTTTTTCTCAAGATAAGTCAAGCATTGTGGCTTTCAAAGGTCAGTCTTTTAATGGAGATTATTCTGTTCTGCTGTTTAAAAATAGAAATGAAATAGGGTTACAATTAACATCCAGCATTTAATCAGATGCAGTTGCCTCAGCATTCATGCAGTGTTTGTTTTGGTAAGCTACTTGCCAAATCTGAAAGCCAGAAAACCTGTGAGAGAAAAGAGACAAAAAAAGAATCTAGAGAATCTGTCCTACAGAAAGGTCAATAATACTTTTTATTTTTAGAGACAATGGGAACTGGACACTATCAGTGCTTGTGGATAAGTACATAACTTATTTATAACTATTATAAATAGTTATAAATATTATAATATTTATAATTATTATATTAATATATTAATATTAACTACCTATTAATAACTTAACTACCTATTTGCAACATTCTGAAGTCTCAAAGTTTTGAATTTTTCCCAAACTTCGAGCAACAGAACAGCTCAAGTATGTTTTTCTAGCTTGGGCAAGATGAAAAAACATCCAGGCATCAGTGTTTCACAGTGTGTGCACTCACACACACACTGCCCCCTGATTTGGTATAAAGTGAATGGTTGGAAACACTGGAGAAGGGGTGAGAGCTGCTGAAGAAACTGTCTGTTGGCCTCCAGCAGATTGCAGGAGCACCAGGAGGCCCTGAGGCAGGGAGCAATGGTCCTTCCATGAGAGCTGCTGATACAATAAAAAGTTTCCTTTCACCCTCAGAAAGGAAGAATGTTGAAATTTTAATGTTTAGGTTCCTTACAAAACTTCGAGAAATAAAAATTTGAAACACTTGCTATCAACTCTTGCTACATTAAAACAAGTGGAAATACTAGCTCAGCAAGTTGTCTCAATCATGATCCATCTGGAATTTACAAGGAATCGATGTACAGCTGTGAATAGTTTCAAATGTATCAAATTATCATTTTCTGGTGGAAAAACTGCTTCACTGGAAAAACTTCTGCAAGCTTCAGAACAGAAATCCCCGGACAATTATACAGTCCAATAGCTCAGCAAGAGTATCTCTCCTGCCATTTTATATTCTTTTGATGAAAGCTTCTACCTCCTATGGTTTTTGCAATGCGCTCTTCTACTTTTTCAGTGTATGTAGTCAATAGAAGTGTTCTTTCCAAACACAAGAGAATACTCCAAAATAAGAAAGCTGTGGGTATCTGTTTCAGTTGTGCATGAAGTCGCTTTGGGCTAATGCCTTTCTTTGCGTTATCCCCTGGGAAGGCAAGTTTTAAGGCCAAATGTTTATGTATTGCATGAGAAGGCGCTTGTAGGGAGAGTACAGATTCACTCCCTGCCTCACTGCACAGAACAAACTCCCCTCACACAGCTGAGTGACCACAAATAACCAGTGCCATTGAGATTCAATATATATTATCATATTTTTGAGTAGTTTGCTATTAGACTGTAAAAAAGGGGGGAAATAACTTGAATAAACCGAGGGAAACAGACTGTCTTAGAATGTAGGGGGGGGGCAAAACTCACTAAATAGGATGGGTAAATAGATTATTATGAACTACTAGCTAACATTTGGAGCTCTTGTACAAGCGTTTATTAAGCATGTTTAGACTTTACAGTGGATTAATTGCTTAATCACAATGTTAATGTGATTAGATGTTTGTCCATTGGTTGGCCATGTCTCTGCTTGCCACCTTTCTCATGAAAATGATTCTTTGACTCTTTTACTAAAAAAAAAAAAAGTAGTTAAAGATTTTATTCATTAATTATTCAATTGATTTTTCTGTATGTCTGTAGAGGAATGGTAGGTTTTTAAATGCAGCAGTTTTGTTGAATTTTCTCCTCCAAATAAACTTTAAATATGCATTAATTTATATGCTTTTTTCAGTAAAACTGGCTATTCCACTGAATATGAAAATTTATTTTAGAAATGGCTCTTTCTTCTGGAAAAAAAAAAACAAAACAAAAACAAGCAGAAGTGGAGAAAAGTTCAAATATCAGAAGTTCCTTCCTTGGTCTGACAGACAAAAACACCATCAAAGAGGGTACATTTATCCTGTGGCTGTCATAAGCTCTAGGTTTAGATCTGCATAGTTCTGGAGAGGTGTTTTAATTTCATTCTTCACCTCTGATTTTTTTTCTTTGTTGCACTTCAGTTTCTGTAGATAAGTAGCTGAAATTCAGGGAGAAAGGGCCTCTGCAGCTCCTCTGTGATGTGGAAGACCTTGCTCAAAGCAAGTATGTGCAGAAGAGATCCATACAGAGCACAGCTTCCTCCCAGCAAGGAAGGAGGCTCACTTGCAAGGTCCAGCTGCTTTAGGAGAGGTCGAGGGTCAGGCTCAAAAAAGCAGATCTGCTGATCTGGAAAGCCAGGTTGCCTCAGGACTCTTATTCACACCTGACAGCACAGGCAACGTGGGCAGCACTTCATTGTCTCAAAGGACTGGGAGCAACTGGAAAGCTCTGAGACCAGTGGGAAGTGCGCCATGTAAGTCTCACCAACCTCTGTGGAGGCTGAAAAGATAAAACTTAAATCCCTACCAGTAATACAGAACTGCCAAAGAGATGAGTCTGGCTTTGGGTTATGGGGTGTACTGCGGGGAAGTAGAGACAACATGGATTTCTCAGGGGCTTCCTCCTTGCTGTAATGTAGGACAGAAGAAGCTATTCAGTGTATACCACTTGACAGTTTGTCATGATCATTTTTCATGTAATAGTGCTATTTATCAAGAGGAAAGATGGCAGGTGCTCTGGGACTGGGGATGGATTCAGGGGAGTGATGTGTTTGAGATGCCAAGTCCTGTGGAGATATGGAGCAGCAGTTAGACCAGAACCAAAAACCTCACGGCTGTTACTGCAAGCAGTGGAAGGCACAGAAAAGTCAGCCTGAAGGATAAGTACCAGTCCCAAATCAAGCTCCAGGGCAAAGCCTTTCAAATGGTAGCAACTGCAGGGAAATACCTTCTGGAGGTCAGGCACTGTATGTGAGAACTCTCCGATGTCCCCAGGGATAAGAAGTCTGGATGTGGTTGAACAGGGAACTATATTTTCTCAATTTAATTGACTTTTTAAAAATGTGTGAGTACCCAACTGTCTGCTCAGAAGGCATGAAAAGGTTTCAATAAGCACAAGAAATTTAAAATGTTGTCTTCATTCTTCACAAAAGCATGTACATTTGGTTCCCCAACACCCAGATGAATAAAGCACTTGCTACATACAAGTATTATAATTTGCTATTTGGTCCGACAAACTTCACACTGAACACTTTTATACCAGTCTTGAAGTGCTGCTAGACATCATAAAACTATAAGGACCACATAAGCTTAGTACTCTTGGAGTGAAAAATGTAGTGAATAGTGCAGTATGTAGTATCTTATATTTTCAGTGGAGAATTATAACAAAACCTTAATTTTTATGCTTGGATTCATGGCAGCTGCACATTTATGCACAGTTGGATCCATAAATACTAACCTGGCTTGTGCTTCATTGAGAGGGACTGTAAAGCAGGCACTACAGTTCCATTGACAATCACGAAAGATGCTGCAGAATGAGTTAAAGGGCGCCTGACCATCCCAGGTGATTCCACGTATTCGCTTCCCATCCCTGTATCTTTCCCAGATGCTCCCTACTTGGTTTTGAATTGTCGTATTTAACCTCAACAAGCTGTCAGTGTTGATTGTGCAGGTTCACTGCACTTCTCAGTGCTGCTCAGTCCAGGAGGCAGCAAATAGGGTAGGAGGGGGCGCAGAGAAAAGATAAAGAAAAACAAATGAAAAACCCAAATTAAAAGGCCTTTGCCATATGAAGTGAGGATGTGTGTTTCTTCTAAAGTGTTCTTTTGGCAATAGTTATAATAAACTCTGAGAGAAATAAATCTTTCTTATAAGAGAAACCACTATGACTTGATCTTAATATCCAGTATGTGTGTAATATGCAACTAGGAATTTAAGATAATTTAAGATGGGTTATCCTGTAGGTTTTAGTTCAGTTTCTTTTGGATGTACTCTTGCAATTATATCTTGGAACAGAAATCTGTGTTTGAGGCCCCAGGAAGGCTCCTACTGTGTCTCCTGCCTTGGAATCTGTGTGCCTGGATAAGTTCTCCAAATGATCTGTGGGGAAGACATTTCTGTCAGCCTACCTCCTATATCTAGTGAAAAGATCATGAGAAGAGAGAAATCATTTCTGACTTGATCATTTTCACACCAGTCTATGTCCATTAATCTTCACCTCCAAGTTGCTTATGGTATGCTATTCCACCTGTGGACAGAGGAAGCCAAATCCTATTTTAAAATCAGACAGTCAGAACCATATGCTTAATAGAATATTAAGCAGAAGTCAATATGAATCTGCCATTCCAACACCTTTATGTTTTCACTCCCACTGGATATCTCTCTCCTGGGTTTATTGCATTGCAGGTATTTTGAGTGCTCTCTGGATGGTCCTAGTTGTTCCTTTGCTACTTTTCAAAATACCTAGTCAAACTAGGAGGTTTTTGCTACATCTGTGGCTGGAGAAATCTTCTCCAGAAAATATCATGTTGTCTAATTTTCAGTTCTGGAATGATATCTCTCAGTTAGCTAACCAGACTCCACTTAAAACTAGAATGAATAAATGAGTACTTCTAAGTTAAAAATTAGCTTCTCTTGAGGGCATGTTATATCAAACTTAAGACAGTTGTTGAACTGTTAAATTCTATGCTCTGACTGTAATGAACTCTAGGTAAACATTTCAGGCATAGAAGGTTATGTTTTATAGTGAGACACAATTTAGCCATTGTACTAAGTTTTATCTGGCAGGTAAGAATTCTTATTTGTGAACTTTCAAGATGTTTATAAACCTCATTTCAGATCCTTTGTATGGACAAAGTTTACAGTCCTACAATCCCTGCAAAAAACTCAGCCTCTTCTCATCCAGTTTGTGTACTGCGGTTTTTCTCTTAGCCACTTCTTTTTCCTTTTTTTTTTTCGCTTTTGAACATATTCATGTTTTGTAAGTGTCAGCAATGAAAAAAAACCAAAACCATAAAAAAGTATGTGTGAAATAAAATGATCTCTTTCTAAGAGGAAAGTCAAGAGGGAAATATTTGTAAATAGGCAGTGACTTGGCAGCTCTGGAGTCAAAAGAGCTTCAGACTGGAAGACAAGAAAGGCCATGTCCATGAGCATAGAAAGTAGGGACCTGAAAGAGATAAGAAGGGCCCCCTCATGACAGCAAATAAAAGAGCAAAATGATAGGGCTACATTAATTCTTATTTTTTCCTTGTACATTTAAAAACCTTGTCTTGAGCTAGAAAATGAAATTTCTTTCTTAGCATTTCTGTCCTTCATTCAGCAAATATTTTGTCCAGCTGCTTTATGTTTACTTCTCTCTTGAGCAATCAGAAACTCTGCCATCAGCTCTGGAAACAGTAGCAGTCGCTTTCCTAACCCATCAGCTGACATTTAGGTCACAAGTTTTGAGGATCTCAGATTCAGGGGGCAGATGACATTCAGTCCACTCTGACTTTACCACTCACTTTTGTAGGTAGTCATTTATAATTTGCCTTTGTGCAGAGGAGAGGGGCTTTCATTATGAAAACGAACTGATGGAAATGTGTCCATTTAAACTGAGCAATCTAACACTTACCTTTTCATGTTAACCAGGCTCTGCTGAGGGCGTGATATTGATGTCTGTAACAACACAGTAAGAAAAAATATCATGAGAGTGATGTAATGGATCTGGATGTTAAAATAGACACACTTGATTTATCATATGCATGTCTAAACCTCGTGTGACGCTGCTGCCCAGCTGAAATCCCTCTTGGAAACTAATCTGCTATGAAAGTGGGTATATTCTAAGCAGCCTGAGTGTCACACACCAGGGCTCACTCTTCAGGGCCTGCACACCTGTAAGAACTGGCTGAGTCTCTGTACAGGGAGAAGACTGAAAAACCTTCTCTAGGAAAGAGATGCAAAATGTCATCAAATGTTTAAAGAAATACAGGAATGACCCTAAGAGAAGAAGCATCTCAAATGTAAATCCAGTATGTAGATGTGAAACTAGTCTGGGTATGACCTAACAGTTTTGCCTTCATATCATGCAGAATTGGGACCAAACGACCCAATTTTTGTGCTAGCACACCAAGGCAAATACAGTCAGAGGCAGAAAGGAGAATTGGGACTGAGGTGCAGTGAATGCAAATAAGTCATCAGGTATTTTTTAGCTGAAATTATTTTCCTCTGTAATTTAGGGGGAACTGTATTTCTCTGAGTAAAATGGCATTCTACAGAAATCTTTGTTTATTAGTAGAAAAAAACTGATACGTTGTTTCAAACTAATTATTCCAATAGATCAAAACTGAGGGAAACAAAACAACCAAAACCCAGAAACATTTGGTTTTCATCAAGCTGACGCAGATGTGAGTTTGAGCTACCACAATATCTTACATAAGTTAAATTGCAACATTTTAATGTTACCATTTTTTGTGTATTGTTTTTTGGTGTGTCATCCTGAAAAAGGAAAATGGAATAATAAACAATTTGTGTGCTAAAGATGTGCATAACACTTTGGTGACACAGATTTGTACTGAAACAACCCCATTTTGCTTAATTTAATTGATTCTTAACATTTTGATGCTGGAATATGACATTTTGGTTTTTTGAAAAGAAAGAACCCAAAACATCTTTTCTGAATTTCTGTTTTTCATTTTAAATATAAATACACTTTAAGAAGGAAAGCAACTTTTCATTCTGATTCAGGGAGAAAAGTCAGAAATTTCCCATGAACCTGAAATTCAGATCTTTATTAATATTTGTCTTTGAGCAGCATGAGTCAAGATGCCCTTCTTGCCAGATAATACAGTGGATAGATATTGGCATTGCTTTTACTTAGTGGAGTCCATGTTAAGTGATTGGAGTTTTTCCTTGGTTTGGTTTTTCTCAGTGCTGTGTGTTGGGGAGGGTACTCTGACATAAATGAGGATGCCTGACATTTCTAACCCTTTTAACTGTGACTGACTGAATCAAATTTTAGAGGGTTATTACTCTGGAGGAGATAAGATTGTAGTATGCCCTTTTTTTTAGGCCACCCAGACTCTATGTCCTACAGAGTATACATTATAGAATACACTTCTTATCCCTCTGCCTCTAAGCTGACTGATACATCCAGCCTGAAACTCTTTATTCTGTTCAAAAAAAATAAAAGGGCCAGAAAGTTTGAAGAAGAGGAGCTTATAACCATCTCAAAATGTTGCTTTGAATACTTCGAATAATTGAATATATTGCAAGTTCTGAAGAACTAAGATTAGTTTTAAAGGTTCTACAGATCAAATTAATTTCTTGACTAGAACTAGAAATGTCCCTTTCAGGATAACAAGCCACTGGAAAATCTCCTTGATACTTTTCTAATTCTCCTCAATATTTTTCTTATTCTTCTCTTCTACTGAAAAATATTTCTCTCTTATTTAAATAGTGCTAGATGCCTTTCATATAGAAAACCAACTTCAAATGTGTGGACCTTTCTTCTTACCAGCAATTGTTAAAGCCCTCCAAGTGTTTAGTCTTCTACAAAATTACCGAGAGCTCCTTAGGTTTTTGACAGATGCAGAGGTCTTATTTAATTCACCTTCAATCTCAAAAGACCTATCTGCTCATGGCAAGGTGATTTTTGGTTTAACTGTGCTCCTTCCCTGAGGTTTATAATCCCTATATATTTGTGTATAAACCAGTAATTTTTTAAGGTTCTGTGAATATCTAAATGAGGACCATTAACTTATTTTCCTGAAATTATGTCGTGACATAAAGCTTTTATAAATGGAAAATGTAAGGATTTTCCTAATGATCACTGAAGGATGTAGGATTTGCTGCCCTCATCGTGACCAGACTCCAGGAACAGCTGGCACTCACTGCTCCCCCACAGACAGCCCGACCAAATACTGGGGGGATAAATACAAGTGGCTTCTGAGAGATGAAGGCTTGTAGCACTGCTGCAAACACTAAGCCTTTGAAAATCAATTCAGACTTGTGTTTCTTCTATTCTCTCTCTTTCTGAGATTTATTTCAGCTGAATGGCTGAGTGTTACTGGCTCTTGGAGCCTAGAGCTGCTTTAGCAAACCAACTCTGTCTGACTCTGTCTTCAGTATGTTTTGAAGTTGTTTTGGCTGAAGGAGGAACTGATGATTGCAGAAAAAGCCCCTTTTTCTCCAAGCCATTGCTGGGCTTTACATTTTCTAATGCTGGAACCAGATCAGAAAAGAGGAGGGGAGGCAAGCTCCCCAAAGCCCTTCTGTAGGACTGCTCTGCTCCCACCCTCAGGACAGGCTATCTGTGAAGATCAGCTCACATCTGAGATGCTGCAGCTTCTCAACACGTGCCAGCAGAATCTGCAGAGTCCTGGCAGAAGCATGCTAATGTCTTTGGGGTAGTTACTTTATGTTCATTTAAAATGCAATTAAACAGAACAAATACTGTGAGGAAATGGACAAGATTTTACATTTACATACAAAAATTAGGGGGAAGATCTTTTCATCACATTATAAATTTTATATAAACATTTTGGAAGGGAAATAATATGTGGCGATAATATAGACTGATATAATGAAATAACTAGAATGATGGTATTGTCGTCCATGGGGTCAAAAATTGTTCCCAGGAAAGAATTAATAATTTATGGAAATGTTTATCCCTGTAATTAAATGCTGGAATTGGGATCCACATCCTGCCTGGTTGTTTTAAGTCCACAAAATTTAACCCTAAACTCTAGAAATAGAAACTTGTATGAAAAAAATAACTTTAGAAGGTTATTGTATTTTTGTCTAAAAAGGCTCCTTTGCTCTGATTTATAATGGGATGCACCTTATTTTCAGACAAAATGCAGGATGCAGGCAAGGAAAACCATGGGATTTGTCTTGGAAAGGGAATTAAAAATGAGCAACCAATCTATGGTTTTGTACATGTGGTGCAGTTGTACAAAATTGTAATAACATATTTCCATATATTCATTAACAAGTTTATGGTCTATAGTGCTGTCTTGGTTTGAAAAGACAGGTGTCTGTACAGGAGGGCAGGAGCCTCCCCTGGAATGGAANCTAGACACTGTCAGCTGGAGCACACCTGCCCACCAATTGATACACGTGACAAAGTTCCTGGGTAGGTGTTCGTGAGCTTGAACAAGGAATTTTCTTTATAAGGTCACAGAACTAAAATTGTAATAAAGCATTTATTATGAATACTACTTTTCTACAAGAATCTTCTGAGCCAGTATGGCTCTTTGAATACACCAGGAGTTCAATTCTAATCCAGACTAAAGGGATGAATTCCCATTTCAATGAACTTTACTGAATGAATGCAAAAGTGAAGGCTTAGCTTTTGGCAGGCTACCTCCTGTATTTTTTTCTGACTAATGTTAATGAATTTGATATTATCATAATGTAACCACTGCATTTCATTTTTAATAGAAATAATTAAAAAAAAAAAAAAGCTGGAAGCAGAGGGAGAATGGGGGAAGGGGAAAGTTACTTGAAATGCAATCTGCCCTGGTTGCAACTCTTAGGTACTAATCTTTCTTGGCAAGTAGAATGCACTGAATTTGTGCTGCTGAATATAAGTGGGAGAGAGCAGAGGTGAGTGGGAGAAAAACATGAATTCCCACTTGCCCTTGAACAACTGGCCAAGAAGTTCAGCCCTATCGTTCCTTGTGCCCCATAAATTCACACAAAGGTAGGCACAGGGGAAGGCTGTTTCTCTAAATAGCCAAGAAATATTACTAGCAAGAGGGTTTGGAAACGCTGTGTGCCTGTGGGAGCAATGAGGAAATGCTAAAGGACCAAATCCCTCGTGCTGCCTCCAGGTTTGGAAAGCCATGAGGTTGAATATGATACTGTGGGAGTCACACTTACCCAGAAAATATCTGTCTGGATCCCCAATATGCTCAAGCCCTCAATGAGCCTGGTAAAAGTCCCATCCTACCTCATTACTACAGAAACAGGCGATTACAAGTGCCACAACTGGGCACTATTAAAAAATCCCTTTTTGTCCAGTGAGCACTGACTGATACAGCTGTGGGGTCATCATACAAAAGCAATCCATTATTTTGATTAGTGTAACACTTAAAGGCCAGCTTGCACATTAACTATTTTAATTGTCAACTAAAACAGCACTGTGGTGTAACATTAAAGGTGCTCTAAAGTTTGCTGCTTGCTGACAGTGCATGACAGTTCTGCAAACCATAACACTTTCACAAATGCTCTGAGGCAGGCAATATACATTTCATTTTTTTGCCTGTGCAGTTTGAGTTAACATGAGTTTGTCTGAGAGAAGTCCAGACGGCTGGATTGTTATTAGTCACCCAAAAACACTGTTCTCTTGTAGAACGAAAATTTAAATTCTGAAAAAATAAAGATGAGGTTATTTTGTGTTCAAGTCTTTTGTTGATTTGGTTTTTAAATAAGATTACATCAATTCCTTGATGAAAATGTTATTTTTCTTTATTTTGAATGAAATTTTAGGGAAGCTGCTCTAGATTTATTCAGTAGAGGACCAGGCCCCTTCCTCATAAATGGTCATATGTCTGCTCTCCTCAGCTGCCTTTAGATGTTTTTCTGAATAAGTCCTATGTTTTGATATTCCCTTAACCCTTAAAGGTTAGAGTGAACTTGCCAAGGAGCCTCTTGCTTGTTTTCCTGCCCTCAGGCAATGGTCTGCCTCTGACACCTTTATCATCTTCCTGCATCACCACCTGGGACAACATGAAGTGGCCTTGTTTCCTTAAAGCACGGAATAAATACTGATGATGGATTTTTCTCTCTGTATCCCACCAGTGTCCTCTGAGGCAGCCTTCTTCCCTCAGGTCTCTTTCATCCTTTTTTTTTTTTTCTTTTTTGAGCCTGCAGTCAGATAATTTATTTTTTAGTTTTAAACACCATTATGAGGTCAAACAGGCCAGTCAGTATCTGCTGAAGCTGCTGGCTGTCCCTGAAGTCAAATCAAGTCTTCTGCCATCACATATCCTATAAACCCTTTTTTCTTTGATGCCAGTATTTGAATTCAGAGTTTATTTTGTAGTTTTTTAGTCTTGATGAGATTATGGAAGAGATTTTTCAAAGGCATAAACAAGACTTACATGCCCAAGTCCCTTTGGCTTCCAGCAGGACTAGTCGGTGCCAGAAGCATTTTGTGCCCTTGACAATCTTCCCCTATTTATCAAACAAAGATGGTACAAATAAAAGGTTCTTTCATTTTAAAGGAATTGGTAGAGATCATAAATTGAGGGTTAGATAGATAAACAATTCAAATCCAGTACGCTTTGTAGTGGAACTATGCCCCAGAGTGCACTGTGTACAAAGACCCAGAGCAGGTTGGATGCGACTGCAGTCGGGGCCTTTGCTGGTTGAATGCCAGACGTGCCAGACCCACAGGGATTCCCCAATGCAGGGAGTGGGGTGGGACAGTGGCAACCAGTGAGGGACTGGGAGGAGGGAGGTGTCCAGTGTGAGGAAATGGAATATTTATGGAGAAACCAGATGGAGTAAGGATCTCTATTCCTATCTTGCTTCTCTCTTAATTTGGGGAGGCCTCTCTCTGCAATACCGCATGACACAAAATTTGGCATTTGTCGTGGCTACTGAAGGAGGAGACTGCTAATAATATTAAGCTTCCAGCAGATGAAAAAGCAATTGGATATGAGCTGTTTTCTCCACCTCTCACCTCCACAGATCGAAGTACTTAACTGTATACCATTCATTAAGTAAAATCCCACTGCTGAATTCTGTTTACCTGATAAAGAGTCTCTTTTGTCACTGTTCCAACTAATCAGTGCTTCCTGTGCAAATGGAAAGAATCTCTAAGCTCTGAATCATCTAGTGAGTCCCCTGCTGTTGCAGATAATAGCAGGGTGTGGGTGGGCATGGCTGAATAATATGCCTTTAAATTCCCTTTGGGTTATAAGCTCTTGAGGCATAATGACTTTTTAGGTACTCTCTCATATGTCACGACGTCACATCATATAAGGTAAATATGACTCATGTAATCCAGTCTGATACACTGCCATTAGAATATGCTGAAGGGTTTTTTATGCAGTGAAATACTCCGTGCAAAGGGTTTTTCCCCTGCATTTTACGGTTTCAGGTGGCAGTGTTTGCAGGAATGCAACCAATTCTTCCCATTTACCCTCAGTCAGAGGAATCTCAAGAGCTTTTTCAGAGTCTCTTGACATGGCAGAGCATGGCACAGTTAAAAAACCTGCTGAAAACGGTGTAAAAGTGGCAAGTTTTGACCCTCAGGAAGAGAAAAATATGGCTATTTTAAGAGAGAGAACCTCTTAAATCCCTCTGGTAAACAACAGGAGCTGCAGTCTGTCAGTGTCTCGAAGTCTCTGAAATCTGCTGAACCATTTGGCACTGCCTTATAGTTGAAAATGTTTTTTCTTCATATGATAATAGGAAAAGGAAAGATTTTGTTTCTTGTTTTTCTGTTTTGTGTTTGCTTTTATTTGTTTTGTACGTAACATCAAGGAGATGCCTCAGAGTAGTAAAAAACTGTCTCAAAGAGATATTTTTTTCTACATTTGCTTGCCAGGTAATCACAGCAGTGATTTGGCATTCTAGCTAACTGGAGGTAAACACAGAAATAAGGAAGCTTTAAGGCAAGCAGGTCACTGCTATCTCTTAAAAGAAGTGTCTAAAATAAATTTTTAAAAAAAAAAGGTTCTTCCATAAACCCCTGTAACAATAGATCATTATTTTCTCACCCGTTTTGGTGGGGGTGGAGTTGCTGAGATGGAGCCGATTACGCCAGCTGCAGGGCAGTGTGGCATTGCACAAACAACACAGCACAGGCTGTGCTTTCCAAGGAGAGCCTTTGGATTGTTTGGAGTCCACCAGGAAGTCAACTCTGCCCTGGTTTCCGATGCGATTCAATAGGTTATTTTCCAGAGATGTCTGGAGCCAGAATAAAACCCGTCTAACAGGGCCATCAAGAATATTCCCATGATTATAAAACCACAGAGGGACAACTTGTTTTGGGAGGTGTACTGACAATGAGCAACAAAACAGGGTATGCATTATCAAGCAGATACTGAGTTCTTGAATAAAAGACCGATAACGCCTGGCCACACAGGGCTGCTTTCTGCTCACAGCTATAAACAGACTACTTCTACTGACTTCAGACAGCTGCATGTAACTCAGAGGAGAAACTCAAAGTTTTTTGTCTCAGGTGTAGTTTATTTATTATTAATTCTCTCTGCACCCTCCACATTTCAAAACTCACTTCTGCAATGCATTCACTTCTTTGATCTGGGCTGTAGCCTCATGCACTGCCAAGATGGGGGGAATGGTGTGTAGAGGTTTGGCTTCTGAGCTGTTAACTGATGTAGTCACAGGAGAGACAGTGCTACTCGTCCTTTTGGCACCGGTTTTCCCCTTCCTGAGTACTTCCCCTATAATGGTGACACAAGTTATTGAGGCACCACTGCCCTCTGCCCCGCCCCTTCTCACAGATGCCTTTGACACACAGGGTGGTCACAGTCTCCCTTCTCGCTTGCTGTCCTGCCCTGTAAATTCATACTAATATCTGAATGTCTGGAATGCTTGTGGCCGTGCTTTTCTTCTTTCCCTTGGTGTTTATTTATTTGGTTTATGATGCTTCCTGCCAGGTACACGTTATCACAGTCAAAAGGGCCTTGCAGATATGAATATATAGCCCTTGTCTGGGGTGAACCTTTGTTGCAGTCGTTGTCACAGAGGCATCTGGATGTGCATAGATCCATCTAACTTAAGTGGAGCAGTCATAGTCCCTTTTAATTTGTTCACATACTTAACACCAAGGAGTGATGCTTGTTAAGAGCTCCTCCTTTGGGATGAGGCTGAGTGAGTCCAAGTACGTAACATGTTTTCCTTGTGGAGGTATTAATGTATCCTGAAATCCTACTCCTTCCCCTCTGGGCACAAAAGGACTTAACAACTACAAATTCTTCTGTGCATGATGGCTGAGAGACAGTGATACAGGAAAATTGAGGAACAGCATTCAGTGTTATTTTGTAACGATGCTGAACAGGATCTGAACAGTATTCAGCTCATCTGGTAATTTGGAGACAGACTTCCTTGCAGTGGGATGGACCAGGATTGCTTAAGTATCTGGAATATTAATTTGTGTCCGTGAAATAACTTGAGAAAATAATGGTAACAAGTGAAACTATTCTAAATTTCAAGTCTTGTCAAGGACATATGCACAACTCCCACTCTGAATAGTGGCTATGGAAACAAAATAAGGATCTGGAGCACTCATGTCCTTTATTGTGTATGATGCTGAACACAGAGCAAGGAAAAATTCCTGCACCAGCTAAAAGCAAATGATGCAATTATGATAGACTTGATGGAGATATTGTACTCACTGTTTATTATTATTTCCCCATCTAATATCCATTTTACCAAATACCTTCACGGCAAAATGTTAGACTGTTTCACTCTGTCAGTTTTTAATTGGGAGAATGTGATCAGCACTAGTATCAGTTCCAAGAAACACAGATAGCAGTTTAAGAACTTGTCTGTTACTTCTGCCAAGGACTTCTTTCAGAGAGGAGAAAGATGCTTTGTCTTTCACTGAAAGCAGTGGGAATCAGAGCAGCTCTCCTGAAATCACCTTCCTGTCCGTTGCAATGATCAGCAGCAGAGCAAGAGTGGCTTTTAAAAAGACTGCTGGCATATGGGCAACACAAAGGAAGCTGCACATAGTGACACTCCTAAAGAAAGAAGCGAGAGGTTCAGTGGTTGCTTTATGAATCTCACAGCTGGATCATTAAGGTAGGAAACATAAGCAAGCTATCATGTCACTCTTACAGGAGTGGAGAGAAGATGCTCCTCTCACTGCCTAGAGAAGCTGAGATGCTGCAGTGCTTTTCGAAACCATGCAAGTCATATACAGTATTTCCGAGCTTCAGCTTTAAAAAATAAAACCGCAGAAATGCAGTGTGCTGCAGCATGAGTGAGTTTGTGTTTGGATTACAAAGGAATTTTAGATGAGCTTTTTCTGCTAGCACACAACCTTGCTGCTGTGCAGCTAGACTGACTTGGGAGTATTTAAAAGGGAAAAATAAAAAAATTTCTTAAGGGTTTAAAGATTAATAAGTATGGTAAAATCTTCCATAACTAGGCAACTGTTTAAGGCCTTGGTGCTCATATGTCTTTTCTGATTCTTTTCTCTAATCCTATTTCACTGCAGATGTATGTGGGGTGGAACAACAGTGTATGATGTCAGAACAGAGATTATCAGTGGAAATTAGTTAAACTTTCAGTGTTCTCACAAAGCAACCATTTCCATTCTGCAACAGAAGACTGCCTTGCTGTTATTCCCATGGCATGATGATGAGCATTACCAGCTGCTCTGTTCTGAGTGATGGAGATACACAAATTCTAGAAGAGAAATACCACTATATTTTTTCAGGAGATTTCAGACTAAGCAATGTTTTCCAAGTAACGTCTCTCACTAAAGCCTTTGGATTTTGTGTTACTTGAGAACAGAAACAACTCCTCTTTCCCTTTATGACTTGTATGTATGGGCTTGCACACAAACACGAAAACACATTTCTCTCTCTTACACTTGCCAACCAGTAATATACTCGACAATTAAAATGTTTCACTCTCAAATTACTGGATGACACGTGGTCTTCCAGTATGTCTCTGTTTACGTTCAGAAGAGGAGCTATGCCTTGGAACTTTCAAAGAAACAAAAAAAAAATTGGCATTTTTGATTTTTTCTAATGAAGGAGAGAGTGGTTTACTAAAATTCAGATGTGCTTTTTTTCCCCATGAAAATACAAAACTTGTAAAATGGAAAAATTATTTTAAACATTGCCTTAAACCATTCCTCATGGCATGTCTTTCAGAGTTTTGTATCTAAGAGCTTTGCTATTTTTAAACAAATACAAAAAGCCACATTGAAGAGTCATAATACTAGTACTCAGCTTGTGTCTCTGAATGCTGAAATTAATTCTGTTCAGGATTTAGCAAACATCCACCTTCAAAGAAATCAGTCTGTTTGAACTCAATTTCGACTACAGTAAATGCACAGGGCTAATGCATATGGAAGAGAACGCTATGCTTCTCCACATATAAAATTGTATAATATGTAAAGACCCAGAGGCTTTATTGCTGGCCGATACTTTTGAAATATTCAATTGCCAATCAAAATGTCAAAGAAATCTTGTCCTAAAGAGAAGTAAATCTGTAGTGAGTTAAACTCACGATACTGAATGGGAAGCATAATTTCTGCATCTGGTCAGAGTTAGGTATATATTCATGCTGGGAATATGTACACTAAAGTGCTCATGAAGAGAAGTAAGAGTAAAAATACAGCTTGAAGGTTAAATGAAAAGCAATGGTGTTAACTTCTCTGACTGACCTTAAAATTCTATGAGAAGGATATATAAAGTCTCCTAATGCGGGGAATGGTTGCACAGGGAAATGAGGAGGACAATAATGGTGGTGTGGAAGGGTGACTGAGTTCAACAAATGCCAAACAGTGATTTTTAAGTATATTTATACTTCTACAGAACATGCTTTTTAGAATTCCTGGGGATTAATGAATTTGTTACATTGATGCAAACTGAGTCTGTTCTACCGAAACAATACTGCTTAGGTAGTTTTTGTTGGGCTTTTCGTTTGGTCTTTTTTTAATCAGGGTGGTTAAGCCAGATCCTAAGACTGACTCGCCCAAAGGAGTTCTGGGTGGATTGGTAGAAAAACGCATTTCAGTATTTATTATGATGACATTTTTTGTGTTGGGCAATGTACGTGGCACAGCCACTGAAAAGCCCATGCAGGAGAGAGAAAAGGGCTATGATTTCCTGAAGAAGGTGGGAATGAAAGTAATGTCTTCTGCAGGAGTTATGAAAATAAATCTTTTGTGGGAATGGTGCCCAGGAGAAGGTGGGGTAGGGAGCCGGGTTGCAGGCACAGGCAGGATGTTCTGCTGTCACTGCCCAATTTCCCAAAGGCCCCATGGCAGTGCAAGGGGATTCCACAGCAGTCTGGGCAATTTTTGCAGCTTCTTCCACAAGCTGCCTGTTTAACTGAAGATTGTTTTACATAGGGATTTTTATCAGCTCTTTTCATGCAACTTCCATTCCTATTAGATTAAGTTCAAGTTTCACTTGCATTCACGCAGTATCCAGACAACACGGATAAACCGTGCAGGCCTACTGCTGTTCTGCACGTTAATTAAGATCCATAGCGGCCAAACAGAGCGTGCTGGCTGCCTGGCTCCCACTCCCTACCACTTTCTCAGCATCACTACGAGCCATAAAGGCGAACATGTCTGTTAAAAGGTACCTTTTTCTAATTGAGGGTGAAGTGTCCCAGCCACAAAGGACGGATGCTACCGTACAGAGGCTCCGTCTCCAGAGCCAGATTATTCAGCAGAGCATTAGTCCCTGGATTGTTTTTTTTTTCTTAAACTTTGAAATCCCACACTCATTCAAGAAACTCAAAGTGTTAGGAAAATGCTTCATGTTTCAGCAAGTGTACAAGAGGTTCAGGGAACTGGCTACCACATTAAACAGTTACCCCGTGGCCTGCACTGTAAATGAAGAGGAATAACAGCAGTTATTGAAAGTTGTTCTACTTTGTCACAGAGCTACTGGAGCTGCCTGAGCAGCATTGCTTGCTTTTTTGAAACCCTAGAGGAGAATATGACCTAGGAACAACCCTACCTCTGTAGTCCAATTGTTCCCATGCTTTAAAAAAAAAATAGTGAAAGGAAAAAGTGATCAGGGTAGCAATATTGTGCAATGTGGCTACGTTTTAAAGTTACTCAGAAACTCTATATATTGTTACATTGCTTTCAGACACAATAAAAGGCCAGTTATTAATCCTGCAATTACCCAGCCTTATCACTGCCTATCCACACAGGCTGTCTGAGGCTGGACTTCTAGACGATGTCATTTTCATTATAGTAACCAAAGTGAAATTTAATGAGACCCATCTCTCAAATTGACAATTGAAAAAGTTAAGGATTAGGAAATTAATACTAATACTTAATTACAATAAGATATTTTGCCATTCTGGATTGGGGATTTTAGGTAGTCTGAGTAGCTCTTCTATCAGTTCACTCTTTAGTGGCTGTAAAGTATGATTATGGGGATGGGGACATATGCTGTTCATGGCATTAAAAAGCATATCCTTCTTGTCAGCTCCGAGCATGGAACAGGAATATCTAATCAAAAGTGTTTGCACTGGATCATATCAGTTCCTGACTGCAAACTCTAAATACACATTGTAGGAGCAAGACAAAATCTACAGGTAACAGAAATGGAAAAAATGAATTGATAGGGAGATCAGACTGTGACTAAATAGAAGCAGGGAAGCTGAAAGGCAGCATTTTAATAAGGAAGGCTTTTGTATGGTTTTCAGGTACAATTGGGCAGATTTGTATAAAACAGAATTTCGTCTTGGAGACCATTTAAATTTCATTGATAAGAATGCACTTCATTGCTTCATTTAGAAACTTCCATTGTGGCTTTTTCCCCCTTATTTCTTTGTATAAAAATAAGAACCATCTGTAGGAAAAAAAAAAAACACCACACAACTTGTTTGTGTGGCTGCTTTGCTGTTGTTGTTTAGATTTCTAGGAAACAGACGCATGTTTCTCATTTGGGGAAAGCATACATCTGTTCTGCCAAATTCTCTCCAGAAATTCTTAATTTTCCAGTAAGAGTGTATTCAAATACATTTGAAAATAAGAAACTTTCCCTCCATCATCTGTGTGCACACAGATATGTTACAAGGAAAGATGGTCATTTTGACGTGGTAAGGAATTGTTTTCTCAGCAAATCCATAAGTGTTTGCAAAATGCTGTACAATAATTTAGGTGAGAAGAACAAAAGAGAAGGTAGCAACAAATTTGCTTCTGTAATATGTGAAAGAATATTTGCACAGTAGGAGCTCTGACAGTCTCATATTGAAGAGCAGCATACAATTCAACAAGGACAAAATGAATAAAAATGTGTGTGCAAGGTTTAATAAAGATGTAATTCTGTTTACAAATTACTTATACCATTGAGTGGAATTCTACAGTAGGAGTATTATTCTCTTTCATGGCTTAAATATTTTGTAGGGAGGTTATCATTTTCTGTTACATTTACAGGTCTTCTCCAGAAGGGGAAAAGGGGAAATAATTTCAAGAGTTCTAAATGTTAGTCTGCTTTTGGATCTACTTCAAAACATTACCTTGTATATTTTCCCATTGCTTCTTGTTTTAAAAAGAAACAAGAGCTACAACATAACTGGTAACAGCACATGACTCATGTTCATATGTGCCCACTTCAGGGTTTGGATTAAAGTGTCTTGCATTAAGGTATCTTCCTTTGCCTAAGCGATTTTTATCTTCAGCTTAGAAGAAGAAAAAATGCATAATCAGTAGTCAAATCCTAGTGCAGAAGTAATCTGAGTACATCAAGTGGAGCAAACCTATTAACTTGTTCACCTTCAGGGGGAAGATCCTACAGCAGCGATGCATTTTGGAAATAAATTCGAAGCAGGTGGACAGAGCAGCAGGAGGGCAGTATCAGGCTAATACAGCAGGAGGGCAACACGAGCCAGTTAGAAAAAAGAGAATCATATGGACTGTGGGGAGCTGCATATTAGAATTGCCAAACCGACTATTTCCAACTGCAGGTCTTAAATAAATTAGACCTGCACAGATATGCAGGCACTGATATCTCCCCACATGGCACAAATAACAATGGAAATGAAAGCTGCCCATGTGTGCTCCAGTAAAGCCCTGAATGCTCGGGTGGGGTGTTGCTTCAGTCCCACTTAAGCCTGTCACTGTAAGTGAAGCTTGTGGCCAGATTTAAATGTCCCCACAGGTATTTCCTAATGTTGCAGTTATTGTCTACATAGCAGTGAATTTCTTCCAGTGCAACAAATACAGCTCCTTCTGCTTTATATTCCTCTCTAAATCCAGTATTGGTACCGTCAGGTGGTGGTGTGGGACTGGTAGGAGATAAGTGCTCAGCAGGGAGGTCACAGATTCCTGAAAAAAGACAGGAAGGGAGAGGCGTCCCTGAACACACTAGAGAGTGAGAAAGCTGTGCTAAGCTGCTGCTGCTGCAGCGTGTCCAGCCGAGGCACCCTGCAGCCTCCAGAAATCCTTTCCCAGGCCACCACAGGGACTCCGTTTTCCCTTGAGCAGCAGATATAAAGAGCTGCCTTGAGTTAAAAGTGAGTCTCCAAGTGGCAATACAGGGCTGGAGACTTCTGTGCAGTGCCACACAAAGAAACTTCACACTTCAGAAGGGGGTGGAAGGGGTGGCTTTGTTCAGACACTCTAATAGACTTAAAATAGGCCTTGAGTGTACCACCCGGGATGCCACTTGAAGCAGGACAGATCCGCTCATCCTCAACCTTTATCGCGCCAGAATAGTCCCCGCCTGCCTTGATTTGTCACGCTAGTGAATGTGTGGCTGCTTGCACTGGAGTGCATCAGTTTGTTCGTGCATCCACACCTCTGCTGCTCTGCTTCTGGAGGTCTGCGCTGTTGGCTGGTGCTCCTCGGGCCGCTGTTGGCAGCAGCTCTGCCTGGATGTTGCCCACCTGCTCATCTGTCCAGAGATGGCTGATATTCCACCTGCTGTCACTCTGGCTGTACCTTTTTTTTTTTGTCTGTGGCAGCTGGCCTGGTTGTGGGTTGATTTGTTACATGCAGTGTTTTTCCTCCCCTGACTGCATACCTTAGGCTACAAATTATAGTCTGAATTTTCCATCCCACAAGGGTGCAATGGAAAGACGGTTGTATGCAGAAGAAATCTCCTGCTGACTTCAATGAGACACTAATCATATCCCAAATCACCAATGCTACAGGGTTCATCATGAAGTTTAGCTCTTTGCTCAAAATACTGCACATCTGAGAATAGTTTACAGCAAATTATATTTTTGTGGAAATGTCCCTGCTCCCTTATAGGAGCTTCTTAGCATTTGTGCTTCTAGGCCTCACCTCTTCTTAAGAACCACTCTTGAGAATGTGTCTTTAGCAATTTTGGTCTGCGGAAAGTTCCTCCTAAAGAGTCCTGGTCTGCATTTCATTCCATTTAACCAGTGAAAATGGTTTCTTGCTGCTGAAGAAAGTGTTTCTTCAAGGCAAACATCCTCCCTTTAGTCCCCTGAGAATGGAGCTGAATTTTTAAAAGAGCAAACCTGTCTGCTGCACATTTTGAGAGTCACTGGAGTTTGCCTGGGGCTCCTCTTTGTCCTCCCAGTAGACTACATAAATTAATGAGACAGCATTTGGAACTCCATCCTCTTTATTTCACTACTTTACAGAGAAGCTTGAGATACTGGGAGAGGCTGCCCACAGATGAGTCCTGAGCAAGCAGAGGTCCCGTAACAGTATTTCATAGTTACAGGATTTGATTATACAATGTTGTACCATGCTTCCATTTACAATGACCTTCTTGTGAAATTCTTTCCACTGTAATTAGTGGAGCATCAATATTTGTCTTCTAACCATGGTTTTAGAAAAGGTTTAACACTCAGCTATAAATCATCATCTGAAAACTAACAAATATGTTAGTGCAGAAACATGTTTCTAAAACTTTGGTGCGATGAGTTTGTTGTGATTAATTTAAAGGAGGATGGAACTAGAGACATTAAACAGATTCAGGCGGGTGTTTTTTTCTATTTTTATAAAGAAAAGAACTTATGATCAAAGTTAATTCACCATAATGCTAACCTTGGACCTTTTGGGAGGTGTTGCAGTAAGGCAGAAATGGGATGCCAGAACGGAGCCTCAGGACAAGTGTGCTGGGGGCTATCCAGCCACACAGGTTGGGTAGAGCAGCTTGTGATGCTGGTGCCTTGTGCAGACTCCAGGTACTCCCACCTTGCAGCAGCACAAACCACACAGAAAGCAAAAACCCTGGCAAAACTGAGGTTATTATGTCACACTCTCAATTGTGAGGACATCACTTCCCAGCAGTCTCTACTGTCAGACCACCCAAGGAATAAAGTATCTTCCCTAACTAAAAAAAGGAAGATTTCCTTTGCAAATAATGGTAATGAGGTTTGAGATTTTCAGTTCTTAGAAGTAAAAAAAAAATATATAGCAATTGAACATAACAAAAGTGATCTATGCTAATTCAATTGTGTGTTCATAAAAGCCATTCGTGGACAGTCATCATTAATCTTCCAGCAAAAAATGGCATGGGCTTTTGGCTTCTGCCCCATGGTCTGCTTTATTTCTTGGGGTACACACCTTGTCTCAAGGTTATAAGCTTTAAAAGTTTTCAAGGGGCTTGTGCTGGTTGTCCTTCACAAGATCTGGTTACTAAAAGGTGTCAATATTAATTTAATTCTTATCATGCTAAGGTTTAGTTGGGGGGGGTTTTGCTTGAGAGTTTGGGTTGCAGTTTTTTGCACAAGATAGTTTGGCTGATATCATTCATTTAAAAAAAAATGTGGTAGTGACTACGGTGTCAGGTAAAAGTCCCAACTCACAGCCAATTAATAAGGTAGGAAGCACATTAAAAAATGAAATTTCTACAATTGTCCTATTATGAAGCTGATCTGGAATGTAAAGTTTACCTACAGAATGAACCTACTGCTGTCAATAATTTCTGGAGGTTCTGCAGAGTGTGTGACTGCTTTGGCGGGTTAAACAGTTTGAATGTATTATCTCAGGAGCAAAGGGTCAGCTCTGCCAGCTCTGTGAAAGACTTTTGCTGGGAATCCTGTGGGCACAAGCTCTAGTTTCATGCATGCCAGTCAAGAGAAAAATTTGATGGTACACTCCTCAGACTAGACTAAGGAAATAGGATGAAGATGAAGGAGTTAAAAACAGAATTTAATGAGTTAAAAACAACAAAACCCAAAAACAGTTTAACCTATTCCTTTTCATAGAGCTCCTAAAATGTAATGGGTGACTGAGGGATAGAAAATCAAAGTCCCTTTCTTCAGCAATATGTTGACTTTATCACTTGAAAAATATACGAAGTTCAAACCTGTAGTCAGGTTTAAAATAGTTAATGTGGGTGTGCTAATAGAAAATCAAACTTTCTGAAATTGTTCTTTTTTAAAAGCAAGCTGCCTCCAAAATATTGATTCAATACTTTAGGGAAAATATGGAATTCTGAAAAGGTGAACAGGTTCAAAGTCTGTTTTAACCAATGGGGACAGGTATTCTCCCTGTTTTATAGATATTCACACAATGAAAAGAGTAGAAAACAGAGGTGCAGTACAATCACTGATGAATGAGAAAGAAAATCAAAAGCAGGGCAAAAAGTCTCATACACAATTGATAAAAAATTTACCTGCTTCACCTGACACTTCACTATTGACTTTAGATAATGTGGAAAACAATCATAACAGAAATAATAATATACAGTATCAGTAACTGAAAGCAGCACAAATTGAGTGCAAACAACATGAAAAGAGAAATTCACCAGTCCAGTTAGTCAATGAAGATCATAATTTTCAAGGACCAACTTTGAATCCCTGTTATTAATCAGGCTCCCGATTTACAACAGATGATATTGTGCAGCTGGTGATTGATAATCCTTTCGGGCATAATGTCAGTTCTTCCTTGAACCATGGAGACACAGCTTGTGTGTGTTTGAGAACCCATAGATTGGTGAGCTCCACAGTTCACCAGCTGCCCAAATTATTTTCTACTGAAAAAAATGCTTTTATATGGGGGGAGGAATGAATTTTTAATATTTCTCTGTTATTTTCTTTTTTTTTTTGATGAGGTATGGAGGAAAATTTACAACACTTTGAACATAAAAGTGAAAGCTATTACAAGAAACAATATTGCGAGAACACAAACATCTGTCACTCATGCAGACATCATCCTGTAAACCAACCTAACTATCTCTGTATTCCCTTCTGATTGTATCGGGGTAGCTTGTGGCATGACAGGGATTTGAGTGACAGACATCCAACCTGGAACAGAGCTATGCATATTTATACTTGTTTACAGGGCCTCATCACTCCTGAAAGATGTAAATTTTAAAATTTGCTTTTATTGAGAAAAGGAATGGTGAGGAAAAGGTTGTTACCTTGGAATGCAGAGTCAAAATTATTGTAGGGCTCTGGCTTTCATAAAAATTTTACCAAGTTTTTAAATTGACTAATGAAAAAAAGCATGAATAATTTAAATGGAGACCTCATTTTCTATATTAGAACCATACTATGCCAATACAACAGAGGAGACAACACTTGAGACACAGCTTAACTTAATCCTCTTCCTCCCAGACTTTGATTACAATCTTCAAAACTGCTACAGAACCTCTATATTAAAGGCAGATTTTCCCCTATCTTCCTATTAAATTATTGTTACATTACTGGAATGCAACCTTAATAAGTTTAATCAATGAGATTTTAATTTTTGTATGTGGCCTCAGCGATATAATGAAAATTGGATAATTATTTAAACTTTTAGATATAGACCACTGGAGACTTTTGCATTTCAAGATATTAAAACCCTTAAACCCTTTCAATGTAATTTTTTTTTTTTTTTTTCTTTTTTTTTTTTTTTTTGTTATATATCAACTATAACAAATTAATTCCCAATTCTGACAGGTCTGTGAAAAATCAGGCAGTTTTGTTGTTGGTATGGGCATGACAATCCAAATACTTAAACTTTTAGTCCTATTTGACCATAGCTGTTTTCCTTACAGTGTACCAGATGTAATGGGTCACACATCCCATATAAACAAAGCTTTCTGCCCAGAGATCTGAAATGTGGGCAAAATATGATCCTTTGATGATAAACCATGCTCTCTCTTTAATGATACCAATCTGTAAGTTGGCATTTTGCATTATGTGCTTATTTGTCAAGCAGTAAATTGATTTGTTCAAGAGAGAAAGAGAATAGTGTGCAACCTAATAATCTTGAACTACTGTAGTATATGACAGAAAGGTTTAGATGCTTATTTTCCAAAGGCCATGCTCACATTTTAAATCGGTGCTCTTTGACCTGAAATAAAAAAGAAGGGGAAAGAAAGGTAATTTCTACCTGATCAGTGTTTCCCTATCCTGGGCCCTCCAATCTGGTGTCCATCAGGCAATCAGCACAGTCAGCTGGCTTCTTTCAAAACTGCATCCATTTTCTCTTTCTTGCTTGGGTTTCTGCATAGGTAGCCTGTGAAGAGCAGAGAGAAGAAGGTGAAGCGCAGGTGAATATCTTGGAAAGGATCTCTAGATAAAGTTTTTCACAAGGCAGGAGAGAAAGCTGTCTCAATTAAAATTACTAGTAAAAAATTTTAACTAAATGAAAGTAATGTTTAATCAATTTTAACTATTAGTTTTAAATGAGAGATGCAATCTTTATACAGTGAGCCAGAATATATCATCTTAAATATTAGCCCAGGATACTGGACCAACAAATATTCATAACTATAGCTGGCTATACTTTTTGTGATAACCACTGATTCTGTGATAACAATGCTTGTTTTCACAGAAATGAAAAGCTTCTGCCCTGAACAGTTTTTCATTTTGAAGCCTGTGTTACCTTAAATCAGGTACTAAATGACTGGTGTCTGATTTTCCCATAGTAATAGTAAAGCAGACTTCCCCAGTGTCTTCCTTCTCCCCAGACCTCACTGATTTATGGCCAGTTCTGGAGCACCAGTTTCTGTCATGTCTATTGCTTATTTTATTTCTTTTAAATTATTGTTACTGTTGGGACAGAGCACAGAGTATCTTGTTGCAAACCCTATGGGCACTGGTTAAAAAAATAGAACACTTCCCTTTCCTTATCAAGTTTAAAATTACTCCATCTGAAGATAGAAACTGTATGAGAAACTAAAACTATTGCAAGAAATAACAGCATAATAGTGAAATGATTATGCTTCCCATCAGAGAGGTGGTCCAAAATGTGAAAATGTCATCAAGTATCTTGGAAAAGACATTTTTTGAAATTACAGCGAGATCTATATTTCAGCCAACAGAACAGGCAAAATGAGATGTGCTCTCACTCTTTATACAGCGAAAAATTGAGGTCTCTTAAATATTTGTTAGTCTGAGGTAGAAATTTTTGAAAAATTAGAAAAATTGCAGAAAACTGCAATTTTGTGCTTGAATTAAACTGTTCCCATTCCTAATTTTATTACAGGCTTTGTAAGAGGAATGGCTAAATGTCTGCTGATTAGTACTGATCTCAATCTTTATCTCAGGAGACTTTTATCATAATTAGTGTTAATTCTATTAAATTAATTGAGAAGTTGTTATTTTCATCTCTAAATGGTGTGCATGTTTGATTGACTGGTCAATGACAAGTCTCTTTTCATTTTCCACTATAATAAGGCTACGAAAAAGAAAAGAAGTGGAATGGTTGACCAATTAAATTATACAATAATGACAAGGTCAGGCCAAAGAAGGCACATTGTGGTAGTTTACAAATTACTGAGGCATTTGAGTTTTTCATGTTCCTTACAGAAATTGTAATGAAAATAAAAAGTGACACATGAATTCATTAACATGACAGCACAATAAAAGGGAGGAGAAATAATTTTAAGCATACAAGTATGCATCAAAATAGTTTGAAGGGATCAGAGACAAACCCACAAGAGAATTCTGATTCTTTCCAAAATAAGACAATACACCACAGAATATATACATTCCTCATTCCCTCCTAAACCCATGTCTTTCCCAGTTAGTTTCCTGTATTTCAGGAATGTTTTTCCTTGCTTTATCTCTGTGATCTGCCCTACCTCTGAGTAAGACCTCTGAGTCATGCAAAGATGATTCTATTCATTGAAATCTTGATGTTGGTGTAATGAATATGTTGCTTTGCCAAGAAAAGAGCAGCTCTCATAAAAAATGTGTGAAGCTGTGCCAGTAAAAAGTGACACATTTATAAATATGGAACAATGTAGTCATATTAAACCTATGCCTGCAAACATCCTGCATATTACATCCCTCTGGTTGAACTGCTTTACCCAATAGACTTATGGAATTCATTTGCTGAAAAAGAAAGAGCTGAGCTCCTGTCTTAAAGTTTAGCAGAGATAAAAAAGTTTTGGGGAGGAGAGTTGTACCACTCGCTGTTTGCAGCACTTTTTGTTGCTAAGGTGCAAGCACACTGTGTTACAAAACAATAATGAAGGATTTGTTCTGTTTTACCTTTATAAAATAAGACAGAAATATTACTTCATTTGAACATCTCATCAAATGATGTAAATGACCTCTTCAAACATCTAGGGTACTCTAGGCTTTCTAACGATAAAGTTAGTATTGTCCATCATTTATCTTGCACAGTACATGCGCAGGAAGCTCATGAGAATGGATGACAAGGATCTCTCCTTACTGTATTAAGGGCATGGTCAGAGAAGATAAAAGGTGGACTTCGTGCTGGCTTTCCCTGAGATCTTTGCTTCAAATGAAGGTGATCCCTAAAATACATAGGATAGTTAAGAAATCTTTTAAAGTCTGCTGAATGGGAGAGATCCTCCTGAGTCTGCTGCGCTCTACCAGAGCAGCTCACTCTGCCCCTGGCCAGAGCCTTTCTTCTGAGTCCACCTTACAACGTTCCCAATGACTGTGGGTGGCATAGCCCTGCCTGCATCAAAGAAGTCTCCAGCTGTCCTGTTAAAATAGCTCTTCATTCTCTTGGCACTGATGGCAGACTGGAAAGGAGACAGTCGGGGTCAAACCTCAACACTTCATTGAAGAATATCCTCACACTGATGCTCAGTTTATGCAGGTACAACAGATTTGTCTGGGGACCTTCGATTATTTTGCAAATATAGAGTAAAACAGTTGTATTTGCAGATCTTGACTCCACCTGATGCAAACAGGTACTGCCCGAGGTCAAGCTCCTGAAGGGATCTTAGTCTGCTGTTGCCAGGGAACACGTATGGTCTGGCAGAGAACATGGTGACTGCTCCAAACAACCACTGTTTCACAAATACTCTAGACTAATACAATCATTTTCCCAACACCATTGCTCTCTTTGGATACCTTATGCAAATATAACAAATTAGCCTTGCTGCTACTGTTGCAGTGTTTTAAAATAACAGAACGCACAGCTTTCTGCAAGTTGAGTCTGTAACACATCCCATCCAAACTGACACATTAGGGTGTCGGGTTTCAGACTGTTCCGTTATCTCCTTTTCTTGTGATAGCAAATTTTGTGGGATTTTGACACCTTGTCTTTCAGTCTCTCTCTCACTCATCCTTTCTTGCCCTTTGGGAATGAAGAAGAAACTTTCCATCCTGTGTCTCTGCGCAGAACAGAGCAGATCTCTGAGTGATTCCCCCAAGACAGCTCATGAGTTCTCTGACAAAGGAAGAATGAATTAATGTGGATTTTTTTTTTCCTGGCTTAATATTAAAAAGGAAGAAAAAAATACATCTATTTATGTATCATCAGCAAAATTCATTGACTACATCCAGATTTTGTGTGTCTTTTCACTAAACACAACTGCTATCTCCAAACAGTATTTTGATAAATCTGTTCTTTTAGTAGATGGTATTATCTCTTAGAAAAGGATATTAATGTGCTGGTTTTGTCTCTCATTATGAATTTGAGAACCTGGTAAGGGTAAAGATCATCAAATATCAGAGCTGCAATAAATCTACTGATTTTTTTCACCTAGGAAATTTCTGTGAGGTTTTAATAAATGCGTGGTAAGCTCTGGCCTCTTAATCATAGAGTTGTTGAGGTGCGCAGAGATGCCCCTCTGGAGATCACCTACTGCAAATACCTGCCCAAAGCAGGGTCAGTGAGAGCATGTTGCTCTGAGCATGGTCAGGTGGATTTTGAATATCTGCACAGATGGAGACTCTTAACTTTCTCCATTTAACCTGTTCCTATTTTTGATCATCTGCACAGGAGAAAAATATTACTTTTTCCTTATATTTTAATGGAATATCCAATATTTCCGTTCATTTCTCCTGTAGGCACCATGAAGAAGACTCTAACTAAGTCTTCTTTACTCCCTCCCACCAGGTATTTTTACACATTGGTGAGATCCCCTTGAGCCATTTGTTCTCCAGGCTGAAGAGTCCAAGTGTCTCTTTACATAGTTGATGCCCCAGTTCATCTGTCATCTTCCTGGCTCCTCGCAAATATTTATTAATGTTAGGGATCTAAGTGTCACCAAATTAGACACCAGTTAAGGTCACATCCCAGGCAAGCTCATGTCTTCTCTGGAGAGAAAGGGGCATCCCTGGAGCTTTTTGATTGCAGAGGATGGAATTTCTACATTGGAATAGATAAGCTTCTTCTGGTAACAATCTCCATGTAAATGCTATTCTTAGAAAACTGTGATCTATAATCTGATAAATGAATTTACCTGTTTTCCTCAGAGTAAAGGGGCACAGATTATGTAGCATTCTTATGAGTACCTTATTTGATTGTCCTTTAGAAGGACATAAATAATTTTCCCTCCAAACACAGGAAGAATAGGAGATGGATGGCAAAGTCGGCTTGCAGGGTTAAAATATGATTCAGCTGACGAGAGTCGGTTTGCAGTGTTCCTATCTAAATCATATACTGATGGCAATAACAATCTGTCAAAACATATGTCTTCATAGTAATTTCCCCCCTACTCATTCAGATGTCAAGAACCTAACACAGAAAGAGAAGGTATGAGTAGAACAATAGGTGACAGAATCACTTACACAGCCCAAGCTTTCTGACCTTTAGTCTTCCAGATGGACGCTGTCCTCTTGAAAGCATTCTTTGAGTTATTTTTTTCATAAATAATGTTGGGTAGATGCTTACTGAATACTCAATTGTGTTTTCACAGCTACTGGACTGCAGTAAAGAATATTCTTTCTCCCAGGCAAGGATGATAAAGAATGCAAAAAGGCAGCACATCCCAATTCTCTGTCACTACTGGCTTCTTGAGCATGAGCTCACACACATCATGGACTTTGAAGATACAATGATTGAATCTGTGCAGAGTGGAGGGAAAAGATGTTTGAAGTCTATAACTTAACATTGTTTTTATTGGGCACTAATATAGGACATTAAAATTCACCATGGATGAAAACTCATGGTTAAATGTGTTTGTTTAGTACTGAAGCCTTTTTTCTCTAAAGTGTGTTTTATAGGATTTTTTTTTAAATAAATAATAGCAGAATAGAGCATAAAACAATGTTGCAGGCCAGTGTCACTGTATGGTGTGAAGTATAATTGATGCACTGTGACAGAGAAAGCAAAAAGTATGCCCAAGGATAAATTTCTCACTAAATTGACTAAAGGACAGCAAAAGCCATGGAAAAGAGAAGCTAGAAAAAATGTTTATGAGAAATATTTTATTAATATTCGAATATGCTGCCACTTTTGTACTCTCACTAAGCCTAACACAATATTTGCAAAAACATCTGTTTCTACCATACTTTAGCTCAATATTCTTTATTGCTATTTTCTTGTCCCTCATACAATCAGTAATTTTAATTATTTCCATTATCATGTACTCAGCTAAGAGTTTAGTTTCAGTAGATTAGACTGAATCAGTTTGCTTTCATTATTTGCTATTTGTTCCACTTACTGCAAATTGTTCTCTTTGGTTGTTATTATTTTTCATTAAGTTCTTTGAATTCTTTGAATCCTTTCTTGGAATACCCAGCAATGCACATATTTAAACTAAGTCTGTTTTCAAAAGTTATTTTATGCTTTTAGTTTTCGCTGCAAGAATTCCATAAACCAAATGACAACATGACTTAATTCCTCTGTTCTAAAATCTAACACCCAGTGTCCCCAGGGGCAGAGAGTCACTTTCCTTCCTCGTGCCACTGCTCCACCACAAATACTTTTTTTTCTTCTCCTCTGCTACAATATGATTTCTTAATATTGGAGATGTTGTCTTCTCTTTTAGCCTCCTGATGCAAATTTTATGTATGTATCACCTTTCTTACAACGTGAAGTGAGCCTCAAGATATTCATCTGGTTTCCTCAGCAAGGAAAAGTACATGTGAGGCTCAGCCAAAGGCAATGAAAAGGCAGCAGAAGACCCTCAAGAAAAGTAATACCTCTTCTGAGCCCACCACATGGCATGTCCAACAAAAAAATGTAAAAACAGCCATGTATCTTCTACTTTTCCTCAGGTTTGTGAGATACAGAAACCTCCATGGCTGTCGTGACTGTCCTCCTGCTGTACGCGACTGCTTTCTGAGCTCTGGTAGCTGAGTGGCTCTGTCTCTGCAGCCTGCTCCAGCTGCTTCTGAAGTACAGTGGGCCTCTGCAAAGGTCTGTGTCTCAGCAAGCTTTGATTTGTAGAGCTTGATGTCTCACCTGCTTGGAGCACCTCAGGACAAGGGTGATGGCAGTCCCTGCATTGTGAGATGCAGCCGTAACTGACAGTCTAAGCAGGAGTCTCTCCAGGCCAGGCTGCATTCACATGAGAGCTGGTTCCTCAAATCAAATATCTGTAAACAAATTACTCAACTAACTATTGCAACTCCCTTGTCAATCTTATAAAAGATCAAGATTGCCAGCTTAGCTGGCAGTGTTTTTTCTTAGCAAAATCAATTTCTTTTGTTTCACTCTGTTTTATCACAAGTTTTACATCTACTATTTACAAGAGAATTTAAACTACATAGGTTATTTGCTTACAAAATACTTTCTGCAAAGATGGATCCAGAAAGGTTTTGGAGATAAATACTGGATCATTGCTTATTCTCATTCTCCAAGCACTGAAATTTTCTGTAAAGTACAAAACTTGTTGCCACAGTTGTCATGGATTTCTGTCATCCCATACAATAGTAATTTAACGTCTGTAACAAGAAATAAGAGGTAAAGATGCACTGAATAACCATGTAGTCAAAAACAGCTCAGAAATAATTGATTTAAGTGATTAAAGAAGTTGAAAGTGTACAATAGAAGTGTATAGCTTTACCTGGCTTTAGAGCAGAGGCAACACTGACTGGGCTTAGCACAGCACAAGTCATCTCAAGTATATAAATAATGAATGTCATTGTTAAAAAATCATTTTCAGTGTGACAGTCAACAAAGTGTGAAAGAAAGTATAGAAGAGAGCAGATTCAACAGCACAGAATCATCTGCATGCAGAAATTACTAACATTTTGGTGTGAGGTAATTTCAAGCAACAAGTCCTGGATGTTGTAATGATTCAACTCAGTCCTATCACACCGAAAAAATGTGACAAGGAATGAACAAATGGCAGAACTTCCCTGCAAATACCAGTGAATCTTGATTGTGCTTTCAGCTCAAGGCACAGCCGAACCTGTGAGTGGAGCAAGTCCTTGAAGACATCTCAGCATAGCAGACACATGCAGAACTGCCCAGGAGCTTCTGTGAGGAGGATGGGGGGAAGAACAAAATTCCACAGGTTGGCTTTATATTAATGCACATGTAGAACAAATGTACAAATTTTTAAACTTGTTTCAGATATCTTAACATTACATTGATATTCAGTCATTAATATTAAAAATCTAAAATTTGGAAACAGTGTGCCTTTTCAAACAATACCTTTTTTTTAAAGCACATGACTGTCATATTTTTCTGATCCTATTCTTCCTCCTTGAAGGCCTGCTGTTACTTTTTCATTACCTTTTTGATTGTCTTCATCTATTGGGTCAAAAGCTGAGCCTGTAAAACACTGGTCTTTAAGTGTACAATACCTAACACAAAAATTCACACTAATTGCAACAGAAAAATAATGTAATCATAGCATAGCAAGAACTAGCAAATTTGCATTAATCCAGTCAGGTCAGTGCTACATAACTGCACACAACACTATCTCACAAACTCACATCACTTCTCCCAGGAATTACTCCTTTGCTTGCAGCAACTTGCACACAAGAAAAACTGATGGGCACGTGTTTATTTTAGCTGGGTGTGCCATCACACTGCAGCAGTGTGCTGCTGAGGAGAATTGGATGGGTCAGTATTGTCTGAAGGACCAGAACACTAACCTGCACATGTCTTAAGTGAGACAAAACAGTTTGTGATGTGTTAATTTACAAATGTGAGTTTTTGACAAGGCATTCAACTTATATCCCATAAGATGGGCCATGGGGCAAGAAGAGAAACGGATGAGAAAGGGCAGGAGGGAGTGTTTAAGTTTCCATGACTCTATAAAGGGGAGGAAAGGGCAATTTAACTTTGAGAGTGTGCTAAGAGGGTTAATTCAGGAGAAGTTCTGCAATTTATTCTCCTTCACCATAATGTTGGACCTTAGGGCTTAATGTAATGGAATGTGATTTAGAGTTCTGAATGTGCTAATTTTGTAATTCAGGTGTCCTGTGGAGAGGCTGTGTTCATGCCAGCTGTCTGGGGACTTAAATGCAGCTGATTTGTGTTGGGGAAAATGTGCGGTTTGCTTCAGGCCACAGTTGTTGTAAAATTTAAACCAGTGTATTTTTCTCTCTCCTTAATTTAATGTAGGGGATACAGGTGGGCCTGAGGGGAATTACCAAGTACTCCCACATATTTCCTGATGTTCAGTATAGAAAATTCTCATATTGTTAAATTACAGCACTTGATAACCAGCACAAACCAGTTTCATTTATAACACTGCTCTTCTGTTTTCCTTTTCTCTTGCCCTGCTTTGGATGTTCCATCTTCATCAAAGACTAATTACAGTAGGATTTTGAGTCTCATGCTCTCTGCAAGAATGAGATGTCTATCTTATGGCCAATTTCTTCAGAAGAAGTTCTTGTGCTAAGTAGCAATTTGATATTCCTCCATGATAGAGATCTGGGGTGGGAAAGTGGTTTCTGTAATATTCTTGAGTCAAACTGGGTATTTGTTAATATTGCTGTGAAATTGTGAGTTAACGGCAGCCACCAAACGTAAGGGCTGTGCTCGAGTGCTGGCTCAGCACACAAAGTTGAGCTTGCCAGGTGAATAACGCAGCCCTGAATTATTTATTTATTTCAAAGCATGTCCTCGGGATATTACAAAATGTGGTTCTGGAAACACAGGACCATGTTTTCAGTTTATGTAAATCAGAGTCGCTCCATTTGGTTCAGTGCAACTGCACTGATTTATGCCAACTGAAGAGCTGGGCCACTGTTCCTCGGGCTATGAAAATGCTTGTTGCTTTAGAAATGACTCTGCATCTGAATGGCATTATCACACCATAACACCTGACCTGAGAGGTGAAATTGGTTACTTTTATTGAAATCAAAATAATTATATTTCTATCTTTACTGCTTTCTTTGAGCTGCCTCAGGAAAACATTTTAGGAAAGCAGGAAGATGAAGTTGCCTCTATGTTTTTGCAAGAGCACTGATTTTTGGAAATACAGAAAAGACCTCTTAAATAGAAAAGTTGGTGAACAGAAAATAAAAGGTGTTTGCTTTGTTTTTTTCTCTACCTTCATCTTAGTCTCTTTACCATGTCTTTGTGCAGATAAGCATGAGTAAAATCTCTTAATATTAAAAGCAAAATGCTGGGAGAACAGAAAATTCAAAGATGCTAATAGCAAAGCACAGTGAATAAAAACATCTACCCAAACCAGCATCTGCAAGTATGGCAATTCAGACATTCAGCACATGATACCTATGTCCATCAAACACATTTTATGATGTGCTTTTAAGCAGCAATATTCTATATTTGTTGATTTTGCTAGAGGGGAGATGAAAATTGCAGAAAATACAAAGGAAGCAGTGTGCAGAAGTGATGTATGTGCTCCAAAGCAACATTAAAATCAATGTCTGTTATACAGAGAATATATATGAGCTGATTTTATTTTGTTCTGTTTAAGCATGACTTAAAATATCTTCTTCACAAAATCATTTTAAAATGCTAGTGTGTGAGAATGTGGGCACATACTAATATTCCACTAATAGCTGACAGATAAAATTTTATTTCTAAAAGGGCAATGCCTGACACCATGGTACAAACACCTTATTTCAGAGTGGAAAAATGGAAGATGAAAGTTGCCCTTAATGGAAATCAAAATTGTTTAAAACTGCAAAACGATCGCATTCTGACTTGAACATGTTTCAAAGCTCTGCATGTTGATACATTTAGTCCCTGTCTTTACATTTATTCAAAGTTCAAGAAATTTGTGATGATTCGCCCACTTCCTTTCATATTGCCAAAGACTGTTGAACTTAGTATTTGTTTTAAGTAATCTGGATGTAATCCCCTTGTTGTCACTTCCTAGTTAAATTATCCAGTCAATAGCTAAAGCAGGTTTCTTCCCGTGTCACTTTTGTAATGAACACTTTTCCCTGTTTTTAAATTGTCAATGAAATGCTTCTCCAGAAGTGAGAAGTCAGTCAGCCACTATTGAATAAGACCTTATTTGCATGACTACCAGAAAATTAATCTGAATTAGCCGTTTAAATAGTGGAGCTAAATCACTTTAATACCTTATTGTGGACACTTGTATTCAAAATTAAATTGGTGTTAATTTGATTTTATTTCCTTCACTTCACAGTATGACGACACTTTGTTACACCACTTTCTACTGTAATCCTATCAGACTTTTTAAATGGGCAGGAAAATATGCTGTAGGAAGGGGTACAAGTTATTCAATACACATCGTTTCAGCATCCAGTTGTAATTAAATTAAAGATGAAGAAAAGTATTTGGGGTAATAAGCTATTGAATGTGAAAATGCAAAATGTGAAATTGAGGTCTTGACCACTTTGCATAAGAGTATGTCCAGACCACATCTTCTAAGTGCTATTGCTGTTTTCACTGAAGAATAGTCTTCCCACCTGATTAAACTTCTGTGGATCATTTTTGAGTTTCACATCAGGGCAGTTTTATTTCAGCTTGTAATTATCCATTCTCCGTTGTTTGCATAAGTGAAGTGATGCTTGTAAGTCATTCTGGTGTCTTCAGAAAAAGCAGCTACCGAAGGACAAACTCTTACTTACCTCATCCAAGACAGACACTGGGCATCATGACAAAATATTCTGGCCTTTTCCTCACATGTGAGTTTATCAGAGTATAATTGTGTTAGAGGCTTCATCTGCAAATCAGATCATAAATTTAATCCATGCCTTTTTTATTAGCGCTAACATATTTCGCCTTCAGTCAGAAATTTGCTGTTGCTACCACTGGTTATGCCCAAGGATTATTAATATTTGGAGTCAAGTTCAATTTTATTTGGTGACTGTAACAGAGATCAACCTTGTTTGATCTCTTGCTTTTTCTTCAGTGAAATTAATTCCAAATGATGCAGCTGAATTGAAGAACTGAGAATTTAAATTTATCTTCTCTGCTGGGTGAAGGAGGATGCATATTTATAACATGAATAGCAAACTCTACGTCTTGGCTTCCCATATTTTATTACTTACCACCAGTAGCAAAACTTCGATGCTCTCAGCAACCTCATTTCTAGTAGGCTTTTGGGGGGTTTTGTAAACTCTCATATCTAAGAGTTAATAGTTCAATCAGAGAATTTGATAAAGGAATATTCTTCTGCTTTTATTAATTGATTTAATCTTTGTCTTGAATTTTGTCATAGATGGGTGAAAAAGAAATGTGTCTTCTGTTCCCCATTATTTCTATCTGTTCTTTCTGCCTTGTTCAAAGGGTGTCCAAGTTCTTCGAGTGTAGTCCATGTACTGCTTCTTTGCTTTGCCTGCATGTCAGATATTGACACAGAATTCATTTGTAAATCTCTTTGAAGGCTACTAATGAAAAAAGACAACACTGAAAATTATTTGACAGTATTAATATTGCTTCATTTGGCCTAAATATAAAAAGTAATTTGTTCAAGGCTTTTTACAACCTCCCCCACCAAAGAACATTTTCTTGTGAGCTGCACCAGCCACCTTTGGGTTAGAGACTGATGGGCTCTTCCTCTCATCGCCTTCTTCAACCCTAGAGAGCCACCACCTTTTCTCTTGCCTGCCAGCTTGAGTGATATAGAGCAGACATATGCTCTCAGCTTCCTACATCAAGCTAATTAGCTTTTTTACTTGGGTTTTTTGTACCTCTTTCACAACTTTTTTCCTTCATCCCCTGGTCCATGGTAGGGCATATAGTAAACATCACTGTTTTACCTTCATGTCACCTCTCCTACAAACACAGCTTCTGGAAAAGCCCTGAAATGTGTCTAGTGAGAAAAATGGGCTTAATCAGAAAATCCCTTTCTTCTAGTCTACCTAGACTTGTATTTTCTTTCCCACAATGACTCCCATGTTGAAAGCAGGATTAGTCATAGAGGTAAGAGGCAAAGTTCTTGAGCAGAGCAGGACACAGTGCCTTGAGCTTCTCCTGGGTATGATGGTTCTACACAAATCTCCTGCTGATGGGTGGTGATTGGTGTAGCTGGTAGAGATGGGGCCTAATCCCTACAAAAAAGTTCATTGATGCAAAAGGAGGAAGAGGAGAGCCAGCACCCTGGTGTGTGCTGCATGTTGGTGAAGGAATTCTGTTTGATGCCAGATCCCTTAGGACACTCCTTATGTTTTCACCTTAAATTCAGTAAATGCAACAATCTGTCCTGTCCTGACTCACCATAATTAGCTGGGTCAGCAATGGGTACCAGCAATTAATTTAGGGACAAAGTTGTTACTAATGATTAGAATACTTTCTGCCACCTCCCCTTTCTTGGCAGCACCATAGGGAGAAATATACAGTTATTTCAAGGCCTTTTGACACCGGGCTTCCACAAGACATTCAAGCATTCTGAGTAACTGACCCAAATTGTGCTTTTTTTTCTGCTTACAGAGCCAGTTTTGGCCATAACTACAAAACATTTAAAATGTCTATAAAATGGATAGGACATTAAAATGACATGTTTCCAAGGTGTCTTTTTATTACTGCTCTGTGTCGGCCACTGCCATGCCCACTTTGTTATAGAACTATTCAGCAGATCTGCCCAGATGATGATGATGTTTTTTCAAAAAGCACTTTGGATTTAGAATAATAACCACAATCTGCTACAAGACAAATGTTGAGGAAAAGAGAATGCCAGGAACAGAAAATGTGACAGAGCTGGAATTTCTATTAGCAAAGCTGTGTGTGCGGAAGTGTTATTCACACTTCGAAATGTGATCTCCCTCAGATAGCACTGCCTTCTGATATGCAGTGTGGGTCTGATCTAAAGCTTATTTAGTTCAGTGGACTGATTCCCAATGACTTTAATGGGCTTTGGATTACATTCTAATTGCACTGATGTTCCTTTTAGTAAAGCTCTTAGTTATAATGAAGCTCAACAATGCTGTTTGTTTATCCCTCATTTCCAGGTGTTAATATTTTCCCTCTCTCTCCATCTAAGCAAAGCACCAATTATCAGGGAGGAGAGGGAAAAGCCCACATTTTTCATCAACTGCAGTGATCTGCTGCACATAGATCACTAATGCTCAGTGCTGAGTCACAGCAAGCAAGGTGATGATTATCACGTAAAGGCAGTTAATAAAAGCAAAAGCGCAGTGGCATTTCAAGCCTGATTTGACAAGAAATGTCTCCATGCGTGAATGGCCCACTCTAGTGAGAGAACCCAAAGTACCTGTGAAATAGGAAATGACCGAATATGAAGTGGGACCAGAGTTCAGGGGGAGGAAAGATCGTAAGAGAATCAATGAGGGAATTTCTCCTTTGCTCATAAAAACATAAAGAAAACAACTCATAGTTCACAGGGGCACTGACAGTTTCTAGAACTTTTCTTTAAAAAGTGTAAGCAACAAAAATCCTGCCCTGGTATGCCCGTTTTGAACAGGTCTTGCATATGCTGGGGTAAATTGTCCTTCCCTCTCTGGTGGGCAGCTCCCACGAGGACAGGGCTGTATCCTTCCACTATAAACAAAAGGTAGATAAAATGTCCTGTGCCTATTCCCATGATGTAAAGCAGAATTTCTGACAAAATACCAACACTTACATCATTAAATTCTCATCTGACAACTAAAAATCATCTTCCCGCTAGTCCCTGGCTGCTGCGACTTCTCTAGTAAGATGGGATACTCCTGTGACAGCTACTTGCTAAATAAACATATTGACACAAGCTGCCTATAAATTAATTAACTGCTTAAGCAAATTAAACAGATGGAAAACGGGGAATTGGCTATGAGGGAGGGAGGGATGGATGGACAGTCAGGGACACACATAGGCACACTGCTGATGACAGCATTCCCCATTCTCTTCCTACGGTCTTTTCCTTTCTAAACAGAGAATATAGAGTTTTGTTCATTCAATAAACACTGTGGTCCAGCTGAAGTAAAGTGGTAAAGGCCAATGAAAGTGAGTGTTTCTTGTTTAATACTAAATTTTTCAGCTTACAGGGTAGCACATTTGTTTTTGTAATACAAACAAAAAATGTATTTATCAGTAATATTGTATAAAACTGTGATAAATGACATCTAAATATTTGTTTAGTTTTTAAGTCATTTAGAAGAGACACTGACTGTCCTGTTTTTCATTGGGAATTTCCTATCTCCTTCTATGTTTTTGCTGTATATACTATGCAGTAGCTGGGTAAGCCATGCACATCTCAGTGAAATGTACTTCAGACTTGAAATCCCGCATATGACACCTTGATCTCTTAGATTCATATTATTTAACTAGGTGTGTATGCCACACCCTTCATGTACCTAACCCTTCAAACAGTAAAACAACCATGCAACATTTACTCATTTTAGCTGTCTCTTTGGTATATGATGCAGGACAGGAATTAAATTGTGAGCCCTAGCCTAATAAAGACTTTGAGAAAAACCTATAGTTCAATTTCTGTTGCAGCTTTTGTGGAAA
The DNA here is from genome assembly GCA_013398055.1 of Ifrita kowaldi. Lineage (NCBI taxonomy): Eukaryota > Metazoa > Chordata > Aves > Passeriformes > Cinclosomatidae > Ifrita > Ifrita kowaldi. The sequence goes on from VZRS01007371.1 coordinate 161,721, forward strand.
CCTTTGAATAACTTTCAAAGGTTTCCACCAAAAACAGATTTAAATTAAGTTACCACGGAAATATTTGTTTTCAGTCCTGTATCTAAATATTCATTCCTTCAATTGTCTCCTACTTTACCTATACTGCATCACAGGGCATTTTTCTGACAGTCACTTGCTTTCCCTTCCATGGCCTGCAGCATTTTGTTGTCATTTGCACTCAAAGTGCACCAGTGGTGTCTCTTTTGCAGCCAGTTAGGGCTTCTGAATAGATAATTTACGTGTTCCTTTGGTCTATGCTTGGCCTGGCAGCTTTTCTCTTTAAATGCTGCTGCATCAGTGAAGCTACAACGAATAATCAAAGGCTTTCTACATTAGGGATAACTGAAATCCTAACATTTCCATTTGATTTTAAAAGCATGCAAATATTTAGGTTACTTAACATTGATAAGCTATATTTCCAGTAAAACTGAAATGAGTAAAGGGCCCATGGTGAACCACGCACTGTTTAGTATGGGTTTTGTTTGATCTTGGTCATAGATGTATTATTTTCTTCTGATGTCTGAGTGTAATTTACTTGTCAGGTTGAATGGTCAGAAAGAAAGTTGTTCATTGACCCAAAGAAATGTACGGTGTCTTCATGATGATGAAGAACATAAAAGAGACTCCTTCTTGGGAAATATTAGAGTTGATAGGGAGTGTTTGAAGAATAATGTGTCAAAGAGACTGACAGCAACATGGACAAAAGGAGGAAGGGAAATAGAAGATGAGAGGCTGAATTTGTTCTCTTTGGGCTTTCACATTTAGGAATTTTAACAAAGAAAGGGTCATTATCTGGGCAGCATAACTTCCTGGACCCAACTTTTATCTCTTCTTGTCCTTTTATGTAATTGAAAAAAAGGGGTCTTTCACACAGGCAAACAGTAGAGGAACTGGAGGAAACATGATGGACAGAGGAGAAAATCCCTGTGGCACAGCTTTTCAGTGCTTCTCATGGGGCGGGATGTGGCAACCTCTCACTTGCACCCAAGGTTCATTGCTCTTTGGAATCTCCCTGCCCTTCTAAAGCTGAGAACTATTTGTTGCACCCTTTTTCTTTTAATGTTCTTCTCTCTCTCATTTTTTTTTCTTTTTTTTTTTTTTGCTGGTTGCTTGGCTTCTCAAGAACTGTGCTAGTTCTTTCCACAAGCTGTTTGATCTGAGGCTACTCGTTTACTAATCCAGCACTACTTAATCAAAGAGAAAATCCACCCATTATTCATAATCCAACTGTAATATTATACATTGAACCAAATATTTCCTATACTGTGTGAAGTCCATACAGGTTTGTTGTTTGCTTTCTTTTCCATGGATGGGGTTATTGGATTGCTCATCCCAATAATACCAGCTGTGAAAGGCAAATAAGCTCTGAAGTTACGTGATATTTTACCAGCATTTATTATTTCCCTCCTTGGCCTCTTTCTTAACCCTACCCACCTTAAACCTAGTCTAATACAAATCCTCACCTCTTGCCTGGCTTCAATCTGGTGAATTTGCTGGCTTAGTACAAAAGAAACAACTCACATCAGAGTGGTGAAGCATCTTGGGCTGGGGCTGTCCTGCAGCAGGGAGTTCGGCCATTGGAATAAAAAAGGTGAGGACGTGAAGGAGTTATGAGGCTAATGGGAGATTTGCAATGAAAATATTCAATGCAGGAATGGAGAACTACATTACTCACTCAGATCCTATCCAATTTTCAATTTCAATTTCACAACCCACTTTTCCAGTTCTTATGATTAGCTGTGGGTCAGTTCTCTAATTCTCCCGTCTTGTTATGCATCTCTATAAAAAAACAGTGTTATTTTACCACAACAGCTTTGTGTCATTTTTATGGATCAAAGTATGCAATCATAAAAATCCATTATTTTAACAACAAGATTTAATACAAAAGTTATTATATTATATATGTGATGAGCTGCCCAGCTCCATACAGGAAAAGAGGACAAGTGAACCCAAGGAACAAGGGACCTATTTTAAACATAAGAGCCTGGATGAAGGGTCTCCTCTACATACAGCTCCAGTAGGCTGGTTGGCTGGTTTGGCAAAACAGCAGCCTGTGCTTCATTCAGAATTTCCAGAGTGTCTGTGTTGGCAGTAAGTTACCAGGTGAAAAATACCTGAAGGGTTGTAAGGTGTGCACATACACAGATATGCACTTAGGTATCTCTGAAGTTTGCTGGACTTGAGGACTGTAAAATACAAGAAAATGAGACACAAAAAGAAAATGAGACACAAAAAGAAAATGTTTCCTTTGCAACTTTCCTTTGCAAATATTTAATAACTGTGCAGTAAATATTTACTAAAGAAAATAACAAGCAAAATTCTTTTCTGAAGTTTACTGTGCCAAATTTAGAGACCACTCATCCATTAAAGTGTGAAACAAGGGTGTTTCAGCCTTGATTTGAATGCAAATCTCAACCCAATCATAACTAGGGAGTCATTAGTAATACACCATTATAAAAGAAATCATTCCGTGTATTTACAGTGCTGTTTTCATGCCATCCTCCCTACCTCAGGGTACCATTCACCAGGAAGGAGAGGTTTCTACCTGGTAAGGCATTGGAAAAAAGATGCTACTGGCCAAAATCCAATCCTCCTGGTTATAAAGGTTTTACATTAAATTCTCCTGTTTCTTCCAGATATATTTTTAACTGTTATATTTGACTAATAACAAAACTAATGTTGAAAAGTATGTAACATTTATATCACCTGTGTACCTTTGGAATGACAAATATTCATGCAAAAAGTAGTACATTTTTTTGAGTGTGTATGTGAAATACACAACAGTTTTGCTACAGCATGTTAATTCAGAAATGCTCATGGACAGTCAGATGTGGAGCCCTTTCTCTTGTCTGAGGTTTTGGCTGCAGATTGTTTCGGGCAGTATTTTGTTTTACGGAGCCTTAAAATTCAGCTCCACAGTACTGAGGAAATCAGGCATTTTAGTTTCTGGTCCAAGTAAACAAGATGTGTAAGAACTATCCTTACTTTCAGACTTGCACTTACAGATCTTTTTTCTCATCTTAGCTGATCAATGAAGTGCAAACTCTTCTGCCTGCAAGTTTCCATTTATTCAATGGTCCATCGTACCATTTTTGATGGTCATGACTATTTGCTATAAGTCAGTCCAGTTGTAAAGACAGCTTGCATGACTTTAAACATAGATTTTTCAGTTTAAGGCCCAATCAATTTCGTATGACAGCTTAATTGGCTCTACTATAGCTCTTTAGTGGGTAGAGGAGCAGTTTCAAGGACTGTTCATGAAATAAAAAAGAAATACTTTGATGTTACGAGAGAAAGGGTCTTGATCATCAATCTACAGATTCCAGCCCTGATCTGATGTACATGAATGCTCAAAAGTCTTCCATGAAAGTGTTTCTGGGGTTTAATTATCTCTTAAAAGGAGCTAAAAATGATATCAAAGCAGGAGGGTCCCAGGCAAGACAGACATAAGCACTTAACCTCTCTCTCAGTTTAATACCTGGAATTCAGCTCCTGTGAGCGCAGAAATACCATTCATTGAAAACTCTGGGATGAGGTAATTTAATCTCCCAGGCTGCAGGGCTGAGGCCTGAATCAGAGTTAAGTTTACAGAAGAAATGCTGGGGCTAGTATTTATGTGTCATAATACATACATACATACATACATACATATATATGCACACATATATGAGGGAAAGTGTTATCATTTTTTCAGTGTAACTGGGAATAGCTGTCAGTAGAATTAAATAGAAACTTAAGGTAAACATGTTGTGATCTTCATACATTGCCTACATTGGAATGTAGATTTTGGCTTATTTTATAGTCTTTCTTTATTTGAACATATTTATTCATTTTTAATCAGTGTGCTTCATTTTAGAATAGTTTTGTACTTTTCCTCCATGCTAACACTTTATACTTTATTTAAAAGTGCCTGATAGAAGTGAATATCTGATTATGGAAACCCACTGCAAAACACTGCCTGCTTACTCATTGTAAAAACAAATCAAACATCCAAACATGATTTTTAATACAAGCTTGAGATCAAAGGAAAAAGTGACTATGTTCTTCAGAATACAGCAAAGAATACTTATTTTAATGTATTTGAATAGGGCAGGTGGCACCAGCAAATTACATTACAGTCCCTGGGTAATACAACAGGGAAAATAAGCAATAAAACACTCCTTATTTGAACCCAAAGCTACAGTGAATAGTTGGTTTTGTTTTAAAAAGCTCTATCCTTGTCAGTGTATTGTCATTAAAGACAAAAATTTCTTGGGACTTCCTCACATCTTACAACCTCTTCTTTTCAAGTGAGGATCCTACACAGCTGTATCTTAGCTAGATCTTGTTTAAAGATTTATTAGCAAGGCTTTCAGGTAGTAAGTAGATCACAGGTAGTGGTTTCTTACGGGCCCCCTAATTTATTTAGGGTGTGAATTTTGACATGTAGGGCTCCAGAGAGTTTGGAATAATTCTAATGGGATGTATGATCCACCACAGCAATGCTCAGAGGAAGTGCACCACCTGCACCCCCAGAAATTTTGAGCCCACAAGAGTGGACCAGACTTCAGAGAAGCAGACAGGAGAAGGTAAAGCAACCACCAGGTTAAAAATAGCCTGAGCTGTTGGTCTTGACAGCATGCACGAAGGAAATCTGGGAAAGAACAGAAATTAGGGTGGTATCTGCGGAGACAGAAACCTACCACGGTTTAGGTTCATGATAGGGAAGGAAATTATTTTCAATTTGTTGTAGGAAGAGTTCTGGTGGGAGCCTGAAGTAAAAGACTAAATTATAGCTGTTCATTGCTTTCTCCAAAACTCTAAATTCTTCATGCATTGGAGAGAAAATGGGTCCAAATAACTGCCAGAAATCACTGTTTTTTGGGGAAGGGAGAAGTGAGGAGGATAGGAAGGCATTTCAGTGTTTCATAACATTTCTATAGCTTTTACTGGAAATATTAATGTATATTGCTTTATTCCTGATCTAAAACTCACTCGTATATGCAAGATGTGCTATAAAAGACTGAGCCATAAAAATAGATAAATAAATAAATGACATTGAAATTGCACTTGATAAAAATGAACTAAATCCAGTAAAATTTAACTTGACTCAGAGCCAAAACAGTTCTTTTCTTTGGATTCAGCTCCTAGTTGAAGATGAAAATAAAACAGAAGCTAGAAATGTCAATTAAACACATTTTTCAATATGTTTTTTAATAGTTTTTATCTCTTTATACATGGACAAACTTCTGCTTTCAAATCATTATGAGTCCTTTTTATTTATTTTTTTTATAAAAGGAGTCATTTCTCCCATGGAACATGACTCAGTGTATATGCAATTAGTGTGCTCCCACAAGACTCTTTTGCATGTCATTTTCCAGCATTCAATAACTTTTTTATTTAATCGTAAGAGTCCATTAGAGCTATCACTTGTATTTCCACAATGTCTAGTGCAAATTACTGCTACCTCTACTGCTCACCTGCTTGCTGCTGTATTATAAATATGAATTATAGAGTTAGACCCCTGTAATAGCTGCTCTGAAGATTCATTGTAAGATGAGAACCTGAAGAAATTATACCTGAGAGACTTCAAAATTTTTATTCACTTTTCACTTCTTATTCTATTGGTGTCAGTTTTCTTGAACTAAACAGTACAATCTGAGAAGTCTAGTTTATTGTTTACTTCCCTGTTATGTGTGTCTTTTGAGGAAGATTTGCCAGAGTTTTCTAAAGCATTAGTACCTCAAAACCTTAGAAAGCATATACAAATTGCTTTTTTGGATTTTGGGGGTTGTTTTAAAGAAGGACTCTTGCAAAGTGTCAATCAGAACCTGTTTTGATCTTTCCATTTTTCAAAAGAAATGGTTTACTTCATTGGTAGAGTGGTTTGAAAGGTTTGCATTCAAAATTTTTACAATCTGGTGGGTGGTTGTGTAAAGAGGCAGCTGAATTTGGTGCTGAATTTTGTGCATGGTCTGTAGTGGTACAGGGAGGGGAGGAGAGGCTGCACCTCCTTCCTTCCACCACTCCTGTGGGCAAAACGCATTGCAGTCACATAGCAATCCACCACAACACGTTGCAGCTCTGGGGAGAATTGGCCTGGAACCTCAAACTATTATTTGCAACTTGACTATTCACAGCTGGAATAGCTATGGGTTTGCTGTTTGTAAAACATCCATGAATTTCACCACAAGCCTTTCTAGCAATACTGAAGCATCTGTGAGTAAAACTGTTCCCCAGCTGTTCGTTCCCTCCCCACGGCTGCTCCGGCTCCGCAGCCGGTTAATGCCGACGGTTCCACCGTGCTCCCGGAGCGCTCCTGCCACACGGCTCCGCTCGCTCCGCGAATTCCCAGTGGGAAGCAGAGTCTTATTTCTTCCAATAAAATCTTCTTGCCAATGGTTTGACTCCTTGCCAGTGTTTGCTGGCAGCTATTGATGTTTAAGTGTCAGCCATTGTTTCGGTCTAGTCTTTGCAAGCCACTCAGAAGCACACAAGGTGATTTTCTACCTTTAAAAGAAAAAGAAGAAGAAAAAGAAAAAAAAAAAACGTGTTTCCATTAGGAAAGGGGGAAATGAAAAGAGGCTGTGGAGAATTGAATGAATATCCAACAAATGTTTTTCGAAGCTTATCTTCAAACGAACAAATCAGCTCCGAAGTCCTTAATAAATGGCCTTATCAATAAACCTCAGAAACTACAATTTCTTTTTACAATGTGGATATATTTTAGTTTTTATTTAAAAGCTTTTACTGATAACGAAATCATCATAATCGGTTACTTATTTTTAAGAAACACATCACATTTACAGATTGGTGAAAACTGTTTGAAGCTTTATTTAGTTGGTTCATTGTTAGACAAGGGCAATGGAGAAAAAGATCAGAGACAAACCAGTGATTTCACACTTGGAGAGAATTCCTTGACTTTTCAAGAGTACCTATTGTTATTTTAAATTACTAGCACAGGATATCTGAAGACTGTCATGTTCAGAGAGGGATTCAGACTTAAGAGCTTTGCTAGGTTTCATTGGAGTCTGCCTAAGATCAAACCTGACCATGAATGTTTTAGGTTTCCTCATGCAAGACACAGGAAAGTGCTTTCATTTTAAACAAAATTAACTGGTCTGTGCTGTTGATCAGAGAAATACGTGGTCTTCTTCTTTGTGACGGAGAAGTTCTATTTCCTCCATGCACTGGAATAGAAACTTGTAATTTTATGATCAGAACTGCCAGGCCTGAAGTGTAATGGGTTCTTAACTGGCTTTAAGGGATTTTGCATTTGATGATGTTGGAGTCGTCATTTTCTTTACTCCAAAGAGACCTGCAGACTTTTTCCAAGGGAGGAGGTCACACCCTGACTGTTAGTTCATCATTTAAAATACGTTAAACTTCTCAGGTGGCAGTGACAGTGTAAAAGCAATTGGTGAATTAAAAGCTGGGATTGTTTTTTCATATTTTTTTAATCTTGTTTTTTCAGGGGTAATTTTCTCATGGGAGGTAGCAGAATTCTCTTGCTATTCTTCTGTCTCCCTGGGCAGGAGGGAGAAACTTGAGATGACACATATACCGTGTCTGACACAGACTTTGAAAAGAGCCATCAAACTCTGGTGACATGCATCCTCTGTGAGACATATTTGCCTGGAAACTGAAGCAACATGGAATTGATACTTGCCCAAACACTTAGCTAAGAAAGAGTTTTTTGCTCTGTTGTACGGAGAAATTGCCACTGATGTGAAGAGTTAGAATTTCCTACATTAACGTGTGTGACTTTCTTCTCTTTTCATATGTGACCAAATGTATCATTTTTTATTATTAATAGTCGTAGTAGTATTATGTTCTTATTTGGGGGGGACAAGTTTACAAAAATACTATGCTATTCATTTTATTGTAGGCAGTGATCAAGTTCTGAAAACTTCACACAGTCTTCAGTGATTACACTGCATGTATTGGTTCCTTATTTCTTAAGATACATACCAAGTATCTTCTCTGTGAACATTTGGTATCAGCAGGATGCACCACTGACTTAAAAAAAATTAAAATCGACTGTGTCGCAGTTTTGCAACTCTGTTTTTGGTGATAGCATATGACCCAAGAAAAGGCTTTAGTCCTTAAAATTCAGAGAGAAGAAAATGACCAGCTGAGCAAACCTGACATGGTTTCATTTTAGTTTTAAATTTAAAAACAAACAAGCAAACAAGCAAAACACAAACCCTCAGTCATTGTTTGTTGTTTTATTCTGGTTTTACTGTAATTTGTCCTTGGTATTAGGATACCTAGGTTGATTAGATCATCTCAGATCATCTAACAGTGAAGGGGATCTACATATTTATTTTGAAGTGGTCATTTACTTCCTTTTTTTTCTGTTCTTCAGATTTGTGTTCTGACCTTCCTCAGCTAAAAGTGTTGGATGTTTTCGTTTAAGTCCTCTGAGGAATTTTTTTATATTAGTTTTTGTATCAAAGGCAATGCCAGAGAATTCAAATCACTTTTATTTTAAAGAAAAACTTTTAACCTAGCTAAAACATTACATTAGGTACCTGAGAACAAGTGGCATTCATGTGTTTCTCCCTCCCCTCCTCCCTCCCCAGGTAATATTTCTGTTATACTGATATAAATGAAGATACACTGTAAACATATAAAGATTTCTGTTTTGGTACCATTGTCTTGCACTGCACTTTGATGTATAGATTTAGCAGAGAAAATGGGAACAAAGTAGCTGGGTGGTGGTCATATTTCTGCCATTAGCAGAGTACCTTTGTGCAGGTCTCAAACATAACTGCCTGACCCCCCAGCTTGGGTGCTGCAGCCCCATCCACACCGTGCTGCTGGACCAGCTCCGAGTGCTGCAGCAGCTTCCCCAGGGCAAAGCCCTCTCCAGGCTCAGCTAACAACCATTAATGACCGTGCACAGCTGTGTGACTGCAGCTCTTGTCTTAAGAAAATGCCTGGGAAAAGTTTTTCATTTTTCTCAATGAATCAGTGATCATTTCTGTTCCCTCCATTTAGAAGATGAGGATTAAGAGGAACATCATACCACAGGTATTATTAGACAAAAACAATGGATGTTAAGCCATTATTTGTACATTAGCAAGTTTTCCCCAGGTAGGCTTTATCATTTCAAGACATTTTGTTTTGTGTTGTTCCTCTTTTTTTTGTCTGATCACCTCTAAAATTATGAACACTCCAAGAATAAAACATCCTGAATAGTAAAGCAGCTTGAAATATTCATAACTAAGAAAGCAACTGGTAATGCTCATAAACAAAGTTGTTTGGAGACCCCTTTATTAATTTTTAATTTATTTTCAGTCAATTCCTTATTACTTCCAAATTCCTGTAGGGGATTCTGTTAATTAGTCATGTGTAAAATATTCATTAAAAACAGCTTCCTATTTTCTTCTTTTATTGCAAATTTACATTTCTAATCTTATAACCAAAATAAATGCCATTGGGTAGAGAGACCACATTAATTTTGATCAAACCCTTGAAACAGAAACCCAGAGAACAAAAGATATGGTAATAAAATCATAGTTACACTGGGCTTTCAACTCACTAGAACAGGTATGCATATTTTAAACTGGTGTCTTCTTCAGATATAAACAACAGACAAAATAACATATTTTAGATTATTTTAGGAATTCTAGTCAGGGGAGAAAAAAAAATCAAAAAGCAAATGGGAAATCACAGTCTTCCACTGGCACTTTCCATGGGCACTTACCTTTCTGAATTTGATAAAGGTACTGTTTTTGAAATCTGGCCCCAAAATGGAGGCAAAAATGTTTCCAAGCAAATGGAAGTTTTTCTTCAATCTCATTTTTTATCTAATGATTAAATAGAGGAAATGTGCTCTTGTGATTTAGTTGCATCTCAGAGGTCTAAAATCAATTTTTCTTCTGATATATAGTCACTGCCTGGCAACTGCATCCCTCTGGACCTCAATTCTCTCCGTGTAAACCCTGACTCATATTTCTGGCCTTGTGAGTTCTTAGGTCTTATACTCAACTTTAAATACATGATGAATGCAAAGGTTTGATTACTATTAGTAGTAGAAGTTAAACCTGTGCACAAATGTTTCTGGGTCAGAATATTTGTGCTGTCTATTTCAATGGGTAGGAAAAGGAGATGTTTGTCTTTAAACTGTATCAAGAAATGTGAACACCACCATGTTTGGACCATGATCTTGTAATATTGTGCATCTATTACATTATTGCATTTAGATTATGGTATGCTATGCTGTAGGTCCCTTCTGTGGAAGCAAGGCTAAACCAGTATTTCTTCTTTTTCCCATCACTTTGGTCTCTGTCAGCATAAGCATAGAGGAATAATTCCAACAAACCTGTGAGCATCAATAAATGTTCTGTGTGCAGATCAGAAGCCAAGCCCATAGCCTGGCATAGATCTCCATAAAATCAGGGGCTATTATTTCCTCTCAATGGGGCACATCTCCCACTGATATAAGGCATATGGTTAATTTACTAAAATAAAGCCGACTTGGTTTCTTTCTATTTTGTTGTCAGGATGGCTGACATTCCAAAAAAAAATATTAGTATTTTTCTTCACTTTCCTGGCAAATAGACACTAAAAAAGCAGGGGAAAATACTCTGGAAATAGTACCTACTGTTGAGAAGAAAACTCTGTGAAATAAATAATGGCAAAATATTGTCCAAAGTCACCGTCTTGACTCTTTAATCTCTTTTTACACTAAACACAGAGAGGCTGATGCAGTTTCCTGCCAGGAAGAGGAGTCAGGAAAAAGTAAAAACACATCCTGTTAGAGGTGTGGGAATACAAAATTTTGTATATATAAAGGAAAAATCAAGAAAACATAGAACAACAAAGACTATTATTCCAGTTCCAGGAGATCTGGACCGGAACTGAAATGACTGATTTCTGAATGAGCATACTGAGGCAAATCAGCACAACTGCTACTGCCAGAATTTCTGGGTTTGAAATCTTCACCCACCAAACCAATCCAATTGTAAGAAAGTAGGGCTGCTACAGAGCATTCATAAGGTGATCAGTGTCTCTCACGAGCTGTTATCCAGTCTTCTACAAGTATCCTGAGCACCAGAAAGGTGACTAGCGTGGGAAATAGTAAGACAAACAGTCCAGAGGCTGTTCCCTACCTGGGGAGAAGCAGCTGAGGCTCAGTGCAGCACTAAAAATGCCAGGGCTGTTGAACCTTCCCCCTACCCAAGTGCAGATTAATTATTTCAATCTCCAAGTAGTAATGTACTTTGCTCTTCTCTAAATCCTAGCCTGGGCAATAAAGTGGAGGACAAAGAATAGGGCTATGTGGAATGGTGCTGCTGGCAGACAAAGTGGAGCCTTTGCAAGACTGATGGGGAGAAGGAGGCTCAATGGCATCTTGACTAGGGAAATCTGCATTTCATGTTAAATTTCCATTTCATGAACCGCTTCTCCCTTTGTGATGTCATTTACAAAAAATCCACTGGCCATATACCACTGCATATTTTGTGGTATTCTAAATGTAAGTGAAGCCATTTAGAATTGCTTTGAAGCTTCTTTCTGAATTGGGAATGCTGCTGACCTGAATTCTCTGCTCAGTACCACACACAGTCTGTCACACTCCTGGAAGCGGTGAGAAACTGCAAGTGCTTCTGCTTGGTGGTGTTTTGTACTCAGCTTGAGCTGAGCACACATTACTATGCAATAAGCATAGCTTATGTCCCCCCATACTCATCCCAGGAGGAAACTGGCTTTTCAATGGCCATTTCATGTGTATTATTCCCCTTCTTTACTCACTGCTTTTCCCCCATTGTAATCATTTTCTAAGTAACACTTTAAAAATTGTTTTATAAATTGTGACTCACCATCTCTTCCATTCCTTGACATAAGAGCTCATAACTGCTGCTCCATCAATACCCAGAGTCCCTCTCAGATGCTTTTAATGTGTATAACAGTAACTATAAGGAAATATTTATTGCCGCTCCCAATTCCAACAGTAGATTTGACCAAGACCAAATTAATCACTGCTTTAAAATCACTAGAGAGTATGTAGTACATTGCTGGCTGAGCTGAACCATGACTCAGCCTGATAATACTCTATCTGAAAACTAATCACTATCCACCATATCATCATCTTGAGCCAGCAATTCATCTCCATTATCTCAGTGGCTCTTCTGATTGCAACTAGATCAAAACATCTTGCTGCAGTCCAGATTAATTTTACCTCATCCTTTTTTGCCCAATTCAGTATGTGGAAAAAGTCGATCGGTAATGTTAGCCTGAGTTCAGCAAACGCAAGCTGACTCTGCTGAGATGATTTCCACTCCATCAGTTCTCATAAATTAATTCCTCTGTGATCCTTTCAAGTTCTCCACCTGGAATAAAAGCCAGGTTAAAAGTTTATATGTCCCGGTCATTCATTCTTTCCTCTCTGTTTAAACTCGAGAGCTACGTTTTGTTTAACATTTGGGTGGTGGAGCCTGCTCTGCAAAATCTGTCAGATGCCCCCTGCTATCATCTCTGCTAGTTCCTTGTCCCCAAGTAGCAAACTCCTTCAGATCCTGAAATCTTCTTTGGTTAACTTCAGTATATGTTTACATTCCCTTCACTGAAGATCAGTTTTATGTTTTCCCTTTGTTTTCTAGGATTTTGCATCCAGTACATCTTTGCTTCTGATTAATTCCTATTATAAGTATGAAGAGAAGTGTTTACACAGTAGTTTTGCCATGCCTAAGTCCTTGGTGGTAGTTTACCCTTCTCTGTTATTCAAAAGTCTTACTCAGCCTTTTGTTTTTCTTTCCCCTGGACATTTTTGAAAATTCTGTTCTTTTTTCTTTAATATTAGAGCACAGGAGTTCATTATATTTTGAAGCATCTCATTTTCCTCATTCAGTTCCTGACTGCTAGTAGGTATTTTAGGTGTTGTGGGGGCATTTTTAATCGTGCTCTCTCTCTTAAGAAGTCTTATGCAAATCTATTCTGTACTTAATACACTTCTGTTCTGAAGGAGGAGGTTTTTAATGTTTCAGTTGAAATTCTTCAAATACAAAATACACAATACAAAAATGTTAAATAATAAAAAGTGTGACTTTACATCACAGCAAAAGTTTTAACAAGGGACTTCCGTAGGTCTCAATGAAATAATTAAGAAAAGAGCCATGAAATATATCATTCCTATGGCAAAGTCGCAAAGTGCCTCTCTTTGGAGATGTTGTGTACGTATCTGCACAGAAACCGAGACAAGTTCCAATTAGGCTCACATTTTGATTCCTTTGCCCTTTTAATCTGGTCAGCCAGTAGAGGGACAATTTGGTAGGGCTGAGAGCAAGAATGGCTGTTTTAATTCTCTGTTTGGGGTTTGGTGAAGATTTTCCATTTTTCAGTGTTTTCTCTATATTGATGTTTCCTTTTACCTACCTCTTTATTTATTCTTGATTTCATACTAGTGTGCTAGGAGGATAATTATGCTGGGAATTTTATACAAAACACATGTTAATTTTTTTCAAGGATATTGTGCATATGCTGTAGGCTATAATTGTTTTAGAAGATTGCACTGAATTAGAAAGAGTACTTCGATTCAAAATGAGACAATATTGTGCCCTCTAGGACTCTCAAGATGTATATTTAGATCCTGCCTTGACAAAGACTTTGTACATAACCTTGGCATGTCCCCTCATCTCTCTGTTCTTTGTGTTTCGAGCTACCCAGCCAAGACAGAAACACTCCCCACCTCTCATCTTTTTGGGGTATACTGTAGCATGCTTTGGTGTTTTGCACAATTTTTTCCCCAGAACAATCACTTTAATTTTTGTGGGATATCTTTAGTGCATGAAAACTTTGCCAAAGGCATTTTTTTTTCTAGCACTGGACCTCATCAGATGTTTAAGAGGTTTATAAAACTTTATCCAAAATAATTTTGGTGCTATATGACATATGGTCTCTCCAAGAAAACACTAAATAAATTTGTAACTAATAAGTCCTAATTAAAAACTTCAATTGAACAATGTTATGCTCTGAAATGAAAACTATCCAATAATTTTCTTATGAAAAGGCATAAATTTTGAGCTTTTCCCCTGTAAGCTTGAATCCTTTCCTTTAGCTCATAAGATCACTGTCCAGTTGTTTTCTTTCACAAGTGTATATCCCTGTTATGAGAAGGTATGTTATTTCTATCCAAAGTGCTTAATATACCATATTGTAAAAACTTTCCCAAAAGAATCAATCTTCAGCCTTAAAGGTTATTTCACTTTAGTGTGCAATATACCACAATTTCTACTGTTTGATCCGTTTGAGCCAGGGAGTTGGTAAGATTATACATGGTTTGTACTGCATGGATTTTTAATGTTTCACACATTAGCTTTTAAAAATTGCCTTCATATTCCCTATATTGATTTTTGTGGTTCCCAACATACAGCACCCGCTGAGTGGCTTTGCCAAACTCTCCTGATGAAAAGATGATATAGGAATCCTCAGCAGGGGCAAAGACAACCATAGATTAAAAAAGCTAGCATCCAGTTGACCATTTTTCTTAAGCCTCATTGTAAGCTTTTTTCTATTTTTTTTCTTCTTTTTATGATGGCATGCACAGTATAACTGCCTAAGGGCACGCTTATTATAGACTGTATTTTAAAGCTGATTAAAAATAAATTCTCCATGCCTGTCTGAAACTTATTCCACAGAGAATCTTGTTTCATAATGGACGAGTAAAAGGATCTGTTGCTTATGTTCACCTTTTACCTCAGCCCGCATTTAAAAACTGATATCAAGTTTCCTTTACACTTCGTTTATTATCCAGTATTTCTACTTTCATCAGAGAAAGCATTATAATGACTGTGACTTTGAAAACTTTTATAGTTAATGTGCGCATGTGTACATATATATTTTGATATTATTATATTTTATTTATACTCCATATAAAAATTAGGCTATCAAGTCTGACAGAAAGATCTCGGTACCATAATAAACAAACCTCTCTTCACAATCATTCTGCAGCACACAGGACTTGGCAAACTGTCAGATGGCAGGATGAAGAGGTAAAGCGCAGAATCTGCAAATTCTGGCTGTGCACATGGGAATAGGTTCTGGACTTTCCAGGAACTTGTGGAGAAAATGAAACTTGGCGGGATCAATTCGGAAATTCATTTCATCTGTTTTCATTTTACACTGTCTGTCATCTAGTTTTTGATCATTAAATGAAAAAGAAAAATGAAGTTCTGCCATATGCATTCTATAAATTTCAATTTAGCTATCAGGTGTCACACCTGCCACAATTTTGCTTTTTGCTGCGTTTCAGACAACAGGCATAATCATTTGTTTGTGTTACCAATGTTGGTTCAGGAAAGTTTATTTATGGTAGTATTTGCAGTAAATCTGCTCATTTCCAACCATTGCTGTATAAACCTACCACTTGAAATATAGACAGTTATGTCAGCCTGTATAGGAAACATATTGTACAGCGTTAATTAAAGGGCACGATTCGTGATCTCTGCTCCTCCACTGAAATGCTCTGAACCCTGAAACTGGCTGCTATGACATTTTGAACAAAGCCACACTCTCCAAGTTTCAGGCCCATTTCCTCTGCATGGAGAGGAGTGGTTTACATGTCCTGTGACTGGTCTGTCTGTCTGCAGCGAGCATGCATTACCCTGCAAGGACGGGACTCCTTTACCCTGACCCCGCAGGGTTTGTTTGGGTGAGGTCAGTGATGGGCTCTTGGGGGTGTGGCCATTCCAAATTTCGTGTTGCTGCAGTTCCTCTGCAGAAACATTGGCTGGATCCTTCTCCACATCACCCCCCCTCAGGCGCCACAGCCCCACCATGGCTTTGGGCTTTGCTCCCTGTGATGCTGCCCACACCCACACCCACCCCACACCCACAAAGCCTCAATGCACCGGCCTTGTAGCAAGTTACTCACTTTTTATTTAATATATCCAAACTTGGCCGTTCATACCTTAGAAGGAAGACTCTGTGCAGGGTAAATTTATTCTGTTGTTAGCCAGCAGGATTAATAGCAGCAAGTTATTTCTCCGTGAGCTGTCTAATACATTTATGCTGGAACTTCTTCCCCAGTTGTGGTTGTTTTTTTCTATAGAAAAACAAAAACTAAAGTTGAAAACTTTATAAATAAATTAATCTCCTTGCCAAGTATCAGGAGAAAGCTAGGGGCAGGTCATATTTTGTTGGAAAACACTGATTGGGTGGCAATGAATTTTTCCTTGGCTCCATTTCAATTTCTCTGAATTGTTAGAGTCAAGAAGAGATTGATGGAAATTTAAATAAAAACTGAAATAGAAGTTAAAGTGCTTTGCTCTGATTCAATATCTTGATATTCCAGTATTCCAAATTGAAAGGATTTTTCTACTTGAAGATTTTTTTATTTACCATTTTAATTTTTTAACTGCTATCTTATGTTTTCAGGTAGTTCATGCTTTCTCATTCTGGCTCAGGTGGTTTGGAACTGTTTCAGGCTTTTTGGAATTGCTGGAAAATCAGAAAAGGTTCATGTGGTTCTACACAGAGTAGAAACATAAGCCTATTGATTTAACTTTTTTATTTCCTCTTTTCATATTCTCTTCTTTAAAGAATAAATATCTGAGCCATAATATGAGACCAGGTATGCAATGCAAAATGCAAGGTCTATTAAATATTATTCCAGTAATAAAACACAAGCCATATAACAGTCTTATTAATGAAACAGCATGATACCATGTGTCATGCTGTATACCTGAGTATTGTTATGTTGGACTGTAGGGCCGTGAAGTCTTTTTGTTTTTAAGTTTGGGTGTAGGAGGGAAGATTAACAAAAGCATTATTGTTCAGCTTTAATTTATACCATAATTTTTAATGACATTTCACTGCAGGGTTTTATACTTGCCCTTGGATAGGTAAGGAATTTAAAGACTCTCAATTAACTGCAGTAATTTTGCAAAGTTCCGATTTATGTTCTGATAAATGTTGGTCCAGGATTTCAGAAAAATATAATGCACATTGAGGAAAAAAGAGAGGGAATTCATAGGGTGACAGTGAACATCTGTAGAGTGACTTACTGGATATATAATTTTGAAACTAACCTACTTGAGTTATAATGAGAAAGCAGCTGTGGGGGAAGTTGGCACATTAAGCATTAAGCTTGAGCATACTGATAAGCAGAGGGGCCGACACCCTCCTCACAAACATACACCCATGCATTCTGTCATACTCATCTAAAGGGGAGCACATCACTCTGCAGGATTTATAAATCTGTTAGCTTCTTAGAGCAGAAATTTGGAAATATGGCAATGAAATTAAAACAGCAGTTAGCCTAAGGGAGTGCATTTTTTTTTTCTTATTCTTTCTCTTTGATTTCCTGGTATTTTACAGCCTGTGTTTATTACAATTTATTGTAATTTCTTTCATGGAGCAATGGCAGACCTCTACATGTCACTGGTATTCAGTGACTGTCAGCCCCACTGCTGCTGCTGCTGCACAGCTCTGCAGTCTCGGCAGTGCCAGCGCCCCGCTGACAGGCACGTTCCTGCTCACCTTGTGAGGCACGCTCTGCTGTGTGCCTTTCATAGGAAATCTGCTCAAGTGTGAAAATATACAGTGTATTATACCTGCACCTCTAAGGAAGCTGGAGCACCATATAGCTATTAATAAAACTGTTGGGAGTCAAGTATATCAGAGCATGTTTCTCTGGCTTTTTTAGAAACTGACAGATTTAATCAATTAAACTCCAATGCTCTATTCATAGCTCGGGTTTTTTATGGTACAAAGATTTGCATTCCAATTAGCGCTTGCAAAAAAGTTTTCATGTTAACCTGATCAGTAGTATTTTCCCCTCCCTGGTGTCTATCTTATTCCATTGAGACTGCAGCGATGTGTCAGGAAGAGCCTCTCTGTTACCTTCTGATTGAACAAAACTCTCTTAGGGTTCCTTTGAAATCTTGAGGGCTTGTCACTTGAGGCATTATTTTTTTAAGCATGAACAAATCTTGTCAGCCTAAGCTGAGAAATCAGCTGTATTTTATCAGCACTTTGGGATCAAACTTCACCTTCAGTATTCAGCACTGGGTGCTGTGTGTGAGACAAAACTAGAGGTTACACTATGCTCTAGGAAGACCACCTCTGGTGACAGGGGGATCAGTTTATTACTGTTTCCAGAACACATTTACAAAAAAAAATAACTCAGATACTTTTGCTGGTGTGCTATATAAAGTGCTTAATATCTTTCAACACTTGCTTATTTATGTAGGCATATTACGTTGAATAAACTACAGCTTCTTTGACTTACAGTGCCTTGAATCCACACACAACTTTTTAAAGAGAATTAATTGGCATCATAGGTCTCTTGCAATTAATCCTCCTTAAGGCTGAGGTAATGCTGCTTTGCAGCAGGTCTATCACTTACCCAATTACTCACTGATTGCTGTGCACTCTAGTCTTCCATCTGGACATCTGTAGAGCTCTGGGACTCAAATAGCTGCATGCTCAGTCCCATCTGGAAGGGTGTCACAAAAGCAAATGTCTACAAGATGTTGTTGGAGTAAATAAAACAGAGATGGTAATTCCTGCTCCTACTCCCTGTGCCAAGTCAAAGGAAAAATATTCTGTGGTAGTGACTGAAGACAAGATAGGACCAAGCCTCAGTCAGTGCTCCCAACACCTTCCTGTTTTCTTGGAAAACAGAGAGCACTTTGGCAAGATGTTCTATCACTGCATACTTCCAGTGTGCTTACCAACACGCTGGAAAGTTTCTCAAAAATTGTTGTAGCCAAACAGGAACCCAAGAAAATGTGACCAATTCCCAAGATACCATAATGAGAGAAAAACATCCTTTCTGCGTAAATGCTGAGATCTGACCAGGAGGAAACTTTTCACAGTGATCATGACCTTGCAGACAAGTGAGAGCTCTTCATGCACATCATTTCTGTGTCTGTGTTGTGAAGTTTTTAAAAGTCAGGGCTGGAATTTCACTCCCAAGACTGAGCTGTGCATCAGTGCTACAGTGCAGAGAGAGAGTACTGGGCCTGAAACTCTGCATTGATGGACTAGTGTTTGAAGTAGGAGCACTTCTTAAGAAATTGTAATAATTTTAAAACATTCTTTATACTGTGGGTGCAAAGTGATGTGTGGGAGTGAGTGCTATGAAGGACAGCTCATGGCAAAACAGACAGTCTGTTTTAGCATGCTCTTTTCAAGACAGGTTTTGTCTTGTGCCTTGTCCAGGTCTTCTTCCATTTCTGAGTCATTTCTCACCCAGGGGCAGCACAGCATACTACAGACCTAGGCAAATGTCCTTAATGTCTGTAGGGGACATCCATGATACCCAGTACATTCTCCACTTGCTGATGCTTTTCAAGCTTTTCTTTTTTCAGTATTTTAGGCAAGAAGGGTATTAAACTATAAGGAGATAAAGGTTTTCATGTGGATATTCTGTACCTTCAAATGAGCACCACACATCTTAGTAGGATCATCACCTTCTCTGGTATAAAATTCTTCAACAGTGCTTTTCCTCACAGGAATTCATCTTACCAGACATTGACAGCTTGCCAAGGAAAGCAGCAACATTGCAGTTTCTGAAGGTATTTGCAGAGAGAGGCCTCCCAAGAAAAAATGAAAAAACAAAAGACAAAAAACAAAAATAAAAACACAAACAAAACCCAAAACCAAAACTACCAAAACCACAACAAACCGCACACAGCTTTTTAGTTCGTCTCCAGAGCTCTTTCTTCTTTCACAATGTTGCTCCTCCAAAGTTGCAAAGCCAAATCCATCTGACTGCATGAGTGCCAGTACAAGACATTATCCAGTTTATATTAAAGACTGCTGTAAGTGAGCAGTGTGTCTTCCAGACTGCTCTCATGGCAGTTTAGAAATGGAGCTGGCAAAACACAGCTGAGTTATGGGAAAAGCACCATGGCAGTTTAACACAGTCAGTCTCAGGCCTACTGCCAGTTGTAGGAGGCATCTCATAGAGCACAGTGAGAAAAATCACAAAGTTGACATGCAAAAGTTTGCACTGGGTTCCTTGCCAAAATTGCCAACTATGAAGTCAAAAAAACAGAATCTGTAAATGAAATGGTTAACATGGGAATTTCTGTAAGTCAGCTCTAGGGAGTGGAGTGGAAGCCCCTGCTTCCATTTAACATAGTCCGGCACTGACTTCTTTGCCTCATTCTAAAATTCCCATGTAGCAAACCCAATATGCTAAAAAAATACCAAGATAGCTTAAAGTTTAGAAGGCAGTATTTTTATGTAGAGTAGCTTAAATCAGTTTCTTTTGGCCTTTTATAGCTTACATCAGAGGGCAAGAAATAACAAAAAATTGTTATTTCATCTAGTATCTTGAACACACAAATATATATTTTAAAGAAATGCTTAAAACAGTTTTTTCTTATAATGTAGACCATTGTGAGAACCCTGAGAAAATAATAAATTACAAGCATGCATAACAACCACATGTCAGTTTAAAAACCATGCAATAGCCAAGCATGAAGGCATTAAAGGATTATATGTGGAAGAAGTAACTCTAAAATTTATATTATTCTAGGTTTAAGTCCCACCATTATAATTGCTTTTAGTGGTGTTTTTATATGCTGTTGAGTAATAGTTTGTCCACACCCTGGCTTTTATCAAAGGAACTGCTTGCACAGCTATTGTGCTGACAATAACCTCTAATACAGCTGTGGTCTCTTAATTAAACAATTTGGAAGCTTAATTTAGGTGACATTTAAAATTGAAATTTCAAGTACGTTATTCTATCGTGTTCTCTCTTGGTATTGTTCAGTAAAATACTATATTCAAGGAAATCCATGAAATTACAATTCAAAGACTGTGATAAGAGTGGATTATTTTTGTACCATTTTTAGCTCTCATTACAATTTTTGTTGCAAGACTAAGTCTACAGATTGAGTATAAAGTATATCAAGCTTTAAATTCGGTGATAAGTCATTGTTAGGACAGAGAATTTTGTGATAACACAGGCAGTAGATTAATCCACTCTGATGACAGCCTTGCAAGTCTATGAAGAACAGAACACAGAGTAAGATTTATCCGTTGCATTGACAAGGACAGTGAGGGGAATGGGAAATGGAACAAAATTAGTCCATTTGCATGACAGCCTAAGACTATAATCATATGGTTCCACTCAAATCCTACAGTAATGGAACATAAAGAAAAAAGCATGAACAAGGCACATCATTTTAAACTATATTGTACTCATCAACGTTTCCAGTGTCTGTAGAAAACATAATCAGGGAAGAAAAATTAATTTCAGTCTGCTAAATTGCACTGTAAATACAGAAGGGATACAACAGAATTGTTCAAACAAACTTATTCATGTGGCTTTCATAAGTTTGAATAAATTCTTTCTGTTCTGTATTCACTAAGATGAGACTATCAGACTAAATCCCCAGGTTGCATAAAGCAGCGTAGTTCCCTTGACTTCAGTGAACTCAAAATCTCAAAATCTCCAAGGAAACCCTCTTCTTGATAGGGAGACTTCAAAAATACTGAAATAAAAGATAATTCAAGACACCTAGGGGAGAATTTTTTAAAATGAAGACTGACAAACAATGTGAAATACAGAATAGCAGATGTATATGTTCGTCTTCCACATCCCTGTAGCTCCCTGAAACACACTGGAACTTCTCACGGTCATCTATTTGTGCACCCAGATGTTTCTAGGATCATGGCTTTGAGGATGTAGGGAAGAGCTTTGTGAGATGAAGTCTAGCATATCATCATTTGAACTAATTAAAGCAACTGTGATGAGTGTAAGGGTTATAACATGTCTACTATGTAACGCATGTAATATAAATCTATAGTTGGTTTATTCTTTAAGAAATTAAACTGCAAACTAAGACATAGGCACCAAGTAATTATGACGTCATTATTGGAAAGCTCTTAAATGCTTTGTCTGAAGGTCAAAGTCACAATTACATTGATTTAGTCATGAACCTTTGCACTTTCTCATCTAAACAATGGAATCTCATTTTAATTTCCTTTCTTTTTCCACTTTAAATACAGGCATTTCTGCGAAGGAAGTTGCATATGACTATCTGCACGTCTCCTTTCCTACAATCTTATGAAAAAAAGCTGTATCATATGGTGGAATCAGCACTGACTGTGCCACATACATACAGCAGCAGTGTGTTTTGAAAATATTTTAAATATTTAATCTGAAAACATCTGATTTAGTAAGCAAAGTCTTCAGTGTGCTGGTGAAAGCAGTTCATGAATAGACTTATTGTATTCCAGTTCTTTTAAAGAACAAGTCCTATAGCCATGCATGAGCAAAATTTCCACTAAATTTAGCTTGTAGGCAGGAGTTTATTCAGCAAATGCCTGCCACACCTGGGCATTCACACACAGAACTACATATGACTGAGGCAAACACATTTTTCTTGCTGCTCTTTAAGTACTGAAAACTATTCCATCCTGGTTTTGTCATTACACTAATGCGTGGAGCAGACCTTAAAACAATTTAGGCTAATCACCCAAAAGGCCAAATTGTCCACTGTGAGTGCCTGTGTGTGATATTGTGTTCACATGGAGCTAAATGTGGAACATAGACTTGAATTTACTGAAGCAGCAGAAGAGGCTCTTTTCCTTATATGCACACTTAACAGAGTATTGATACCACTTCAAAAAAATAAGAGATAAAGGATGGGGACAACCAAATTAAACTGCTCACCAGATACCTCCATTCTACCTCCTCTTGGCATTTGGCAGAAAAATCGATTTGACCACTTGGCTACAACTTTTCTCATGCACTGTGTCACAGTATTGCAGATTCCCTGCCTCATTCACAAGCCTTGCTTCTGTTTCTCTCTTTTTAGCATCTACATGGATTCCAAAGATAACCTTGATCTAGGTTAGCGCTGCTGTGCAACTCATAACAGAATTTCTAACAGACTGGATGGGTTCCTAACTGCTATTATAAAAATAGCTCATTCTTTTATGGTCTTGATTTATGACACATCTCATTATGTTGTTTCAGAAACGCACAGGGTAATGTTTAAAAAGGAGCTGTGCTCGGTGTAAGCAGTGCAACCTCTGCTGTATGGGTGAGGGAGGCTCTTGCTTCTTGAAATGGCGAAGGTGGCCAGGGACCCATGAGGGGCTGTGACCTGCCCAAATCTTTGTCTGGGTGTGCAGCTGCAGAGCAGAGCAGAGCAGGACCCATGGCCAGCAGCCTGCGGATGGCTCAGCTGACCATGGCCAGGCAGGACCGACGCTGCCAGCGAGTCCACGATGCCCTACCAGACAGAACTGGACCAGGATGCCAGGATGCATGGAATAGCCAATCCATAAGCCAAACTAGCTGGAAGTATGGTCAGGAGCCCATGCAGATGGCAACAGAAGGCTGGTCAGGTCTGAAAGTCTTCCCTTGGCGTTGGGTGAATGCGGGTGCAGATGTTGAGTGGGATGTGTCAGAAATGCAGTTCTCTCCTCACTTGTCTTGTGTCAGATCGTCTCTGCAGGAGAAAGGTATAGGTCTTTCAAAACACACTCTTAGCTTCTGGGATTCTGTCTCCTCTCCAGAGATATCGTCTCTACTCCTGAAACGTGAATTTTGTCTAGAATATGCAGGTGGAGATCTTTGGAGGGATTATTTGTATGTGGGAATAAAATGTGAATCTTCTGCATGCATTCACACTAGTAAATCTTTAGCACTCAGTTGTTTGCAGAAAGTGAACAAGGGCTAGTCACGAATGCTGTGAAAATGGAATTTGCTTTTAACTTCAAATGAATATTCATGAATAATTTCCTCCTTCGCTATTTGCTCACCACTCATATTTAATGATATGGGAAATGGAATGAATAACAAGGTGGTGAAATTTGCTGACAATGCACAATTATTTAAGTTAATATAAACCAAGGAGAAAAGTAAGGAATTTCAGGAGGAGCTAATAAAACCTGAGTGACTGACTAACAAGATACCTGATGAAGTTCACTGCAGACAGGGACAAGATAATGAACACTGTAAGAAATCATTTAAACTGCTTATATGTATTGATGGGGTGTGAATTAGCTTTAACCTCTGGGTTAGGATGGACGCACAATCCAGCAGCAGTGAGGAAGGAAAAGTTCTGTAAGCCAGGGGGGAGGGTAAGACCAGATCAGAAATATCTTTTCAATCTTACTCCAGCCATGAGCAGGGCTCATGTAAGATAAAAATAGTGACTTCTAGACCTGTATGAAGAATTCCAAGCTAAGAAAAAAAAAATTACTATTATTATTTATTTATAATTAATTAATTTCTCATTTTCGGGATGAAACTACATCAATTTGAGTTAAAAGGCAACTCTGAAAGGACACAGTCAAACAACTCCAGATGAAATGGCAGGCACATGTGAGAAGGGGCCTGAAGGATGCAAATTAAACTCGCAAGTTTACTTTTGAAGGCAAGAGAGCATCAAGAGCGCCAGCATCATACAAAATATGCAACTCTGTGAGGGGCATATTTTGAGTTTCTTCAAGATATGCCACAATCCAATGCCTAGCATGAGAGAACAGACAGAAAGGTTTAGCAATGAGTTATTAGGCTTAAGATGTTAACCATTTCAGCATACTTCAGGCTTTAACTTTAAACTGCTTCAACAGGACTTGCCAGCGCTCAGTCATCAGTGCCCCAACACCAGAGAAATGTGGCCCTGTACCATGAGTGAGGGAGAACATGGCTCTAAGCCACTGGCTCAAACAAAAAAGTCTAAACTTTTCCATAGCTGTTACTAACTCTCTGCTGTGAGTACTGTGGTCCAGAGAAAGCCCTTTCTGGAGTCAGTTCACATGAAGAACAGGCTTTACCAAGTGACTGGTATGACAGAAAAACAGGGTTGCCTGAGGACCTGTTCCTCCTGTTCATGCTCTCTCTCAAAGCATTATCCGTGCTGTCATTGAATGGAGAGGCTTCACTTACACTCTGTGTGCTACAGCCAGCTTTTCTCCAAACATTACAACTGAAAGCTTCAAGGAAGGAGGTGATATCACAGAGAAGGACTATTGCAGAATAATTGTTTTATTGGCCCATGAACCACAGGGTACTTTCTGCCTAGGAAGGGGTAATGCAAAAAGTCAGTGATTATATGATTGTTGTTTGTGATGCAGGTGTTTGGGTTTGACTTAAAGCACGCTTGGCAGCTCATAGGATGAACTTTCCACTCTCAGTCCTAAATGATCATTCATTATTTTCCTCTTCTGAGTATTATTTCGTTTCCTGTCATGGTCCTCAAGCATTTTTCCTTCTGCAAGGGTTCTCAGACAGGAAATGCACAAATTCTTGAGGAGTCACTGGGAGAAAGGATGAAGGGATGCAGCTGGAGTAAGGTGGTAAGGAAGGAAAGAGGGCAGGGGGAAGAGGGTCCTGGCCTTGGCAGGATTGCAAGAAATGAGACAGAACATGACAACAGCAAGCGCTAGAAATTTTATGAGCTGTTATCCAGGACATCTATAATTGTGAGGGACTGAGAGGATGGAAAAGAGCATCTTCTTTTCCAGTATTGAGTATACCTCATTCTGACCACAGTCCTGTCCATCCCTGTGGCCACATCTAGCTGGCCACACCTCCTCTTCTGGTCCCTTTGACCCTCATTTCTGCAAGATACAACCCCAAGGCACGTCAAGGTTCCTGGGAAGTGCAGGACCAAATCCTGATATTCTCTTTTAGGGTCTAGTCATTCTTCAATAGACATGGAAGTTAATTGGTAAGGACTCAAACCCATGTCATAATTTAACCATTTTTTGGAGTGTTACCTGAGGAGAAATAATACAAGATGTCTTTTGTGGGATATTGCTCTGCTGGAAGATTGACTGTAGTGTTTTGAGGGTAAAGACCTGGACAGATCACAACAGGGACTGCCAGTCTAGGACTCTGTGGCAGGCAAAGGAGAAGTGTCAAAACTCTTTTCCGATGTGAAAACCACAAAGATGTAGTTGTGGGCCTGTAGGACCCAGTCTGGTCACCTGCTGGTTCAAATGTTAGTGCTGTAAGAGCCCTTCACTTCTGATGCTCTGGTATAAAATGAGTGCATTAAAAGAAACTGGTAGTCTGGCATTTCGTTGGTGTAATTATTCATGGAGTTCGCTCTATCCCTCCTGCAGAGATGTGACTTTTGTTACAATTTCACTGTAACATGACCAGGAGAACACAAACAGACACAGAAACTGAATTACTTTATCCCTTTTAGCTGTGGGGATCTTTATACTCAATGTGTATATCTCTGCTGTATTTTAGCAGATGCAGAAACAGAGCCCAGTTTCAGGGCAGTTAATCTGGCTTTCAGAAACATTGCATTCACTTTAAATTCCCTTATTTCATGACTTCATCCAAGGTAAAACAAAAAGAAGAAAGGAACTGGCTCTGAGCACTGAAATGTGCCATTTCCTTCAGATGGACATAGCTACGCAGATTTAGGAGGATGTGTGCATGCATATGTTTATGTGAGTTTGTGTGTTTATTGCTTCAGAATTGCCTAGAGTTACATCATCCCGAGAGATCTATTCAGCCCTGTATGCTCAGATGGAATATGATGTTTGCACATAAAATGATAAGGATTTGTAAAGCACTCAGACAGGAAGGTGAGGTGAGACAGTTATAAAACAGATGCTGACACTACTTTTGAGCTGGAGTCCTCTGAGATAGGCTGCCCCATGATTGACTAGTCCGTGTTTAAAAAATACTTTCCATGGATTTTTTTATTTGAAAATAATTTTAACCAATAATGGAAATTCATTATTTTGCTCTGACATTTAAGTACATTTTCAATTGTATCCAGGTTTCAGTGACTAGAAGACAAAACCCTGTAGTTGTTCCAGTGACACGGATAAATGAAACATTTCTGAAGTATTACAAAGACCATCTCAATTCTTGCAGTGATAGGACTTGATTTGAAACCAATAAATAAATTTGATATAAAGAAATACAGCAAGCATCAGAGAAAATGCTTTATCCAATGCATTTGTACATCCTCTGTCTGTTTTACAACATAGTTTTCTTTTGGCAGAAAACTTGGTGACTCAAGAGAACAGTCATTTGTCAAAAAGAAGCAAAGACTGAAAGATCATGATCATAATTTTATTATTGACATTAAACATTTATTAACCCAATTCAGTAACTGATACATGCACGTATTTATGTGATAGAGATAAATACGAGTGTGCATGCACATGCCTTTGGCTGTTCTGCACATACAGGGTGGATTATACTGGAGCACACTGTGATGGGAGAGATACTGGCACCTGAGGGTGCTGAAATTACACAGAACACAACACCAAGGAGGCTGAAGGTATATAAACCCTGCCTGGAGCACCCAGGATCTCTCAATCTGATACACCCTCTCACCATCTCCTTTAAGGATGACCTGCTGTGGTCTGAAAGTGGGGCCTGCAACCAATGGCAAACTGAAAATTTGGTGAGATTCTTTCTTATATATTCAGCTAACAGTCCAAATTTGATCACACCAAAATAATTAATAGCTTTAATACAGTAGATCATGCTTCTGCTAATTTAAAAAAACACATCTAATACTAGTGCTGTTCAGTTTTTGCTCCTTTGTTGGTACTATAGGCAGTTTCTGGAATGAAAGCAGTGCTCTGTATTTATCTATATTTATCTTTTGAAAGCTACCTAAGACTGAACTCTAGGAAGCCATCAGCTGTGCATGTTAGTTTCATAACATTGTTTACACAATCAACATCCCAATTACCTTTAAAAATGAATAAATATGTTTTTTCATGGTGCAAGGCTTGGAAAATATCCAATAATTTATAAAAACAGGCTGATGTCTTCCCGTCAGTTCACCAGCAAAAAAACAAACTTGAGAATTCTAAAGTCACACCTACGATGTTGTAATCACAGTGATCAGTAATCAGAAATGTGTGGTTTGAAGTCAAGCCTGTTAACCTGTGTTGTTCATTTACTTATATCCATTTACTTATACCTTCCTAACTCAGTCTTGCAAAGATAAATGAGCTCATTTATAAAATGAGCAACACATTTAAGTATAGAACTGGGGCTTTGCTCTCCACATATAAGAATGGAAAGACTGCCTTTTGAAATATTTCCACAAACCATTAATTTTTACTGTTTCTTAATGATGGATTCTGCAGTACTGACATTCCACATCCTGGTACACATTTTACTTAGTTTAGACATATTCTCCAGTCTTTCAGGAATATGCACATTTGTGCATGTCCCTCCTCCCTGCCTATAAAGACAGGCACCCATCAATACTTCAGTTTTGTGACACCTCAATATTTTTTCTCAGCATTTTTTGAAATTTTTGACAGCACAAATTTGAAAATGTCTGCTTTTTCATGTGTTCACCTGCTCATCTCCACTTGTTTAACTCCCATCCCTGTATGCCAATAGATATTATCAGTAAATCCTCCTGGTTTAATCTCCAAAATGTTTCAGAAATCTCTTCTTTCCTCTTCATTCTCCCCATAAAATCTTTGTCAAGTCCATCCTTCTCCACATCCATTCCTATTGCGACCTTGCTGTCTTCAGCCTCTAAATGACACTCACATTAGCCAGTTTTTAAAGTAGTGTAATGCAAAAGTAAT
Source organism: Ifrita kowaldi (assembly GCA_013398055.1). Classification (NCBI taxonomy): domain Eukaryota; kingdom Metazoa; phylum Chordata; class Aves; order Passeriformes; family Cinclosomatidae; genus Ifrita; species Ifrita kowaldi. Next base: position 190,233 of record VZRS01007371.1, read on the forward strand.
CCACTGCTCCCAGTATTGAGATCTCATTAAGATATTCCTAAATCCCTCTTCTTCACTGTCTCCCTATTGCCTTCTAAATCTGATCGAAGCTCCTCTTATCAGCCAGAGTTGCTCTTGACCTAGCCTGCCTTCTCCTGTCCTTGCTCTGTTCTTCCACATCTTTCTTCTTTATGTGCTCCCTCCTCACCCGTTGCCAGTCACAGTGTAAACCACTTGCCAATTAGACCTGTGCACTGCCTTACATGTCATCCACGATGCCTGTGAGTGCAGTGAGTAGTTCAACAGCATCATTCCAGATGGAAAACATCCTGATGTGATTGGCATAGACCCCTTTATAAGTTTGAATCATTGACTAGTGAAAAGGTGTCATCCTATGCTTTTCTAGCAAAAACAAAGGGAGGCATTTGTCTTCCAATAGTAAGATTATGCAGTTTCTTTCTGAGTCATCCACAATTTCTCCTGTGTCCTTAGGCCTTTAATCGGAAAAGGAATTAAAGTTTTTACAGTAAATTTACCTTCACTGAGGTTACGAAATTGCTCTCCAACCAGCCTATCTGGACACCCCTTGCAGAAAGCTGATGTTCAGACAAATTTGAAATGTATATCTCTGATGTTTAAAAAATATGTTTCCAGCTCTTATGACCTGAATCTTAGGTTGTAACTTCTTGCTCTCTTGCTTACTGTTAAAATCTTTTAGCTTGATTTTGGGGAGTAAAAAGACAGAGAACAATGACATATTTTCTGCATTATAGGTTTTCAGCCCCTGTTAGTCCACTGAAGTTTAGCAGCAGGATCTGTAAGTTAGTACAGACCAGCTGAGCTTACAGTACAGCACATGCCAGCACAAGGGACAGGACATGCAGATCAAAGCTGTCCTCAGGTCATCTGATTTTCTGTTCCTCTGTGTCTCAATGCATTAGATTACAGGAAAACTTAACAAAACAAACTGATTCCTAGTCCCTTCCTCTCTTACCCTTTAAGTCCTCCCCCCATCACAAAGTCAAACAGAAGGGAAAAAGGTCTTCCTACACCTGGACCCTTTGTTCATCATTCTGCAGTTCATCAGAAATTAACATCCAGTTCCTGGAGCTTCCTCTCTCTTTGCCAAGGTGCTCCAGAAGTACTCTGTGCCAACCAGACACCTACGTGCTATTTCTACTTGCCTCACACCTCCCTGGCCTGAGCAGATTAACCCACTGAACTTCAGCCAGCAGTGATCATGAGGCTGGAAAATGGTGGTGAGAAAGTAGTTCCTAAAAAGTTTAGAAAAAAATGTTGCCACATCTAGAGATAATTCCCAAGAGCAGACTAATGCTTTCCCATCACCAAAATCCTAGCCTCAAAACTTTCTAGTCAGACATGGTATATTTGTCACAGTGACATTCCACAGCCTGTTGTGTTTTATTTACCTTAGAGAGATTCTCCACTCTCCCAGCAGCACAGCTGTTTGTGCACGTCCCTCAGCTTGCATCTATAAGGACAGGCACGTGTCATGGCTTCAGTTTTACAGTGCTTCAACATGAGAGTCGTCACCTCCAGGGAGCTGCGAAATTACTGTAGGCACATTGAACATGGCAAGGTTAGAGAAATATATTGCCATATCAATGCATGATAGCAGCACATGCTGAAGTGTCATTAGGATGCCATAACGAGAATAGAACTGCTCTCACGTTAAAAACATGCCAAATGCTGTATTGAATACGTCCTATCACGCAACCCATGAACTCATAGAAATCTGGTCTCCTTCAGTTCCTGAGTTTCCTGCCTCTTCCCTCCTTGCCTGTCTTTGTTTTCCTCACAAAGCCGAGTTCAGAGATTTCCTGTGCCTCCCTTACATCCCATTACCCTTAAAGCAACATTGCTTGACTGTAGTAAAGATCCATCTCAAAACTGAAGAAAGCAGTAAGAGCAACAGAATTTAGCCAAGACTGATTCCAAACAAAGAGTCTCTGGGCTCACATATACTCATGTCAGCAGGAAAAAGGTGGAAGGAAACATGTAGACTGTTACCTCTGAGCTCATAAACAGTGAGCAAGTTACTATTCTACTCCACCTCTTCCTCACCCGCCCTCATCTGCTCCACCTGCTGCTGCTCCTGTACTGCCACCCCTTCCAGCTTCACCCTCCCCCTGCCCTAGCCACTTCCCAAACAGCTCCATGAACCTCTAACCTCCTCACCCCCGAATCCTCTCTGACATCCTCTGCAAGCCGCAGCCTCTTTCTTCCCTTTTACTTCCTCATTGCTTTCCTACTTGCCAGAAGACCAGGTCCTCAGCCCCTCCTGACCTTTCCTGTCCTGCCTGTGAGCCTCAGGAACTTTTGGAAGCGTGAGGCTTGGGACGAAGGGCAGTGTCAGGGCTGTGCCTGCACCGGGACATCGCTTTCCTGATAGGCATAAGTGCGTATTTTGCACACGGTCATTTATTTTAAAGCAGAGAGGTTTTTCTGTGACACAGGGGTTCTGCGCCAGGCACTGCACAGCAGCAGCATCACCAATGAAACTGCTTCCATTCCTAGGTAGGTGAAATCTCTGTCTCTGGGGAGCGTGTGCAGGTGAGAAGGGAGTGGGATCTGGCAGGGAGAAATTATTATACCTGGGATAGTTGAAAGCTGCTGGATACGCAGGACTGGAAGTCCCTGTTGTTTTGATCAGTTCTGCTACTGGATTTGGTAATTGCATGGTTAGTACAATCCCATAACCAAACCCCAAAACACCTGTCTTTATATCACTGTGGCTTTTGTACTGAAAAAACACAGAAACGTGGGTTTCTGTGCATTTGTTTTGGGGTTTTTTTTTTCCTTCTCTCTCTCCATCTGCTTGGGAAATTTTTGGATTTCACATGCTGAAAACAGTAAAATGACAACAGAATATCACAGGTTTCTGTTTTAATCCCTGTGGAAGATGGTCTTTCAGAAACATAGAGAAAATGTGAAATTTGTTGGCATCTAAGTTGACTTGGATTATACATAATTATTTTTAAATTGTCGGTAATTTTCAGTCTTTTGAATTTTTCATGAAGTCTTAATTTGTCCAAGAAAGCAACATCTCGGTGAGATTTCATGAGGCAATGAAACTGTGACACTAGGCTAGCAAATATCCAGAATAACATTTAGGTAGGGAAAAGCAGAACTGCAGGGGAAAATAGCATCCAGAAACATCTTTGTGTTCTGCAATTTCCACTACGTCCTGCTAACAATTTATAAACTACAAAGTAAAATACTTACTTTCCCTTCTGAGCTAAATGCCTCATATCTTACCTGTTATAGGGTGTGTGTGATAGTAAAGTGATCAATAAGCTTTCTTAAAAGAAGAGATTCCTTTTTTTCTTCGTATTGAAAACCATATACATTCATACAATGGGAAAGTAATTATGGTATTTTAAGAGATTAAATAATTTACCACACCATAAATAACTTTTAAACTGCATTATCATAATGCTGTAAATATGTGATATTTCATCTTAGTCTACCAGGTCATGCCTATGTGTTAGCTACAGAAGTATGGGAGTGCTTATAAAAATAAAAAGTCTGCTCAGGGGAATCCTCTTTGGTATTTTTCCCTCGGAGGTGTAGGGCAGTTCGGATTACGTTCAATACATAATTCAGAGTGCAAATAAATGCCTGTGCTTTACTGGAAACTACTAGAGAGCTTTGAAAGCCATCCAAATGTTTCCCCTAGATCACTGAGTAACTTGTATGCTGTTTACCAATTTTATACTGGTTGAGAACACACTAGAGTTCTTGATCTGCTGTGTCTGCTGTTTTACCACAGAAGCCCCTGTAGCTGGTGGCCCTTGCCCTATCATGCAGTACAGCTGAGTCTGTGATGTCAAGTTTACTGGAATACACCCATTTTGTGGAAACCTTTGACCCAGAGCTCAGAATAAAGTTTTTAGATAATGAAACAAGTCTGATTTTTCTTCGTTCCAGTTCTGATTTCCAGTCTGCTGGACTACGGCTGCACTTCTCCGAGCTGCAACATGACGTGCCACAAAGATGCCAGGTGCGAAGTTCTGGGTGGGACAACAGGCTGCTATTGCTCCCAAGGATACACAGGAAATGGCATAACAGTCTGTAAAGGTAAACAGATTTTACCTGTATGTTTTTTTGTTATATATTCACTTGGAAAACTTACTCAAGAGCCCACTAGCTCAAGGATTAAACTTTATGTCAAAACAGTGTCATACACTAACATGCTTTCAAAGCCAAAAACGTTACCATTTTCTGAGAAATTGTCCAAATTACTCTCAGCCTAGTGTTTTGATACAGCATGCCATGCATCTGAGTTGCATATGACCTGTTTTCCAGCTTTCTTTTTCCATGAGAGTTGCTAATGCATTCTTGCTGATTTACCTTCAGCAATTTCCCCTGTGACTCAGGATTTCTGAAGCTGACGGCTGGTGTGGTGGCTGCTGTACAGCTCTCAGCTCCCTGCCCCACACATGCAGCAATTGGCCACTCTTCCCAGCAGCTGGTCACCATCAAATAACAGCTCCTGGGCTGCTCTAGAAAACCAAGGATGTGTGTATGCCACAGAGACATGCCAGTGTTGGTTTTTCTACTACCACTTCTTGCAACAGAAACATGCCAGAAATCCTATCAAGGGATCTGCTTTTGGGTGACTCTATCTTTCATCCAAAGAAAAGGATGTTTTTCCTGCCTTCATTTTTGAGTTTTCTTCCACTATGAATAGCTCTAATACTTATTTTCACTGTTAGGTGTGGTTATGTCCAGCTGCAGACCGGCTGAAATTCATATAAATCTTGTCAGTTTTCAGTACCCTGAGAAGTAGTTATGAGTAGTAACCATCTACCAGGTAGTTTTCGTGTTTCAAGTGTCTTGGGAAATTTAGCGGTTACTGCTTAGCAGTAACATTTTGGTTTGGTATGAGTGCAGGAAAGCAGCCCATGGGTATTTTGGATTTTTATAGCTCATTTGCCACGGTGTGCTTGAATGTTTAGGAAAATTTAGAAATGCAAAGGCCTTTTTTCTAGGAAAGGTGTCTACCCTCTTATACAGTGGTAATGTTTAAACCAAAATATAGATGGCTAAAAGGATAAAAAATAAGAAATCAAAAAATCATAGAATAATTTAGTTTGGAAGAGGCTTCTGGAGGTCATCTCGTCCAGCTCCCCTCTCAGGGCAGGTTCAACTTAGAGCAGGTGTCTTAGAGCTTTGGTCAGCTGAGTTTTGAGCACCTCCAAGGATGAAACCTGCACGTGTCTGGGCCATTGTTTCAGTGTCTGACCACCATAATTGTGAAAACAGTTTTTCTGAAGTCTGGTTGAGGTTTTTCTGGTTGCAGCTTGTAACGTTTCCTTCCCATGTGCACTTACCACATTTCTAATAATAGTTTAGCTTCATCTCCTCCATAAGCCCTCGTGACCTCCCATTAGATAGTGTAGGCAGCATTATTATTTGCCCTTTGCCTTCCCTTCTAAAGTCTGAACAAACACTGTTCTGTCAGTTTCTTATTTGCATCAAGTTTGATGCAGTTTCTAAACATATTTATTGAATTTCAAGTGTAGTGGTTTGTTAACCTTGCCCTGATAGGTTAATCATTATTTGTCTATCAAGCTGTTTAAAAGAAAGTAAGAAATGGCCTTCACAACACTGGTTTTGCTCTTGCACTAGTTCAATTTTAGTAGCACGAAAAAGTCAGCTGATTTGAATGATAAGTGCACATCATGCTTCCAGAGTCAAGGGCCTGCATTTGTGAATAATGCAGAGAAAGAAGAAAACCAAGTCAATTTTAGCAATACTGTCTGGAATAAATCAAACCAGCATTTACTTACCTAGCATCATCTGGTACCCACTACACTGCCTGTACTGATCTAGAAAGTCTTTGATTATGAATCATCAATTAAATTTACAGTAGATACCTGTTGTTCTCACTACCATGACTGATGTTCTTAAATCCATCCATTATATATGTACTCATTATAATGTTATTAAATCCAAATTTGTGAGGACAGATTTATCTTACCTTCTATGCTGTCTTTTTCTCATACAGTACCTTTGTCTTACTTTCTCCTTTACTTGTATTTTCTTAGGGAAATCTACATTCAAATTTCATAAAAACATTTATTGAGCACTTAAAGAAAATTCAGTGCAGTGAAATATGCATTCACAAATCTTGTTAATCCATTAATTGTTTATTAAGAATTATACTCATGTTTGAAAACTCCGTCTTTAAAATCAAATTTCCAGCGTCAGTCCAGGCAAACAAGATACTAGATGTATTTGTGGTGCTTTGCAGTTAAGTGGCAGTGGTTTGAAGCAAGCCTCACGTCAGGAGACCAACATTTTCTCTGGTAAAATACCTCAACAGACACCAAAGTCACTTACCCTCCAGCAAAGCAGCAAAGTTTATATCAGAACCGTGTGGCTACTGGCCCTGAAAGAGAGACAATGTTTCTCTAGGGCAGCATGCTACACTGTGCATTATTAATATTGTGCAGTAGTCCTCTAATAGCATAAAAAAGTAACCAGAATTTTAATTGGGTAGGTTCTATAAAGGATTAGAAATATGGGCTACGCCCTATCATAAATAGTTTAAAGCTGTGAAAACGTAAAGCAAAGCCTCAGTTGTTTAATGATGTATGAGATCTTGCTGTTCTGTGTGGCGAAAGCAGCAGGTGTATCTGCTGTTCTAGAGATAGCTACCCATTTTTATTCAGTTAATAATCCTGGGCTTTTACACTGATAGTGCAGTCACCTTCAAAGGAGATCATCAATTATGTGCTAATACAGGCATTTTCTAACGAGCCTGGCTAGTACATTGTGTTTACGTATTTGCCCTTTTAGTTTTTTAGCTCGGTTGTGAGAGTCATAATTGCTGTCAACAACATTAGTAATTTTGCATAACGTAGATCCAACTTCTTCATTGTGCTTATCCTGGCAGACAATTAAACCAGAACAGTCATTGTTTTGAGACTTTATTCTGAAACAAGCAATACAAATTCTTTCTACTTATAAACATGCTGAACAGAAATATTAGTTTTCAGGTTAGTCCTCCTAAGCTTTCATAGATGAGGAACTCTTCATTTTTATTTATAGCTACATTCTTACAGTTTTTGAAATGTTTACATTTGTTTCTCTACTTTCACTTGCTTGTAACAGCTCTTAAATAATTGTAAAAGTTATTTCTTTGCTAGCCCTGTCTTTTCAATGTGACACACTTAGATATTTTCTCTTGGGTTTTCTGTGCTGCAAAAGGCAATAATGCCCTCTTACATTTATTTCCTAGCACCATTATTGATGAATCATGAATCACTGATGTCAACATACCTTAGGAATGGGGTTTTTTAGTTTTGACTTTGCTCCCTTTGCCAGCTGGCTAAGTGACTGCAGAGAGCTCAAGATTATTGGATTTGCTGTGTATAGATAAAGACACATAGATATGAATTTAATTTCCTGGTGTCAAAGTCATGGCTTTTAAAATAATTATCCTTTTACAATCTTTCCCACAAGATTTCAACCACTTTAAATTAGGTCATGTTTTGGACTTTCTGAAGGCATACTTTGGCCACTCTAACAAAAAGCTAATCCTCTTCGCAATCTCATTGTCTTCAGCAAGAATATGTGCAGGAATGCACATAGTCAGGAGAATAACTGGTTGTGGTATCTTGCCTCCTTTATATATTGGGATTATAACTTACATAGCAATAAATTCCCTCTGTACAGTATCTTCCAGAAAGCCATAAATGAGTCACCTTGTCAAGCTTTACACCTCTGAGGTACAAAATACTATCCCAGTCTTCTTATATTTTCTTTTGTATTTATATTCCTTGCTTTATGTAGTATTAGATGAGAGAGAATGACCTCTGATAGTACATCTATTTGCTTTTTAGGACTGTTCTTGGGCAGATGTGTATTCTGCACGTAACGCATGAGGCTTTCGCTTCACAATATCATACACATAATTGAAGTAACATGAGCTAAAGCTCTTGGCATAAAAAATAAAGATATACCCAGAAACAACAGATTTATAGACAAGTTAACTTCCTCTCATGCAAAAATGCCACGGATTTTTTACAGATAAATAGAATATATTTGCCACAGTTGTAAATGCGTTTCTTTATATAAAAAGAGTTGGAAATATAAATTCGGTGTTGTTCATAATTCCAGCTTTCTTCCAAGCAAAAATTAAAGGAAACAAACAAAATTTCAGATCCTTTAGAAAAGATAGTGGTAGAAGTAAAACTTCATAGAAGCCAATATTTTATTTTTAAAACAAAGGGGAAAATGAGTTGGCATCAGTGATGCTTTCCTAAGCAGCTCTGCTGTTTCAATGCTGGCTGCTTCTTGATTGCTGACTGCCAATTTGCTGCTTTGCTGGCACACTGCAGGAAATTAAAGTAAACAGTGTGATCACAGTGTTTACTTTAACTTTGTAAAATACGGAAGGAAAATGAAGCAGTGCTGTTTGTTCCAGGAGGGTAGGCAGGCAAGCAGGAAAAGCCTGAACACAATATCCCTCCCAGATATCCCCACACAATATTCCCTTGTAAATGTCACTTGCAAATTATACTGCAAGATTAATCAGTGTTACTTGTAAAATAGTTACAGCTCTTCCAGGAATATTGAACAGGGTCTTAGGCTGTCAGGGAAGCTTTCTGTTGGAGTAAGGCAGTAACTCTGTTTCTGAAGTGCAGTGTAGGAGTATTTACCATTTTACAGAGGTAAAAAATACCTCAGTGCAAAGTGGTATTTTGTATCGAAATACAGAATCCCTGTTAGAACACAGGGCAATTTGGATAAATCCAGCTGAATCAAATTGAAAGCGTGCTCAGTATCTGAACACAAATATATTTTCTTGTTTTATGGAGGATCAAACGACCAACTCTCTGGCTTTTGCCAGCTATAAAAAGGAGTTTTCCTGTGAGACCTCAGATCCTTCTTCTAACGTGATGTTGCTGAGTCCCACCATTGACTTTTATTGCAGTCACTGAATTTGTTTGGATTCACTGCTGTCACTGTTGCCATCCTGCAGCACCCAATTTGTGTATAGTTTTGAGGGATTTTTGCTTTCAAATTAATATGACCCTGAAAAGCCACTGTGTATAATCATTTTATTCTATCCAGAAGTGCTCTTCAATAGAAAATTATCTAATTCAAACACTGGTTCACCAAAGGAGAATTTCGTTGTTGTTGTTGTTGTTGTTGTTGTTGTTGCTGTTACCAGCAGGCATACAACACTGGATGTCACTTCTGTGTTTACCAAATAGTCTGAAATCACTGATATGGAAGATCCAATCCACACACTTCCTAAATTCATTTCACCGCTATCAGTTACCACAAGCTATAAAAAGGCAAAATGCAGCTGCTCTAACATAACACAGCAGGAGAAAGATACGCCTTAACCAAACGTTAATAACAGGGCTCAACTCAGCGTGTGACAGCTTGGAAAATTTGGAATGTGCTATACAGGGGGCCAAAGATGACAACTAATTCCCAGCCCTTCTGACATACTCCTTGCCCTTTTCCCTTTCCCCTTCTTCTCCTGCATCTCCTAATCTCTGCTGCTTTGCCTCTATATTCTGCTGGAGCTCTTACATGGTTTCAGGGTGGAGCGTGGTGAAAATAGTGTGGGCTGTGTGAAGGAGCAGGAGTCACCTTTGAATTCAGAATTCCTAGTGCAGGTTTAGGTGTCGGGCATTTTGGTGATACCAAGATTTGTTGGGAGGCACCATCCTGTTTGTTGCACATTTAGCTTTATATTTAACTAAGCCTGTGGCTTCAGGGTTCCTCTTCAGGGGACAGAAAGTTTTCTTCCCTTATGTCTTCTTTGGTAATAATGTAGTGAATGTTTTTACACTTTTCTTGAAGTGCAGAGATTGACTACTGAGCTGTGAGATGTTACCCAGCTGAGTTATCTCGATTTCACATTCCAGATTAAAACTGTAGGCAGATCATGGAATTGAAAAGTCTGGACAAATTAACTGTGAGGATTTGATTTTCTGGTGCACAACAGTCCACTTGCCTAGGAAAGTGCTGGCGTTCATGTTAACATAGCAGGTTCCTGGCCATTTGGGGACCTACAGCTTTGTGTATGGATTTTGCCTTTTCATGTGCAAGATGTCACACTTTTCTGGGAATTTGGGAAGGGCTTGATGGCTGTGCTGTCCATAGGCTGCAGGGGACTAACCAGCTGTTGTATGGTTGCCTTCCAGCCAAAAAGGATGGAGTTACGTTTATGTTCCTGAAAATAACCATACCCTTGGCTAACAGTATTAGTCAAAACAGCTTCTGTAGCCTTGAATTTAGTTTTTATAGCTACCATTTAAATTATATTTTAGTTGAATTTTTTGAGAGTAGGTCAGTGTGTGTGTTACAACAGTGCCTGGTGATGCATGAGAACATGAGTCAGGAAGAAAGCAGTGCAGGATGTCTGGAGTAACAATACAACCCTGCTGAATAAGGCATGATGGAGGCTGTCTCACTCCAATTGTCTTACCTCTGTAAATGGCTGAGTCCATGACATTTTGACTCAAAGCATTTTATGCATCCAAAGTGTCAAATCCAGTTTTCTCTCTCATATAAAAAAATCCCTCTGAATTTCCCACTCAGATAAGAAAGAGAGGATCTTCAGAGGGTTAGTTCTTCTCCCTACTGCCAGAAAACACAGTTCACCTGGGCCGAAGACACAGCCCACAATATAAGATTGACACTATTGTAAGATTGACATTAACTTTAAGAAGCCTTGGACAAAGTCCATTTCAGGGATTTTTAGATAGACTCATTACATTCACAGATTGGAGCCAAAAAAAAAAAAAAAAAGAGGAAGAAAAAAGAAAAAAGAAAAAAACAACTCCTCTATATTTATTTTCGTGTCTTTTGTTTACATTTCTTGAAATGGTACTTTGAGCATGACCAAAATACAGTAATGCATTTTTGAAAGGACCAGAAAGAAGCAAAACGTCCTCTTGTTATATCTTTAATCGTATCCAGACTCTCTTTTAAATTAGTCCTGTTTGCATCTAAAAAGAGTTTCTAAAATGTGTGTAGATGATGTGGTAGAAAAGAGTTATTTGTCTCTCTCAAAAATATACCCAAACTTTTAGGCTGATAGTCTGCACTTGGATGGTTTCTTACTTGTTTAATTCAAAATGTGTTTTAACCCTTGCCAAATGATGCTAATTTCCTTTTTTGAGAAAATACTCTTTCATCCTGCTTTATGGTACTAAGAATCAATATGTTACATGTTTAGAGGATGTGGGAAAATTCATTTAAGGAGCTTTAAACTTATTATGTCAGAGTTTGCTTACTCTGTGTTTACCAGAGATATGATTCCCTTCCTGTGCCTCTAATATCTGAAGTAGTCCCAGGAGGTCCAACAGTAACAATATGTTCTTCTCACTTGCTGATTTGAAGTAAAAGGATGAAAAGTATTTCCTGAACATGTATACCAATACATGTATATTAAATACACAAATCCATGTACACAGGGAGCTGTGTATAAGTATTCATGTGAATAAAAAGCAGACTTTTCTATGAAAAAAATGTAAGGCAATTACAAAATTGTCAGTTTTACTCATTCCGTGGTTGCATAGTCAAAATTAGCTTTTGTTAAGGAAAGGTCAGGATTTATTGTAAAGAAATTGCTTCCATCTATTCCACTTCCTTGAGACTTCTCAACCCAGACTTGCCCATGGTAGAGGCTGCTGCAGCCATCAGACTCCGTGCTGCCTTTGGAGCTATGAAGTCAGTGTCACCCACAGAACAAGGGATGTATCATCAAGAATTACACACATAAGAGATTACGTCATTTCTGCACAGCTATGCTGATTTACTTATGATATCCCACTAATCTCGTACACTCATTTAACTTTTTTTCTCTCTAACTCTATACTGAACGCATAGAGGTCAATTGCAGAAAAGTGTTCCCCTTGGGATTTTGGGTTTTTTGCCTTTTTTAAAATTGTTGGTTTTTATTTTATTCTACCAGAACATACCGGTCAGGAGTGGTGAAGCTCTATGTAACCACATTTGAAATGTGTAATTTATCCAGGGTGATATGCTGGTGCACAATTTTTCTGTGTATGACTGTGAAAAATTGCCGACTGAGCTGTTGGCAGACAGAGTATCAAACCCAGCTCAGCCCTGCGTGTATGAAAGAGTTTAAGAAGGTAATTGACACTTTGGGCCTCTATTTGCCAAAGAAAGAGATAATGACGTTCTCCAAGAAGATTAGAATCTAGCCAAACATTGTGCTCTAAATATAGAGCACAAAGACAGGTGATGTTTGTGAAAATGCTGCTGGGCTGCAGAAGGAGGGGGCTGAAGGACTTCAATTTTGCACTGTATATTTTTTAGGTACACAGATTTAATTTAGAGATTATGGCTTGAAAATGAAATTTACAGTATGTGTGTTTTTCGGCGATAAGAAATTGATTTTGTGACCTTGGTACACACTAATTGAAATATCTGGCACCGTGTTTTGCTGAGGTTAAAGGAAGCCATATATGCCTGGAACCGCATTCTTCTTTCACCTTGAACTGCGTGGTTAATCACAGCCCCAATCACGGGCAGGAAGGAAGCTGCTGTTCCACTGGGGTACAAGGAAGCTGAATAATCTCTGCTCATTGTCTAAGGGATAGCTTGTTGTGTGATTACTTCTGGCTGGGTTTAGGAGATTCAGGATTACTTTAAAATGGAGAATTCTGGTGGAATTAACATTCAGGGAGCACCAGAGGCCAGAGCCTCAGCAGCTGTGGTGCCACAGCCGGAGCAGACACGCTGAGGCGCAGGGGCTTCTCCTTCCACCTGCCCACCACAAACCTGGCTGCTCCTTTAGGGCTGAGACAGCTCTGTCCTGTGCTCGTTGCCGCTGTGCAAGGACAGGAAACAGGGAAAAGGTTCTCTGGCTGTGCTCTGCTGCGTGCTGCTCCAGTGGCACGGACTGCTCTGCCCCCGGACTGCTCCTCCTGTGTATCCTCCTGCTCAAAAGGCGAGTTGCAGCATTAAGGAACAGCAGCTATGTCCCAAGGGACTCCACTGGTGGGGTTTCAATATGTCTGCTTAATTTAACTGGGTTTCTGCCTTAGGTTGGACATGTACAGCTGTGACACTCTGAGGTTGTCTATAAACTAGTGTGGCAGGGTGTCCCTTTATTTTGCTTACTACTTAATGTTACACATTTGTTAGGTTGGCACAGGATCTTGTTTTTCAAAAAGGAAAATGAAAGCTCCTGAAAAGCCTTGACAATAAATGGTTATTTGTTCAGAACAGCCAAGTCTAATCTTTGTGTATGTTACTAGGCTTCGTGTAATGTTGTTGCAATAAAGACAAATAGTTCTTCAGGATATGCGCTGGCTTTTATGTTTTATTTGTAATGAAAGCTATGCACATAGGCAGCAATCTACATAAGTTACAGTGGGGGAGAACATAAGCTTGGGTGGTGACTTGCATGTTTATATATTTACTTTTTATTTGCAGCAAAGTGTCTGAATCTCAATTTCAAAAAAATGTGAAATTAGTCTGAGATACTGCAGGTTTCATTCCCAGAATTTTACCAGCGGAAGACTAAGAGAAAAGGTGAATTCACCCTACACTAGGAAACCACTGCTTCTCTCCTGCCCCGTCTGTGCAGATGAGCTGTGGGTCCATTCCCATGACCATTGTCCCGTCTTCTCATGTTCAGTCCCCAGCTGGGACAGGGTACAGTAATCTTCACTGCCCTCCTAACATTACAGTGGGTTTTGGGTATTCCCAAAGCTCAAAAGGGCTGAGGGTAACACAGCCTTGGCTCACAGTTTGCATCAGGAGTGTCATGGGGGGCAGGGAGATATTGCAGCAATAATCTATGCATCACATGACAGTCTTCATCACTGATCCCTGTAACATCAGAGGCCCTAAAGAAATGCCAGAGAAACTTCAGGATGTTGGCATGGACTGAAAGAGAAGTTCAGCTAAGCTCTGCAGGCCTAAATAGAAACTCTGAGTCCTGCATTTGTTCCTTGTGGTGATGGGAAAGGAGTAGGTGGAAAACTGTATTACGATGAAGGCTTTTCCTTACTTTTGCTCTTGAGTAAATCATTTTCATGGGTAGTATTGATCCTGAGGAAGCTCTACCTTTCCAAAATCAGCCTGTAAGGAGTTCAGAAGGGAGAGGATGCTGGATGTACTCAACAAACAGTGGAGACAAACAGTTTCAGGCCCTTTGTTCCTATCCAAAATGTTCCACTATTTAGAGCTATGATGAAGCATGCATCAATTCATAAATATGACCCACTGTGCAATATAAAAATATCGATATTTCTCTCCCATTGCGTAAGGGATATCTGGTGCATACAGAAAGACTTTCATCTCCTTAGCTACCACAGAGAAAATGGGAAAGGCAAATAGCCTTCAAAAGTGACTTGAAAACAGAGATGAGGAGAAGTTTCTAAAACTTAACACAGCTTTTCATCTGAGCAGATCAAAACAGAAACTGTGCAGGGTGGCAGTTGTAAACCATGCAGAACTACAATTTGGCTTCTCTTTCAGTGTTGTCATGCAAATCTTGGTATGATGGTTCCACAACTTTTTCATCATACTCAGCTCCATGGTTAAAACCTAGGAAACTCTTAGTAAAGCTGTCTTTAGAAAATGAGGTCACTTCAGGGATGCATTATATGGCACCACTGGTCTCGCAGAAGTCAAATATTCAGTCCTAGGTGAGTCAGGACACAGCAGTGGGGTACATAAGTGGTGAGCTCCATTGGTATCATTTTGCACACGAGGTCTGAGATTTAGGTGGATGTCAAAGGAGAGACTGGGATAATATTTACACAGCTGTAGACTGCAGAAAGAAAGAACTGTTAACTGAACTTTTTGTATTTCCTCTTGAATAAACAGGTAGTATGCTAATACCACCAAATGCTTCTTGTTTGGGTGGAAACCTCTGTGCTAAAAAACCTCTGGGCTTTATTCTCTGTTCTCAGAGAAAGATACTGCTGCTTCATTAGCTGTAAACTGCTCTTGAAACTCAAGTTTTGGCCTTAGACTGATGACCATTCAGAAAACTTTTAACCTGGCAATGGCACGTTACCCTCAAGGAATGCCGTGCAGGAAGCAACATTCCATTTTGAGCTTGATAGTCAAGCTAGCAAGGAGTCTGTGCTGCAATATGGACATCTGGCTTTGAGCGCTGCAAGAGCAATCCAAGAGCAGGGCTATTGCTGCTTTCACTGGCAGCCTGGTAAAAATAGACCTGCTGCCTCTGTTCTTGTATCAGCAAGCAGTGGCAAGACTGTACTCATGGATGAGTACAGTCAGGTATTTTATTATAGTTTCCTGCAGAAGGGGTGATGCTGATGCTGATGACATTCCTCCAACAGGGAGGTAGGTGACTTACGTTTGAGTCTTGCTAGCCACAATGGCTGTAGGACACAAAGCCACAGTTAGGGATGGATTTTCCAAAGAAACATATGTTGAGCACTTTTGAACTGTCTGGCTCTATCCGAGGTTCCTAAAGGAGGACGGAGTTGTTTCAAAAGAATACTCCCAGCTGTGGATGCCAAGCAATTGAAAATCTGTTCCTGAAGTGCCTTTTATTTTCCTGTCATCTGATGGTAGTTTCGGCTTTTGATTGATTTATTTCTTTATTTTTAACTGTAAAGACCTTTTAATTAGGGAGAGGAACTATGCAAATGAGCTGGAGCTGCTGGTGGTAGCAGCTCCTTGCCATTAGAGATTGGGTCATTAAATAAGTAGATAATATCCTCCTTATTGAGAAGATTTAGAAAATCATAAGGACTTTGCATTATTACAGTGTTTAGGATTCACAAATGGAGTAAAAAACCCCATAATGGCAATTTTCATTAGGGCAATGCATGTGGAGGTTTCTTTTCTTTCTTTGAACAGCCAAACACTAAACAATTCCTAAATCCCTCCTTGTTACTTATGTTTTCTTCTTGGTGGTTAAAAACCCCATAAAGCAGAAATTGAAGACTTGCTATTAAAATACTTGCTGACAGCTCCATTCAAAGCATCCTTTCAAATAGTACTATATCACATTGTGATTCATCTGCTATTCTGATAGAGTTGCTTTAACTAGTACCTCCCTTCTTGGTTAGGGCCCATCTCTTTTTACTGGAAAATTCTTCCTTTAAACACTTTACTGACTCTCTGCTGTAAACAAGCCTTTTCCTGGTGCAGTACTGTTTGTGTTGCAGAACACATGTAACCCCTAAAAAACACGGTGACAGGCTTATTGGGCATGAAAAAGGACAAATCAGCAAGAGAAAGAAACCCTTTTTCCCCTCCTCACCTGTGCTGTACGGGTGTGAGCGCCCTGTGCAATTAGCACAAGTCAGGGTTTCTGGCTCAGCATCATGTCCCTGCATCCCCGTGTCCCCAGGAGGGCACACTGCCCTGCGGGGCTGCCACACCTCCTGCCACTGCCTCTGCTAGGGCCAGACCCTGTAAAGCAGCACCACTGCAGCACCACTGCAGCACCAGCATGCAGCCTCCACCAGCTGAAGACCAAACCCAGGAACATCCTGGGGATAAGTGGTCCCCGGTGAAGCAGGGTGAATTTCACTGTTGAAGCTTGAAGTTAGAATTATTTACAGTCACTTTAACAGGACAACAGCTGCTCTTTACCCAGAGATGAGCCAAGAGCACTGAAAGAATTTGGATCTGAATTGCAGATGGATGGATTTCAATTTGATTCAAGTAGCTGGACTGCGCGATTCTGTACTGTAAGCTCTCAAAGTCAGAGCTTGAGAGAAAAATCATTAATTTGGAAGCTGATACCCGGAAAGACTTTTATGAAGCAATATATTTTCATAGCAGACACAGATCAATTTAAAAGTAGTAATCAAGAGCCATGTGCTACGTGGTCACGGACAAAAAATGTAGAGAATCCAGCCAGAGCCAGACACTTAACATTCAGAGCATTCAGACTAGCACTGAAGATATTGCCTCTATGGAAAATAGTAGGGTTCAGAATTAAAGTACTGTGAATTTGTGAGATAATCACAATGCTGTGCAGATATAAAGATGCTGCCGGATTTCTGCCAGAAACTAGCTCAGCCTAACTTTTCTAGGCAAATTTGGGTTTAACTTCTGTAGAAACTTTGGAGCAAGGAAGAGTCTCTGCAAATATTCCACTGAAAGATGTGTTAAACTCTTGAGACAAGAGAGAAAATTATAATATAATAGGACCCATTAAAAACACTTTCTATCATATTTGAAAGGCATTCTCTAAATTCAAAGTTACTACACAAGCTTTCATCAAATGAGGTTTAGGCCCAGGGATTTTTCCCTTGCCAGTCCTAAGAATTTTTAGGTGTAACATTCCATTAAAAAATAAAGCACCCACACATTAGTGCTTTATGCAAGTGCTTACATGCAAGTAATTGCACTGTACAAAATCAAAAATTTATATTTACTTGGACAGTACTACAACTAAACTCCTCCTGGAAATTTTTAACCTTGCTCCCTAAGTAGTCTCTTTGGCAATACTTACAAGAAAAAAATAGTAGCCACTAGCAGTGATAGGTATTTCAAAAGGTGGACTAAAATTATCTCTTATGAGATTCTCAAACATTCAGGATTTGTACTTGGAGCCAGCCGTGGTTTTCACTCCTCTGCCTAAATTGTCCTCTGTCATGACTTAACACACCCTGAAGAGACTTTTGTGCGTGTTACATACACTTCCTTAGGTTGATTCGGCTCTGGTTTACCATGTCAGTCATTACCAGTCAGGAAGAAAAGTAGGGAATAATATAATTTTTAATGGATACCTTTGCTTTAGCTGATATGTTAAGGCTTTCTGTGTGTCATGGTTTAACTCCAGCCTGTGACTCAGCCCCACACGGCTGCTGCTTTGCCTTCCCCAGTGGAGTAGGGGAGAGAATCATAAAAGTTAAAGTGAGAAAACTTGTGGGTTGAGAAAAAACCCATTTTATAAGTACAGCAAAAGCCGTGCACACAAGAAAAGCAAAACAGGTCTTTCATTCACCATTGCCATGAGCCGGCAGGTGTTCAACCATTCCAGGACAGCAGGGCTCCATCATCCATAACCTGGGAAAACAAAAGCCCTCACTCTGAATGTCCCCCCTTCCTCCTTCTTCCTCCAGCTATATGTACTGAGCAAGACACAATCTGTTATGGAAAAGTATGGTGTAGTAAAGCACTCTGCACATATTGTCACTAAACTAGATAAGGACAGTGGCAAATCTTCATGGGTGTTTCCATAACACACAGAGCACAGTGCTTGGAAAAAGCCTTATTTTTCATGAGGAGCCTGGTCTAGTGAAAGGTACCCCTGCTCATACCTGAGCCGTTAGAACCAGATTTTTATGGTCCCTTCAAACCCGAACTGTTCTCCTACGATTCGATGATTCTGTAACATAAGACCTATTGGGCACATGCAGAATTTATTTTTGCTTTTGCACCTCTGGGCAAATTCCATTTGGGTGGATTGTTTTGCTTGTGGAGGGTGAAATTCCTAAAAGGGCTTATTGCTTCTGTCAATTTTCACTACTTCTATTCTCATCATGTTGATAGTACATGCAAAGAAGTCATACAAAGAAAATGGTGAGATTTTTACCACTGGTTTCTCCCCAGAAAAGAGACATTACATATTGATATGAAGACATATGCTTCTGTATTAAATTGCTACATGCCACTCCGTAGCATAAAAACAACACAAAATCTTAGAAAACTCCAAACATTGAAATTTATTGAGACTAGAAAATGAGAATTAATATCTGGGACCTTTGGGAGAAATATTAATTAATTAATAACTACCTCCTAGCTGATTTTGTTGTTATTTCTCTGCTTCAGCCTTTGACAGACTAGAGGCAAACTGGTTTTGGCTGGACTGTCAGTGGCCTCCCATTGTTATGAGCTGGGACATAAAACCCCTCCTCACATATTTGTATAGGTGAGTCTGGTCACAGACTCTTCCCGTTCCCATCCTCTCTGCTTTCCGTCTATAGAATAACTCTGTCCCAGTTTGATTGATATGAAAAGCAACTAGTAATTTAGTATCATCCATGAATTTAATTCTCAGAACGTTCATCTCTTTTTCCAGGGCATTAATAAATATGTAAAAGGAAGCTGGGCTTAACACCAGCTCCTGGGGAACCCCAGCTGGATATCCCTTCACAGCTCAGTGCAGTGTTGTTTGTCATGACCTACTATCCTTTGTTTACATTCCTGCAGCCAGTTTGCAATCCCCATGACAGCACTCTTATCCAAGACATTACAAGATATTTTTCTAACAAGATTTTGTGAGCCAGTGTATCAAATGCTATGCTACATCCCAGGTATATTGTACTTTCAGTCATTGCTGAGATTCACAGCTAAGGTTTTCAGGCAAAGGGGGTGGTAAATCCCAGCTTATATACTTCAGCAATGGGAATCTCATATGGGGAGTGCCACCAGAAAACGAGGAAGGACAGAGAGATGGGACTAGCTACAATTTAGGAGATGCAGTCAGAAGGAAAGGACAGAAAGACATGGTATAGCTGATAGCAGGAGCAGGACTGCCATGATGCTCCATACAGAAGAAAGGAGCAGGGCAAGACAAAGAGAGTCTCAAAACTGAGAATAAGCTTGATGGGGGAATTCTGGACCTGTCAGCTCTAAAGGAGGATCTCTAAGCTGTCATTGATTCAGTGGTTTTGTTTGATTCTGTTCAAATCAGAAGCCATGCCTTACACTCTTTCATAATAATTCTTCTGCTGCTGTTTGCATCACATGCCACTTGTGGATTTGAGAAACAATTTGAAAAATATCCGGCAATTCTCTGCATGAATTCAGATGGAGGCATCTTGTGTGTGCATTGTGCAGTTTGTATCTGTAGGGCATCTCTTCTCATGCCATCAGGGCCATGTGGATTGTTGGGGACCGGAGCTTTTGCTCTCATAGCCCCATGTTTGGGGCTTGTCCCTTACTCAAAACAGAAATACATGGACAGACCTCGCACTGGCTTTACCAAGAGCTATTCCTGCCTGAGAATGGCAAGATCACACTGAGGATCAAATCCTCTTTCTGAAGGGATTACATTTCCTGCCAAATATGTGACATGGTTCAGTTTCAAGCACATACAAAACAAATCTCCATCAAGACAGACATTTAACGGTGGCTTAGTATCCAGGACTGTCATGGGAGACAGCTCTCAGAATCCAATCTCGCAGGGTCTTCTGGCCAATGTCTGCAAGACCTTGGGCTCTACCTCTCTTAAATAATTTCTCGGGATAGTATCTAATGAAGCTTTTGTATTAATTTACATGTACCGCACAAGTGTGGATAAGAAGAGTTAAATTTTTGGGGGAGATGACTTCTGAGAAGCCACTTCAAAAGACGCTAGTTTTCCTTCCTGTCAACTCTCATCACTGCTTGCAAATCTTCACTCTCTTCTTTGTGTCACTTACCCATGTTCATCCTTGGACTTTAAAATGCATTCATCAAAGAGATAACAGGTTTCATTTTGTACATCACCAAGGATTATCCTGTGAAAACAATGCTGCTGAAAATATGTGATGGCTGATTTTTAAGGAATGTGTGGACACTTTGTGCATATTACAAAAATTTCAGTCCAGCTCCTGGAAAAAAAAAGAAACAATTTAATCTTGCTCGAGAGATTCCTGTTTCTGGCAGTGCTGGGTGCCTGTTCTGAGAGCTCCCAAAAGTCATACTTCCTGTGCTGGGACAATCAGAGGCAGATGTTGTTATTTCCACCCTGGAAACTAACTGCTAATGTCATTAATACCCTGCTCAGAACACTCACTTAGGAAAGTATGGGTAATCATGTAATGAGATTTTTTTTCCTTGTGAAAATATACAAAAACAAAAGAAGAAAGAAAAGAATATAAGGATGTTTTAAACCAGATATAGCAGCCTTTAAGATTTTGCACCACCTTCCTCCTCTGGAAATAAAGAATGTGTAAAGCAGACTAACTTGGGGTGTGTTGGCATGCCTATGTGATCCCAAGATCCAATCCATACTTCAGGATTGCACTGATTGGAAAAATGCTCTCATGAATAAAATAATGCAGGATAAAGTGTTGTTTATGCTTTCTTTTCTCAGCAGATTAGCTATGTACATCTTGTAATACAGGCTGGCTCTGTGGAATATCAACCACTTCAAGAAACCTGTTAGGAAATGAATTACATTATCCAGCCAAAGCAGTACCAGAAATGTCCCAGAGTCTACACTATCTTAATGTTGATTTAAAATCATATATTCATATTACCTTTTTATGTCTAGTAAAGCAATGTGATGGAGCCTTTCTTTTGCCAAAGTTGTATTATCTCATTTCTCTGAGTTAGGTAAACTGTAATGTGTCTGCTTTACAGATGGGTAAACTTAGCATAAATAGAGGGAAGGCACTGTTTTGAGTCAAGAAAGCCTAAATGTAAGCATTTTCATCTATATTGGTCAGCCATAGTGGCAGGGGCTCCTAAAATGAGCCTCTTTCCATTCATTCATTTATATGACAGATTATTTTACTTTAAACAATTCTTGGATAAAATACATTAGGCATCCCTAGGGCAGGAACCTGCAATCAAGACTGGCACATGAGACACTACCTGCCCAGCTGGAGAGATGCACTGCTGGGCTCAGGGTGATTGAACTGCTCTTGCCAACTGAAGTAGCCTTGATAGGAGGGATAGGGTGAAGTTCTGCTCAGGCACTGCCTGCAGCTGGGTGATCAGGGTGCTTTTCAGGACTAGGGGAGGGCAGGTTTGTTTAGGGTTGCCTCTAAACTCCTTCATGCTAAAACACTGTCGATGAAGAGGACGTTGCCGCTACCTGCATGTCTCTTCTTTTCTTCTTCCTGTGTTTGACAGCAGCTGTGTTGATCATAGCACAAGCTCCCATGGGTTTTTATAGGACCCCAACCCCTTGCCAAAGATTTCCCAGTGGAATTGAGGCATCATTACAAAATAAAGACTGGCCCCTCTATTGTTGGCAGGGTCAAGACAGTCCTGAGCATATCAAGAGGCACAACACAGGCATTTGTTAAAGTGCTTTTGGTGCCAAAATCCTTTTTTCAAGTTGTGATTAAAGAAGTAGTTACAGAGAAAGGAATTAGAGTACCCCAGTCAGTAGCCAGACTTTTCCAGCCAGCATTTTGAGAAATGTTGTATAAATTATAGCATAGTATAAATTATAGGCATGTAAATTACAACTAGTATTATGAAACATTGGACCTGCTGGGGGTTTTAGCCTGCATATATGGAATAGTCAACATACTGTTTCCATCATTTTAATAACCTATATAGAGCAGGTGGCTGATGCAGTTAATGCTGGCATCATTTTTCTTTCCCTATGTGGTGACAGTTCTGTCATTTCATTTTGACTATTTAAGGCTATTAGGAAGCATTTTTAGGCAATCATCTAGTATAGGTATTTTCAAGCATGCCTATAGCATATAGGGTGTCACCACCTTTCACACTGCATATTTCTAAATAAGTATATGATATATTCTGCGTTAATCTATGGACAAGATCACCAGCTGTGATAAACTGCCTAGCTTCATTTAGTTAGATGGAGTTATTCCCTTTTGTTCCAGATGGAGAT
The DNA here is from genome assembly GCA_013398055.1 of Ifrita kowaldi. Taxonomy (NCBI): domain Eukaryota; kingdom Metazoa; phylum Chordata; class Aves; order Passeriformes; family Cinclosomatidae; genus Ifrita; species Ifrita kowaldi. The sequence goes on from VZRS01007371.1 coordinate 212,761, forward strand.
CAAGTCCAACATTGTACAATTGCAAAGATTTCAAAGAAGTGAAACATTTCTAAGAACATTGAAATATATATTTTGCATTTCAAAGATAAAATGCCAATATGTCATCAAACCATTTAATTTTCTTCCAAGTCTGAAAGTAAATTGACAAGAGATCAGCAATTGGCAGGAAAACAAATGAAACATATTGAAAGAGCCAATTTGGTGGTGTCAAGGGAGGCAGATGTGTCAGTTTCACATCTGCTTGAGCAAAGTCCTTGTTGTTGTTTTTTCTCCCTCCACCTTTCAAAAAATATTTCATTACCTAAAGGTTTCATTATTAGATAACCAAATAATCCTTGATAAGTGGCCAAGTAGCACTCTGTTCATTGAAGAGCCCCTTTCACTGACATGCTGTGATTCAGGCAGTTGCAGTTCATTTGTGGAAGTTTCTGATTTTTTTTCTCAGAACTCATCACACCTGACACACACGAGATTTCAATTGCAGCTGAGTAGTTTCCTGGGCCCCAATACTCCAGATGCCAATCTACTACCTCTTTCCTGAACTAGTTATTAAAAGAGAAGGAAGTGGAAACAGCACTGAGATTTCCACTGACAGTCTGTTTCAGAGTACAGGGAGACAGCATGGCAGTGAGCAGCAGCAGCAGCAGGAAGAAAAAAAGCAGGAAGGGTAAGTGCTTCCATGTTTTTAAATACAGACAGCAAGGTGGGACCCTTACACAGTTATTTTCTCTGTGAAGCAGGTAGACAGATATGAGCTATGCCTGTCAGTAGGTGTTAGTCAGAGCTGCAAGTTTGAAGTGTGTCAGAAACTGTTGTTTGAAGAAATGTGTACGGATAATGAAATGAGTGATTGCCTACCACTGACTTTTGCTTGATTATTTGCTGGTCTCTGTCTTCTTTATTGTTAGTTTATCATTTGTCACATTCTTTTGAGGAGGTTTTCAGAAATGCATCAACAAAAAAAAGGAGGCATTATTTAACTCAATATTTTATTAGTTTTCAAGAGCTCTAATAGATGGTATGCCCAGGGTGCGTCTGCAAAATTGAAAAACCAAAGAATTTCATGAGAGAAATGGTAGGACCACTGGATTTGTAGAACCTTTTTGCCAAGTTATGTATCTGTGAATCAGACCTCATGTATGCATTATCCTGCAAACCAGGAAAGTGGAGCCATAAAAATACTTGACTTTCTTTTACTTAAAATAGATTAAAATTTTTGTTGCCAGGAGCTGCTGATGCTTGGGTTTTGATTTATCTTGTATAAGTTTTAAGTATTAGAGTTGTTAATGTGATTTCAGGAGCTAAAGCTTTAAGTAAAAAAAATACTGAATATTGTAAAAGTAGTCATTTCATATACTGGAGGCATTTCTAAAGACTGAGCACTTTGGCCTTGATGTGCCCATTGATGCATAAAAATAACATGAAATTCTGCTCAAAACAGACTATCACAACCCTCTTTTTGCCTGCAATTTTGACCTTAAATTCTACGTTAGAACATTTTTTCCGTAGGAGAAGGAACTTTTCTTTAAAGCAGGGTTTAGTCTGCTTGAGAAGGTTACTGCAGGGAGGGCATCTGTTGACTGGGCTAGAGGACCTTGCTTCTGTGTCTGCAGATCATCTCCAGTGCTCAACAAGGGAAACAACAGTACAGGGCTTAGAGACAAGCACGAGCAGCATGTAACTTCTCTGCAATATCAAAAGGGTATTCAAGGTTAAACCTCCCAGCCACTCGAATCCATGACAGAATTTCCTTTTTAGCTCTGCTTTTTAATGAGGCAATAAGGTACCTTTCTAACTGTGCAACTTAATCTTGCACCATCCCTCGCTCAAAGTAAAAACATTCTGGAGAGCAGTGTTTAAAAGGAAGTTTCAGTTTGTTTCATTTCTTAAGATTCATTATGTGGTTTAAGCTTACCCAAACAAGATCAAGGTGCCAAATGAGTTCATATTGCTATCAAAGCAAATGTGACCTTTAAGGGTTGGAGCTTGTTGTGTTTAAATCAAAACAGACAAGGTAAATGAAAGGATTTTGTAGGTGGGGAACTGAGACAAAGGCAGGCTAAGTGATTCCACAGGCTTCCACCCACAGTCTATACGAGTCAATAAATGAAAATGAAATCTGTAAGTCTCTTAAGGTCACACAACCCAGGGCGCAGCCAGCTCACAACCTCCAGTTGTGGAGGTGGCTTCAGGAGCACGTATGGAGGTGGAAAATCCAGAAAGGAGACTGATGTGTGAAGGAAGTAATGCACCTTATGCATCTGGGAATTACTTAGGGGCTGGAGGTTGGGGAGGTGGAGGCATAGCAGGGAGAGGTGTCACTATGTCAGGGCTGGTGGACTGAGCATCAGTGGAAATGCCTCAACTCTCTAGTGGCACATGACATGTGTAGAACTATGAAGCTCAACAGAGGTGCTGGTATTTGCCAGAACAGTTTATACCTGATTACTTTGCTTTGTTATCAGGGGCAACGCCTTGCTGAGTAGCCACCAAAGATGAGATTTCCTGATGGGTTAATGACTTTCAATTGTGCTATTCCTGTTATCATTCCAACAACGTCCCCCATCACAAAGCGGTGTGCTAGAGCCCTGTTGGCATAAAAGATGCGGACAGTACTTGTCATGCGGTCCACTGGAGAGTCCAGAGCACTTCCCCGTGCTTAGTATAGATGGGAAGTCTTCAGTAGCAGTAGGCAAATGTTGAATTATTAAATTATGTCTACAGCACTTCATATAATTATTGCCCAAGTGATAGTACAGCGAGATAAGCCTGGTGTCGACAAGCAGACTTTTCCACCTTCGGAGTTTGGTTAACAGGCTGGCTATTTTGAAATTCAAGAAAAGTCCACTCTCTCAGGAAGAATTTAAATAGAAAATTAAGTGGGTTTGCATATTGCTCTGCATGTCAGATTTTTTGTTAGCCTTCAAAGTCTGCATGATCTAACCAAGCATGTGGAAGCAAGATACATATTTCTGAATGCTATAATTGTTGTTATTGTGGAAAATTGTTAAAGGTAAGCAGTTACCTGAAATGTTATTTTAATTCACAAAATACTCTGTGGATTAATAATACTGTCTGTGGAGACAGCGGAACAGGAATGGCTGAAATCATTTTTGGGTGGCTTCTCAGCTGGCTGCTTTCAGAGGCAATTCACTCTCTGGTGATCTTTCCTTCCTCAAGGAAAAGTATTTAGACACGAGATGACTTCACAATTATGTCTTGGCTAGAAATTACTGTGGCAGAAACTCCATTTGCTCTTCCCATTCCTTTCTGATAAAGTGCCATTAGTACATCCCTTGACTCACTCTGTGAGATGTTTGTGGGCAGGGGTGTTGTGAGGGAACATAAGCTGCTACCACAGCCATTCTCCAAATGGAAGTTGGAAGCTGGAAACAACAGCTCTGCTCTGGTGACAGAAAACATCAAAGCAACAAAACATGCTATTTTATCTGATGGGGGTAACAATATCTCAGCTAATAAAATGGCTGTCATCCCTGCCTATTGTATAGATAAGGAAGCTGAGGACGTTGGGATGCTCTTTGTTGGTACGCCAAGTTGCAATTATCCTATGACAGAGCCCTTCTGGGCCATGATTGATGAAATATTTTGAGGGGGAAAGCGCCTCAATGAGGGAATTTCATTGGATTTGATGATGACATTGCTTGCACAATGGCTGCAAAAACAAAAGCATTTTCAGTGGAACTAGGAAAATGTGGCCTTATTTAATCTGCCTGAGATGTCCTTGCCACATTCATTTATTTGTATTTTATGTTGGATGTAAACAAGTCTAATTCTGAAGTTCTTATGTTGACCTTTTCTGGCATTGAGATCAAAGTACTGTCTGCAATAAAGATGAGAAGACTTTAAAGACTACGGTGACTTGTCAGAGTAGGGTACGTTTAAACATAAAATATCACAACACAGCAGCCTTTGGCTAAAACAGGCACCAAATGAAGTTCTAAAGAAATTTGTTGCTCCACAAAAAACCCATCGTTATCTTGCAGTTTAATGGCCTAAGAGTGGGGCCTGCTTAGAAAACAATTTTTCCTTCTTGCCTGAGCCTTAACTCACAGGATGACTCTGCCAGTTGTCTCTAGCAGCTGTAACATGGATGTCACCAGTTAAGAGGAAAGGCATGCCCTTTCTTTACTCAAATTCCTACCTAGATTTTAGGACTCCTCTGAACAATAGTCAGCCCTCTGTAAAATATCAGCCTTCCCAAAGCGTGGCATGCTGTCCCATCTTCAACATGCCCTTTTCCCTGGCTCCAGCTGTTCTGTATCCCACATCTTTCAGTGAGTCTCTGGAGGAGGTCCTGGAGGTTAACTTTACAGTGCCTGATCTGGAGCCAAGGCAGCTGGTGTAAGAATTTGAACTCTAATACATTATTTTCTTATATAACAGCTTGACCATTTGAAAATAAATGTCTTTTTAAACACTACTTTTTGTGTCCATAGTCTGAATTTAGATTAGAGGTGTAAACCTACTCCAAGTGAAATGTTTAATGCTTACAATAACATAAAATTTGCAAAAATTCCAAGCACAGAGAGCCTTTCCCAACACACTGAAACTGGGATTTTCAGTACTTTGACTGTGGTAGGACTTTTGGAGCAAAATTGAGGACATCCTATAGAACTGCCTGTGCTGGTGCATTCATAGACACGTGCAGAGGACAAAAGGCAATGACTTCTTTAGATGAATAAAACATTTGATACATGATATAATAGTTTTCCTGGATTGAAAACAAAGTAACCATCTTTACTGCAGCTTGCAGCACTCCACCACATTTCGAATACAAGGCCCAATTTTCGGGGATACTTAACATGCTGTAGAAATCTACCCAATGCTTCCACAAGTTCAGTCAATTCAGTAATTGAAATATTTATCTTGATCATTTTTGCTTGAACTTGGTTTTAGGCACTTACTTCAACAGCTTTATTTCAATATGTAAAAGGAAGGTTATTTTTGTATTTTTGAGTGATTTTCTCGGGAAGCAAGTTTTTAGCCTCTCCAAATGAGAATTTTGCAGCTGAGTAATACTCAGAGAACAATACTAGTGAAAGTTTCTGCAGTGCCTCCCTCTCAGATGGAACCTCAGCATGGCAGTCTGCGGAAATCTGTTGTGTTCTGCATGCATTTATTCAGTACCTTACAACAATCCTCCTTTTCTGTCATCTTAGTATGTGAATTATACCCCTCACCTTACCCAGTGGCAGCAGTGTTTTCTCTGTGCTTTGTAACTGGGACTTTGTCTCCGAGTGTCTGACACAGTGAGGTGCTGGATAAGCCAAGACAAGCAGCAGCGAGCGGCGTTGTGGCTGTGCTGCGATGGCCAGGCTGACAGAGACTGGATTTCAGGGGCTAATTAACCTCGCTAGACAGTGGCATTACTGTAGCATCACTGCCTGGGGTAGGACACACCTCTGAGCTCTTGAAGCCCCCCAGTGCAGCATACAGCATATCTCCTGTTGCCAAAAGATACACGGCATTTATATAACATATTCACACCCTCCCACCTGTCTGTACTCCCAGACATAAAATGCATATAATAACACTTCATGTGGGAGGCTGTACTATGGTAGACAAACTTAAAAGTGCTTTCATCGCTGACTTGTGCCACATTTCAGCTTTATTCCATGGTATAAGTATTACTTCTGTCCAAACTCTAGATATGTTTTTAATGGAATTTTGTCTTTTTGCCAACTAAGTGTTTTGTTTCTTTGGGATAACAAAGTCCTTAGCCCCTGTTTCTGAGAATAAAAACCTTCAGTAGAAAATGACAAATTTATGTAGACAACAGTGATTATGAATAAACAGGATATTTCTGCCTAGGATGTATTAACTAATGAAGAGTAGGGTTGTTAATTTAGTCAGCAAGGGAAAAGCCACTTTAGATTGATTTAGGATGCTATGTACTCCCCTCACACTCCAAATTCATTAAGGGACCTGAGTAGGTTAACTCATTGTGCTGTTTGACATGAAGCTAAAGTTTTACAGATTTTATGCCCTAGAAAAAAGGGTCCAGAAAGAGCTACCCAGACTATTTGGCATGAGGAGACTATGGGTTCCATCACTTCAAAGCTGTAAATTTCAGGAGAGAGAGAGACAAAAGAGGAAATTTGGCCTTAAGACCAGTCTGGTTTTTGGAAGAGGTTGCTACAGAAAGGAGGAGGGCTAGATGCTTTTCAAATCAACAAATTCCACTAAGATGATATTTGGCTACTATATGGGAAAACTATTGTAATCATCCAAAAACCTGCAACCTTTCAACTGAGCCAAGCAGTACCACAGACCTAACTTCTGAGTTTTCTAACCTCCTGTTCCACTTGCATCATTACATTTACCTTTAATTCACATCAGAAGGAAAAAAAAAAGGGGAGACAGTGGGGAGTACACAACATCAAAACCTGTATGATCTTATAGTGATCCACTGGGGTCAGTCTCTGAGAATATCGCTGTCGGTAGTTAAGATGTTTTCACCATGGAGTTAAATGCTTGCAGCATTGACAGTAGCTGGAAATACTTCAGTGGTTATTGTTGTAGTCATTAGTCCAGCTGAAATAATGCTGACATGTTTTCCCTCTGGGTAGAATTCCTCAGCCTAATTGTCTCCTCCTTGCCAGATCATATTTGATATCTTCAGGTTTGGAGACTGGATGTTTTCCAGCAATTAATGGCTTTTCTCAGTTATAGATTGAAATTATTTCCTTTTGTGATTTAGTCTATTATCCAGAAGTGAAGCTATTGAATTCCAGACCATTTAAATGGGATAACTCACAAATAGGGCTAATATAAAAAGCACAGTCATCAAGCCACATTAAAGCTATGTGGGACACTGTAGAAGATGGATATTTCACATGTAATTTTTTACTTTAAAAATAAAATAAATAAATCCATTCTTTACTATTGTGGTATCGTCTTCTAATGACCTAACCTTAATATTAGCTTAGAGCAATATAGGTCCAAGTGTCTCATAGAGCAGGATTATTAGGTCACCTCATCTAACCTCCTGAAGAGTGCTGGCAATCAAATTTCATCGAGATACTCCTGTCTTTAGTATTGTAACTTGGGTTTGACAAAAGTACATAGTGATCTCTGTGTCTCTGATGCCCAGAACAGACTCCTTAAGATACTTTGTCCACTTAGAGCATAATTAGCCTGTGGTTTCAGAAATCAATGAACACTGTTCCACAATGGAAAAAAAAAATAGCCTCTGTAGTCACTGTTTTATAGCCTTCCATATTATTTGAGCTGTTGCGTCTCTCAAAGAAATTTTACCATATCTTTTATTGTATTCTGCTTTTTAAATCCAGAGCAGAACATACTACACATCTCAAAAGCAAGAAATGTTTTTAATACTGTTTCAGATATGTTACAGGAAATTATCTGCAATAAATTTGTCCTTTGGAAAATAATGTAACACAATGACACCTGGGCTTCATAAAGTACTACCTGTTTTTAAGCAGCAGATTCAAAAGCATAAAGAGGGACTTTTAGCTGAACACTGAGGAGCGCAGTTGTCCTTTCTACATATCTAGCTGTCCTTGTTGCCCAAATAAAGTCTTCATGCTATGGTTCTTGAATTAGGACTTAACAAAAACCTTCTCAGTAAAATTCAGTTCTTCTTTTCTCTTCCAAAAATGCTGGTAAAATGGTAAACGTAAACTGACAGAATTTATCTCCCCAGGACCAGGAAGGTAGTCTGGAAATGTGAGATGCAGGAATTCGTGTTCACCCCAACCTCTAGCTTTGTGTTTCACTTGCTGTTAGATGGGCCATTGTTGAGGAAGCTAGAGAGATCCCTGCCTCTGAGTGATACCCTCTTATAACTGTCCGTAGGAGACATCCATCTAGTAGCTTTTGGGATTTAGATGTGAACAGAGTAATCCTGATATGGTTATGCTGTCTTTCTTTAAATGCATTTAACATCCATTGCTTGCAGATGGGATAGATCGCAAGATTTGGTGCACGGTAATGTACATCTTTGCAGCTGCAGGAGAGTTATGTCCTCTACAAGAGTGTTTATGGTTCTGATGTAACATGCAAAAAATTGTGTCATACTGAGTTTGTGTTTCAGAAAGTTCTGTAAACAGAGCTTTGAGAAATTAGTGTTGGAAAGAACCAGGTGCACTGGTAATTTAACAACTTTGAGACTTACTTTTTCCTTAATACTAGTATAGAGTCGCTGCTGGAGTATTGGACAGATATGTGTACACAGAATAAATAAACACATTATATGAACTGAAGAAAGAGTTAATATAATCTAGACTGCACTCTCACATTCTGATACATCTACTTTCATGGGTGGTGTTCCCATCATTATGGGAAACGGAAAATGCAATGGGAAATCTGCAAGAAATTACAATGCAGATATTGTCTGGCTGTAGTTTGTTTGGGATTTGGTCGGATTTCTGGTTTCGTTTGTTAGTTCTTTTAATGCAGTTTTATTTGCAGTGCTGCAACAGAACTTCTACTTGGGCTCCCATTTAGTTCTGCAGGGGAGGCATAGCTATATACTGGCAAATCCCTCTTAGTAGGGGACTGCTCTGTGCTGCTCGCTTTTCTTTAAGCAAAAATATTTTGATTGTGCATGTGCCATTTCCCTCTTCAGTTAAAGGATGATTTTCAGTGAAAACAAGCAAATTAGCAACAAAAATGAAAGCCAGATTGGAAATTATGTAATTTAATAACAGTGAAGTTTCTAAAACACTTCTGCTGGTAACGTTGAGAAAAACATTGACACCTGCACACTGCCAGCGGTTCAAATCCAGCATATCCCCATTCAGCTGCACTTCACCTTGTGTTAATTCCTTGTTTTTGAAGGAGGCAAATCAAGAAACTAATGATGTGTCTCAACTACATTCTGTCTAATCCTGAAGCAGCAAGCTTGACACAGGGTATCTGCCAGGATGTTGAGGTTGGGTTTTGTAATTAGATCAGTGTGGGGTGAGGAACGTGATCTTCATTCTTGACTTCTGCTCTTGGCAGGTTTTGCCCCTTTGCTCCTATAACAGCAAAGGTGTAGGTTAATGGGAGTCACTCCTTGGGCATTCATGTGTCTGAGGTCAGGCTCTTTTACGGAAACAGACTTTTCACGCACATGGGCATGTTCACTTGGAAATAAATGCAGAAACAGTCCTGGTACTTCTGAGCCTGCCACAAGGAGCAATGGAGCAAGTCAGCTAGAGGAAAGCCTGCTTCAGAATTAGATATGAGCCTGAGCTTGTCCTTCAGTTCAAACACACCTGTCTGTCCACTCTAGGGAGGAATTCAGCAACAGGGTCTTAACTTCTGGCTCCCAAACATATAATATGAACAAACCCAAACAACTGGCAGTCAACTAATCCCATCAGCTCCAATTAAAGGTACCTATAACAACTAGCTCTGTGCTTCAGCAGTTATTTTATGAATCATTGCAGAGCCCCACGTACTTACTCATTTGTGTCCATCACTGTGTGCCACCTGTGCAATGACCTCACACGCCTTGCAGTGTCACTGACATTAAATATTTGATACTGCCCTCTCTGCTTTGCAGAGGCTCCCAGAGCAGCACTGGTGCATCTGGGTTCTGCTTCCAGCCCCAGCTGCCTGGCACAGTGGGAACACAGTGCTGCTGTTGCCATGTGACATTCCAGACTCCAGGATGTAGTCGTGTGTGGCTGAAGGATGATAAGCCCATATCCTGACATAGAACAGCACCATTTCTTAACATGGCCTTTGCTGTATGTTTGCAGTGAGTTTGATAAAGCTCATCAGATAATGCTCGGTGTTCCCCTGCCTCAGTCAAGCCACATTGTCTCTCACTTACACCTTCTCCACATCTTGCTCACCCATACCATGATGGCCCCACTCTGGATTTCATATATAAGCTGTAAAGTGCTGATACATTTCCTGGCTGTGTTTTCTGAATAAATATCTTTCTTTTTTTGTTTTGAAATTTAGGAAAGCGTTGCCTGGAAGCTTTTCTTCCCCCTTAATCAGACTGTTTCCTAAGCTGTTTTCCTTCTGTCTAATTTCTTGCATGGGACCAAAATGTTTCGATTTGAATGGTGACATCTCACTCATTCACATCCTGTCAGATGGGAGCATTGTGTTGTTTGAGTTCACAGTATAGCCAGCCAGGAGCTGCATATGACTGGTACTGAAATTTGGATTATTTTTTATCCACTCATATTCAGTATCTATTAGCCAGTTTTCCAAATAATTGTCCTAGTCACAACTTCTCACCTCAAAAGGCAGCCTTGGAACTCCAACAGACCATCTCCAGCCCGTTTTGGGGTTTTTTCCCACTGTACTAACTCTGACATTGCTACAATCTCTCTCCTTCTTTAGCTTTGCATTTTAACAGCTCATCAGGCCAGCTTCTCAGCTGGTAAATTAATGCCATGTTCTTGGGAGAAAAGCAGAAGGGAATCCTGGAGTGCTCCAGATGCAGGGAGGTCATGGTCTGCTACCCTGAAAAGTGAGTGGCAGCTTCTCATCCCTTGTGCCTGAACTGCCACTTGGGCTGTGCTCTACACCCACACCCCGACAGGCACCTGGGACCCTGCTCTCCACAGTCAGGGGGTGCCTGGCCAGCTCTGAGCATTGCCTGCAGTAGAAAGGGTGAATCTTCACAGCACTCCCAGGTCTTCCCCTCATGACCTGGTCAGGGAAGGGGGATTACTGTCTGTCAGTCAGATAATAATTAACTAATCCGTGGGTTGGATACCCAAACTGATGCTCTCCACTTGCAGTTCTGAAGCTTTCTTGCTGAGTCGCTGCTGGTCAGGGCAGCAATAAGGTCTCTTCTGGGACAGTGGTGGGGGGGTGTTGATGTAGACCTCTGCTCTCCAGAGGTGCAGGGGAGGCAGTGGTGGGGAAAAGGTGGGACAGGAACACTCAATATTTATTCCCTCCTTCAATTATTTATTCCCCCCTTTTACTTCTGTTTCACTGATTTGAGCACCTTGTTCCTTTTTATTCTCAAATTCTTGCAGATGCCTCTCTGGGTAAATGGTTTGTTTCCAGTCAAGGACTAGTACCTTTAATGATAAATACCCCAACACAGCCCTATTCTTCACATATGAGTGATCACAAATTATAGATTTCTTTTTTCTGATATTTCACAAGTGTTGAAAAGGCAGGACATTCTGTGTGGCTAAACAAATGACAATTTCATCACTGGCACTTACCCGATAATAAATGCTGTTCATGTTTAATTTATAATGTCTGGAAATATCAGCAAGAGATGAGGGAAACAGTTTAGATAATATATTAACCTCTCCAAACCTTGTCAGTTCTCTGAAACTCAAGGGTGAGTTTAATATGTAGGAAACTTTCCTTTCCTTCTTCTTTTAGACTGTTCTGTCCCGTTCCTTAAACTGGGACCAAGAGAATTTTCTGTTGCGAGGCCCTTTAGTTCCTCCAGACATGAAAGAAATGCTGATCTGAAATCATCTCTGTATATACAGATAGCCTGTGAAGAATGTAAGAGAGAATATTTGTATGCTGCACTAAGACTTTATAGGAGACCAGCTAGTTGCAGAGCCAAGTTAAACCCAGTTAAAAATTCCTGCCAAGCTACAAAAACACCCTGAGAAGGCATTGTGAAAAGCTCTTGAAGAGGGTAGGGAAATGTGAAATCTTAACAAAGCAGAGCTTGCAGTGGCAAGATTTCCTATGCAGCAACTGCATGGTTCCCTGCCCAGGTGTAGGACAAAGATGAATCAGGCCCATTATGAAAGCAATTCATATTTAAATGAGATTTCCAGCCCAGTTTCTACAGTCTCGAGTGGTTATTCTAAGCATCTGCTCTTTCATGCTGATTTAGACTGAGCTCGAATGCTGAATCTTTGGAGAATCATAAACAAATTATGTTAAACTGCCATTAACAGAAACAAATCACAAGAAAGGAAAGGCAAGGTTGTTAACGGTATCGCTGTTCTTAGCTCAGGCTTTGATGGCAGTAGATGCAGTCCTGCAGCACAGAAATAATGTATGTAAGATCACCCACTGCTCTGAGACCTCCAGACAAGCTAAGCACAGCGGGGTGAGTAGCACTGGAATTTGTTTTACAGGAATCCTTTCATTTCCTTGCTTTTGAGGGGTTAAGTGAGGCACTTCAAGCCCTGTTCTCCCATGAGGGTTACACTAGGGAAGGGTAGTTTTCATTTCCCCCAGGGGCTCCATAGCAGCTCTAGCAGCAGAGGCTACTGTCAGGAGAGAACAGCCGGATGCAATGAATCAATGTATTCCCCAGCCGTCCCGGCTGCATTTCCTTCCTACCCACTGCTGCCCAGCTCTCAGACTGCTGTGTCCGAGAGATACTGTGTCCATCTTGATGAATGGGTATGCCCCAGAGGCCTCCAACTTTGGTTTCCACAGATAGGCTTGGATTAGGGCAAAATTAATTGTTGATGTTTCAATTGCATTAACATTATGTCATGCGGGGAATGCACTAAATAGGATGTGCATGTATTGCACACAATGTAGTGTAAGAGATGCTTGTAGTGCTCAGTAACATCAGGCTTCATTAAACTTATGAAAATCACACCATTGGGCCTATGCTTGTCCCAGTGTGCCTTTGGGAAAACTCAGGTTATCAAATTCAAGCTCTGGCCAGGAGTTCTTAATTCAGTAAAATTCTTCTATTCTCTTCCCTTCTACAAAAATCTCTTTTTGCATGGATTGGGGAGGACTGAAAATGCACAAATCATTCTGTTTAACTTTGGGGACTTCCACCTCGTTTTTTACTTGAAGTGAAGGGAGGAACAATTTATTTCAAAATTTATAAGAAGGAAAACAAGAAAACTTATGTGTGTTTGTGAATAACTATGACAAGTTTCACCCCAAAACCAGCTCTTCATATCATATGTCATCATATCACCAAAAGTCTATCACAGAGATGTGCCATGAAAATGCAATGAAACGAGTGCAAAGAAAATCTTTCATAGCTGTTTGATAAATCCACTACCATAAGACTTTTCCTTGTGACATTTTTCATGTAAAATACACAAACAGCATTACAAAAATCTTTTATTCGAAACTGATAAAGAATTTTCCAGTGTTTGTCACAAAAATAACAAATTATGTAATTTTGTAGCTGTTTTCCAATTGTAGGTTATAATTTCATAACCACACATTATTAAAATACCATAAATAACTCGGTAAATCTTGCATTTTAATACAGATATGGAATGCAGCAAAAGAAATGTTCCAGGTTGGTTTTTTCCCCCCACAGTCTTATCAGATTCCTCTATCCTCCAACTGCATCATGGCCCTAAAGTCCACAAATCATTCTTCCTGTCTGTACTGTATGTTTTAAAGTTTCTAAAAGAATTTAATTCTCTCTATACAAGAATGTACTCATATGAATGAGCACAAGTGCTTTAATACAGGATTGTCTCCAATCAAGCTTAATTGTTAACTCTATAGTGGAGCTCTATAGGGGTATATCAGTTTTTCTTTTTTTTTTCCTATTGTTTTTTCTTTTGAAAATCCTTAATACATTCTTAAGAGACCAGTAGAGTTATGATTACATGTGCCTTCTAGTTGATTCTATCTAACCATAATGACATTTATGTACAGTAAAATACATGCTAGCTGTAATTTTAAGGTAGAAATGGAAAATGGATTTTGTTATACTGTACCATATAAACACCCTACCAGTATTCAGGTACACATTCCTATATCCTCCACATATCTTTGGGTTACTCAACACAAATTTCCTTGGAAAATATTTATACCCTTCCTTACATTTTGATTGGTAATGACGAGATTTTAGAGCAAACCAAATCATAGAACTGCCATGTAAAAAAACAACCAAAAATGGAAGACAACCCAAAAAAACCAACCAAGCCTGGCATCCCAAACAACCTGCTCCTCACTGCATTTCTCAAGATAGTGAAGCTGTTCAGGAAATGCCTTGTGTACCAAGGAGTCTTGAATGCAGCATTACCATTTAACCATGATAATTAACCTTGTCATTTGGCCAGTCCTGTCTCTAAAGTCTCCAAATTTTTCATAATTTACTGGAGGCAAAAAATCTTTAAAGAAATGTTTATTCCCAACATAGTGCCTGTGATGTTCAATGAGTATCTGTGCAGCATCGAATGCACATGCTGTAATTAAATAAGGTAGCAACAAAGTAGGTGGATTATATGAGTGCTGTCATTTAAGGTATCTTTCTGCATAAGCAAAAAATTTTGTTAAAAAAACAACATTTTTTCATCTATAAATCCCATTTTTTTTTTCTGACATCCTTTAAATCATAAATTCAATGATATTATAAATCATGTAGAATTTGGAATATTACTTTAAGCCCTTGGGCTCCTCATTGGAGTGCTGTCTGAATAAAAAATTCAGGTTGTTTACACAAAGAACTCAATAATATTTTTGCCATCATTTTTTATCTTGCAGGATATTTTGTGAAAAAAAATACATTTAGATAGACTGTATATGAAAATTCTTTCTGTTTCTTTCAAACCTCTTCTCTTGCCTTTCTCATTAACCTAGTAGTTTTCCATAGCCTACTTACGTCAGTAACTTTTTCATCATTAATTTCAATGGAAGCAGGATGTGGTCCAGTAAATTATCCCCCAGTACGGTCTGCTCAGTATTACATTAGACCATGGGAATAGTGAAAAGAAAGCTCCATATGAATTTAACCCTTTAAAAGATTGATTCTTGTGTTTGCAATGTAAGTTACTGCTGCTTTTTAATGTTCAAAATGTTTCTCTAATGATCTGAAAGATCCCTCAATAAGCAAGTTTACTAAGGCCATACAGTCACTATTAAATCCCTTGCAGACATCATAAATATTGAGGAAAAACACCAATAATCCAGTGAAGTTATTTAAGCATAATTGTAGAGAATTTATTGATAACCACTGCATGAGTCATTTTAATATTGTTCATAAATCCTTTGGACCACCTGAAAAAGGTAATATTGTTGGATATCAAGGACTATGTTTGAACTCCTAGAAAAAAAATCCAAAAGAAAAGTTCTTATGTGTAGCCTTTAGACTCCTTAGCTCTGTTATTCCTCTGCTTTAAATCAAGTCCTGCCATCATCAGTGATCTTCTACTTCTCATCTTCCAATACTGCTATCCCATGAGCTTTCCGAAGTAAACGCATACTGTTTTCTAGAATCTGTAACATTTTCCCAAGACCAAATTACTTTACAACTATAATAGAGTAGTCCACTCTTTTTTTGTTGTCATTAAATGCTAGAGTCTGGGAGCAAATTTGGGTTGCAAAGGAGTCAGACATAAACAAATTACATTAGAAGTGGACCTTGTTATCAAGATTTGCTAAGTTTTCTGGGACCTGGTCTCTGCCATGCTACGTGACAAACCAGATTTTTCATATTCTCATGCTTTTCTTTTGAACTTGGATCAACACCACACTTTTTCCTCCCTATCATAGTTCCACTTAGGCTAATTAGGTTTTACTTTGGCATTCTTTAAGATCCAAGTCATACACATTCTCTACTGCATTCTCATGAATACCAAAGCTGTAGAATAAATATTGTTGACGTGTGTTGGCAAAGTGCTTTTATACTTGGATTCCTCATTAAATTACATTAAATTTTAGTTTTAATGAGCATAATCCATTTGATACTGTTGACCCAAATTCCTGTGAGGAAAACTGCAGCCTGAATTGATATTTGCATGTTTGAGTCAACTGAGTCACATTCAAAATCATGTCAGATTTTAAATCTCAGAAAATATCGTGTTCAAGTTATTCTGGGGGTTGTGACTAAGTTATATTCTAGAAATGTATTCCTACAAGACTTTATGGCTCTTGCTGTACTTTAATCTCGTCACTGCCCCAGCTTACGTGACACTTTCCTTATCTGCATCCTATCTCAGTAAACAGCTTATGAGAACACTGACTGATCAGGAAGCAGGAGCACCTTTCTAAAACTCATCCTTGGGTGTCTTTTCCAAAATCATATTTCTTCTCCCTGTCAAGCTCCTTAATCATTTCTCTTCTGCAATAAATTGTTATTTCACTCACTGTTAGAATTCTTTCCTGTCATTCATCATGTTAGGAGTACCTTTTGCTTGAGAACAGGAACAAAATCCCAGTACACTTCAGGAAGTCTTTAACTCTTTTCCTTTCTCATGATGCAGAAAATAGAGAATTCCACTCAGAGTGTCTCCTTCTTTGGGAGACTTTCATTGATTTCTTTGTTGCGAATTTTTGGGTATTTAAAAGAAATGGGCTATTGGAAAGATGGATTTATCAGTATTGTGAGTTTCTCTCAGTTTGATAAGTAGTGTGCCTGGATAAGAAAGCTTCTGAAATTTTTTTTCAAGTTTAGTCTGAAAATTATTTAATAAACAACAGAAACTTTGGAAGATTTTGAAGAGGAAATGGTTTTATTGAGTCATTGCAGGACATCAACTATGCAGTTCAAAGCATGAGCTTATGATTTTGTTTGACCTTTGATTAAGATAACTGAATCCCTGTGCTCATAATGACAGCATATGCTGAGGCTCTGCAGAGATTACATAGTCTCAACCTTGTGTATACCATTCCTTTTCACTGTATCATTGGAGACCTGGGATTGGCCCTGTAAAATTGTTCGTGTGAATTTGCAGGTACAAAAATGATGACTTGCAGAGCAATTGCTAAGAGGTAAGGCTCAAGACATGAATCTTTCTCATCTTTGTTAAGATCTTTGAGATAACTAAGAAAAAACAATATACTTGAGGACTCAGGCCAGTCAGGAGGATGAATTTGCAAATTTTTTCCCAGTAATGCTGAGAAATACCACATAAAGTCTTTAAAAACAGGCCATAAAAAATGTGCATTTAGCTATAGTGGTTCTGCTTTGATGCTAGAGAATTAAGGCGGTGATTTCTTTGTATCCTTTTGACCTCTGTTTTTTTATAATTCTGAATTCCCAGACACATTCTCAGAGTGACTTTCCACCTGTAGATTTTTGGATAGGAAAAAACTGTTATTAATTACAACCACAGCAGAACATGCACTTGTCTCAATCCTTTATTCCAAGTGTATGTCCAATTAAACCATTCATTTCAGTATCCCACTGATTCTCTCACTTGTTGATTCACACAGGATGAGGGCAGAAGAGTGCTGCTGAACACCTGATTACATCCTTGGCAATGGGAAAACTGTATAGACAAACACCAAGAGTGCCAGCTCAGCATTCCAAACTTATACAAGTGAAATACCAGAGCCAAATTAAGCTTATACAATACTGCTTTCTTCAGTCGTCAAATGTAAATTTATTTCTCCATAATTTATGTCTTGGCAGATGATAATGAGTGTGAAAATGCTACTCAGCCTTGTGGAGAGCATGCCAATTGCACAAACACGGAGGGAAGTTATTACTGCACGTGTATGCCTGGTTTCAAACCCAGCAATGGTCAACAAATTTTTGTTCCTAATGATGGAACCTCCTGCGTGGGTAAGTCATTACTGTCTGCCAGATATCTTTACATAGTCACTCTTATTGCTTCTCTTAATTATAGAAATCTAGCAAAATGCTTTCATAATTGTGAAGTTTGGAGTCTGGGTATAAAATTCCTGCAATTTGGACTGGAACAAGCTTGCTTAATATTCCAGCTCAGGCCCACACTTCTCCCTGACAACAGAGCAGCTGCCATTGCTTTCAGTAACAGTTCAATCTTGACTCTGCTTGCAATAGATTTAAACCCACACGTCACAGATTTACACAATAAATATATATTTAAGGCAACATTGGAAATCACCAATTCTCCCTTTTATGCCACTGTTTCACTGATCTGTGAGCAAGGTGGTCATATTCTCAAAAAAAAAAAAAGTGACAAATATTCTGCATTCAGATCTGGATCAGCAAAATTCTCTTTACATTTGACCTGGTATACTTCAAATGTCTTTTGTTTGGAAACTTGGTTGGGATATTTTCGGTAATTTTTCAAGTCTGATCAAAAGCAATGAGCAAGATCAGTGGTTATCCTACCTCCTGTGCCATTCATCAGCCTCTGTTTCTGAACATGTTCAAGATTACAGCGGAGGAAAAGTTCTCTGGAAAAATGTTATTTCTGAACAATCATGCAATCCTTTAGGATTTCCTCTGAATGGAAGAACTGTAACTATTTCTCTTTTTTCAAACTCCTGGTAATTTTCTCTGTATGTTGCAAAAGTCCTCAGGGAATGGGAAAATGAGAAATAAATCTATTGCCCTTTACACCTTTATGCTGACTGTGTCTCATTCTAGGTATGTCTCCTGTGAATCTGTGAGTGCTGACAACCTCTCTTCTTACTGCTCTTAATATCAGCAGAGTGGTTGCATATTAAGCCAGAAAGTGATCTAATCGACATTTCTTGCCCATTGCTCACATCCATCTAAAAGTGCTCTGCTTTATCCAGCTGCTATGAATCATTCTTAAATTAGCTGGGATGGAGACAGTTAGCACATGGAGCTGTAAATATTCACACCATTTCTGCTCCAGGTTTTGATTTTTACGTTATGATATTTCCTCAGCTTCAGAAGTTTGTCTTCAAAGTTATTTCTCTGACTGTTTTTGTGTCACTTTAACTTCTTACCATTAGCTTGATAATTTCTTTTTTTTTTTCCCTCTCTACTGGGCATATAGATCTTTTTTTGTCCTCTACTAGGGTTTAGTTTAGTACTTCTTCTTTTTGAAAATCCACATGGAGGAGCCAAGAGCTTTTAAAACTCACCCTGAAATAAAAAAATTACCTGTGGGCACCTTTTCTCATTAAACAAGTGTACAAATTACTTTACCAAGATGTGAGTCCTAAAGACAACCTTTTGATCCACAATTAATTTTTTACTTTATCTGTCAGGGAAACCATAATAGGGTATTTTGTACCCAATGGATCTGCTGCTGCAGGTAGCAGATATGACTTGCACAAAAGCAGCTGACAGTTGTGTATTCGGGGTGACAGCTGAAGCAAATGCCAACATTTCATTGTAAATACAGTGCAAGTTATTTAGTACGAATCACAGAACAGAACTACCAGGTATCCATCCTACACAAGTTTATAGGGCCCCACAATATATTTTCAGACTCTACAAAGTCTTAAATCTTCTTGTTAATGTATGTATATATGTACATGGCAGCAACTTTAAAAAAAACAGTGGTTGAATTTTGGAGAGTATGCCATTATGAACCCTCTTTGTTTATGCCCTCAAACCTATCTGGATTTTCCAGTAGTGCAAGTGTGGTACACAGCTGTGTGTACGTGTGAGTCCCGTTCAAAGTCCATGCACATACATGCATGTTCTATTTTTGGAAACTACAGTAAGCTCCCAAGTAAAAAGTGATAATATTCCTCAAGCTAGTACACTAAAAGAAAGCTTGGGACAATGGCTTTGAGAAATGTTGGTTCAGCCTTTATCCAGTCAGAATGTTGAGTTTTGAGTTGAGGATCAAAAGTATTTCTCCCATGTTATCTGGTAGAATTGGTGAAGAGACGACAAAGAAACATTCAGACAGAGGAGGAACTGGAGGGTAGGAAGGGAAAAAGAGGAGAACAGAAGGATAAAGGAAGTGGAGAAGAAAAAAATAAGAATGCAGAAATGTGACATTTCTGAAGACATTTTTCTGCTGTCCTGAAAGTGAGCTATTAAAATCTATTTTTTGATTTGTGTAAAAGCCATACTTTTCCCTAGACTTCACATTTTATTGAATGTTCAGCTGCAGAT
This sequence comes from Ifrita kowaldi, assembly GCA_013398055.1. Classification (NCBI taxonomy): domain Eukaryota; kingdom Metazoa; phylum Chordata; class Aves; order Passeriformes; family Cinclosomatidae; genus Ifrita; species Ifrita kowaldi. Next base: position 232,430 of record VZRS01007371.1, read on the forward strand.
AAAAAAGTGAAATATAAACCTACTTTTTCACCCCAGCCAACAGAGTAAAAACATGAAAATGGCCATCTGTGAAATGAAAGTGACATCCACACCACTCTGCCTTTTCTGGGAACGTGCTATTAGTTCTCTTCAGGTATTTCTGAGAGCACTGGGAAGGCACCCATTCTCCATCTCATCCTTTGCTGTGACAAGGGAGCTGTACAGTGGATGGAATCTGGCGTTGGGCCACATTGCTAACTTTTCTTTTACCTTTGCCATTCATAGCCTTTTTCATTTCTACTTTGTCTGTGCTGCTGCCTTCCACAGTGTGGAGACACAGGGAGGGAACATCTAGTCCTTTGCACTTGGACTTTTCAATCACTTGCAAGCTACTAATAAGCAGAAGGTATAATGTAGACATCAAGCTGTCTTGACTGGCTGGTGAAGAATCAAAGCGATGTAGGTACAATCCTGTAATTGGCAAGACTGAACATAATAACTGTTCTCAGTACTTTTAATTTAATTGGAATTTCCTTGCCTGCTGCAGTAAATGAGGAGTGACAAAGCACAGAAATAAAATAAAAGGTTATGAATCTATTTTCACACTAGCCTAAGTGGTGTTGGTCATATTATTTTTCTGATCGCAGCTATTATAAAAGCATCAAAGTTCAGCTCCCGGATTTGTTTTGAATATTTACTGAAGGGCCAGGGATTTTTTTACAGGGCTATGGCAAATGCTCTTCTGTTTAAAAAGCTGCTGTTCCTCAACCTTTGCTCAGGAATGCTGTCTGTGAAGACTGCTCACGCAAGCCTTGGCAGCCCACTCCTGCTCCCACAGCACATCAAGGAGGAGAGTTTGGGATCCTCGCCCCAAAGCTCCACTAAAATTGGATTGCTGAAAGTGCTGGCAAGCTGTTGTCCATGTGTGGTCCAACAATTGCATATTTGGTTAAAAAGGCATAACTACAAATTATAAAGAAACAAAAGCCTACAGCTACTGTACACAGCATTTCATGCAGGAACTTAAAAGCTGCATTCTTGCAACTGTCACAAACTGCTGGCTGCCCCTGACAATCTCATTGATTAAAAAGGGATACGAAGCTGATTAGTACCTTGCAAGATCAGGCATATTGCCTTTTAATTTTGTCATCCAGGAGTTGTTTTCTTCTTCTGGAAACAGTAAATTAAATAGGCGTGATATGGACTCATTCCATATGGACAACTCAACTGCAGAAAATCTTTTTGCATATACTCAACAGGGTCTCTCTATCAGATTTTAAATAGCAGTTCTGTTGCCAGAGATGTGCCAAAATACTCAAATTTCTGCTGTTGTTTTGGATAATCCCGTCTTCTCATTAAAATCTCCATTACACTTAATATCTGATATAATTACAAAAAGAATTTGCATGACTGCCCAATAATAACAAATAAATTATTTACTGATCTAAAAGTCTATGATAAGAAAAATGGCATCACAATTTTGAAATATTTGTATCAGTAAACCATATGGAAACCTGATACTTAGCAACTGTACTCTGAAAAGCATTCAAATTTTTTGTTGTTGTTGGGGGTTTTATTTTGCGGGGGGTTTTTGTTTGTTTGTTTGTTTGTTGTTTACAGTTTATTGTAAGTTTTGGCAAAGATTGCTGTCGGTTGCTGGTGTTTTAGCACTGCATTACACAATGAATGGTTTGTTCAGATGTACATGTCCTCCATGTAGCTGACAAGGCCAAAGAAATCTTTGGTCTAAGGGTGATGTGTTTTCTTGTTAGACAAACTGGCTTTGTCATGATTTTCACCCTTGCCACTTCAATTCATTCAAAGTCACTCTGTCTAACAGAGTCACACAACAAGGCACTGCCAGACACCCACTTGTTTCAAAGAGAGCTTTATAATTTACTGATGTGAGAGGTTATTTAAATGCCAAGAACTTTAAGAACTTTAGCCTTCTTTCTTTAAAATGACAGCATTTAATTATGAGGTATCCTGTGTGCAGCACTACGTCACACTGTTTTCCTTCCTTTTTGCCAGGCTGGTTCATGTATAATGTGGTTAGCTCCATGACTATGAATACTGATTTTACAGAAACCATACAAATACGGATAATGCAAAACTCAGTTCCTTAAAGAGAAACATTTGGGGCATTAAATACGGAAATAAACTATTGCCCTAGTGCAGACAAAAATAATAATTTCTGCAGGTTAAATCATAATTTAACCTTCTGCTTTAAACTTCCATGCTGTCACCAAGCCACTCAAACACATTGCTTTCTTGGTGGCTCTTCCTGCAGAACAGTGGTGGTTGTGCTGGGGAAGGCAAATGCACCTCCAGCCCCACATCTCCTTCCTGTCCATGTAGGAGTCCGAATGGCTTTTCCATGGGAGCTTCTGAACCTCAGGCTTAAAACACAGCCTATCAGACCCAATGGCTCATTGAGAAAAATAGATATTTGAGAGTGAGGTGGGACTTCAGCCTTGAATCCCAGGGAGACCTCTGTCCAAATAGACAGATGGCCCCCCAGGTATCCTTCAGGTATTTTCCTGCGTTCCCTTCCTTATACATGCAGTACATCTTTCCATTTTTCAATAATAACCTTATTTCACAGGCATTATTGCTCCTTTTTGTGCTCCTTTTTGAAAAGTACTGAGATTCTTGTATCAAAAGCAGAGTGCAAAACTAGCTCCTATATGCTAATAGTGTATTTCCAGCCACCCCATATCTGCTTTCTGTTTGCTCATCTGGCTGAGCAGAGGCTTCCTATCAATTCAGATAGCTCTTCTCCTCCACTGATCAATTAATCACTCCTCCTTTTTTCACCAATTTCTTTCCAAAATTAAGCATCATACCAGTTCTTGACTGGAGTTGTCATCCTCTCTCCTCCATTCCCTCTGCTGTCTTTCCTTTCCTTCGGTTTGGTTCACAGGCTGTTACTTTAAACCTGCTCATGTACTACTTCATTTTTCAGACATACCTGTCCCAAAGCTGTTCACTTTTTTCTTCTTTCCAGCACAGCACTTCACAGTCCATTACTTCATTCTCCAGAATTATTTGGTATAGTTCCCAGTTTGCTTTCCCCATTGAGTTATTTGATCTTTATCCTTAGCCAACCAAATAATGCAAAATAATCTGCACTCTAGCCAGGGAGTTAGTACCCAGCTCTCCTAAATTAATCAATTCATGGATTCCCTTACTGGAATTCATTGGTTTTACTCTTGGACTGTGCCCCACCCAGTTACTGAACTTGTCTACCTAATGGCAATTTATTTAGAAGCACGAAAGACATTTTAGGCAAATGTAATATAAATGTGGATTTTAAAAAAAAAGGATATGCCAAGCAATTTAAAGGGCACAGGGTTTAATTCTTAGATTAACAAGATGGACAGAGTGAGCTTTTGCAACATCTTTTTTAGAGCTGCAACTTAAAAGACAAGTCTGCAGGTTGTTTTTTTTCTTTTTCTGAGCTCAGAAAATCTATTTAGTCTAATCTCTGAAAAATGGATTTCAGATGATTTGCATCATGCCAACCATTTTGTTATGATAGAATTAATATGGTTTTAAAACATGAGCAGTGTAGCATTATATAGTAATAAAAGTGGTGCTATAAAAATAAGATCAATTATGATTTAGCCTTCTAATCCCTAAGTATTATAATTGGCAGGGGTTGTGCCCTTAAGATTGTAGGTTTAGTTTTTGCTGGTTTTTAATACATGAAACTTTATTATGAAACTGCTTGTAGTGTGTGGGGCTATTATCAACAAACAGCAAGGTGTTAGTCTGTAAATACTTAATAAAAATTCAATTTCTCATGATATTTGCAGATGTAGATGAGTGCAGCAATGAAGGAACTGTTGCCTGTGGAGATCATGCAAAATGTGAAAACGTGGATGGAGGGTTTAACTGCTCCTGTAAGGAAGGTTATCAACCATCCACAGGAAAATTGCAGTTTAAGCCAAATGATGGCACTTCCTGCCAAGGTACATGATATTATAAAGGTTTATGTGTTATTATAGAGATACATCTTCTGAGAAACCCACCAGTGCCTATTTATCTTCAGTTAGTTTAATCAGCAAGACATGAAAAAGAGGCAAGGCTGTGGCATCTACAATTCCTGAGAATAGAATAATTTTGTAAATGTATTTTTGCGAAACAGTGTGATGAAATCCATTTGAAATAATGGTTACCCCCTCATAGCTGTCAGATCTGTACTCCTCTCTGTAAATTCAAGCTGTCTCTACTCCACCTGTGGAAGTCCCATAAAAGGGACCAAACTCTCTCCCTAAATAAAACAGCTCATTCAATGCTATAACTTTGGCCAAGATAAAGTCTTTGAAGTTTGAGAATGGAGTGCTGTGATTTATGCGCATAAATTCAGAATGCTGGGGGTTTGGAGAATGACCTAGACAAGAGATTTTGCTATTAGTATATATTGAATATTGATTGAACTGCAGTGTATAATTAGTTTCCTTTTTATTTCTACAGAAAATCCAAAGGCCAAGTGTGAGTTATTCAAAGACTGTATAGCTGAACATATTAATAGAACTTTAGCCAGAGTAAGTAGCATTGGTTTGTAGATTAATTTTCAAATCTTTTGTTTCTGTTTGAAACTGCTATTTCAATTATAATAGTTCTTAAACAGCTTTTAACAAAGGCTTGAAGCATGCAATTGAACTTAAGCATGTTTACAGAAGTCTTTTTAATAATTTCAAATTATTTGAACTGTATTGTATGTTCTAATCATGATAATAACTTGCTGGGAATCTGCGTGTTCTCTTTCCAGCAAAGTGAGTCATGATGCATGAAAAATTCAGAAGTGTGGTAATCACTCAGCTGTTTCTGTAATTTCTGGAGTTACACACTGCTGCATTTACTGATGTGCAATTATTTGCTTGTTCAGAAGGAAAGGCAGCAAGATAGCTCACAAAAGTAATGTCAACAAGTGACTAAATAGAAAAGGGAGCCATAACACCTTGGTACGCTGCTTTATTTACTCCTCAAAGGAGAGTGTGCAAAGTGATACAGGATTTATAGAAACAAATACTCTGGACTCCATTTTTTTTCACCAGAAACAGAGATTCCCAAAGCAAATTAAAAATATATTAATGAATGCACTATTCATTATTCTACAGCTACAGCATTGTCTAATTTTAAAGGATAAATGAAGCATAAGCATAAATAAATTAAAAGCAATTGTATATGCTTGCATCTGATATTATGCAGTTTGATTAAGTTACTAGATTCAAAAAGATATTAAAGAATCTTATTAACCTAGTGTTATATATACATTGTGTTAACATACTTTTTATGTTTACCTGCAATGTAATACATTATATCAAATATAATACCTGTTTATCACACTTAGGTGCAAATGTTACAGTAGAATCTTAGAGTGAAATTTTTTTAAATATATACTCAAACTAAACTTAAATTGAAAAGTCAAAATACTTTCATGTAAATAACTGTCAGATTTTTAGCCTGTGACAAAGCAAGCCCCATAAAAGCTGTTCAACAGCAGAGAGTAGAGATCGTACAAAATCAGATGTCGGATGTTTTCTCAATTAGATTTCAGTATTGTGAAGTAAGAATTCTTTTCTTATTCAGATATGAGACTGAAATGTGGAAGCTTAATGTTCATCTCACCCTCTCCTGGCTATATTTTTAAACTAGCTGTTTCATGTAAGTGCATTTAGCAGTTTATAAGCTGAAGCACTGAAGGGGAAATAGTCAGTACAGTTTACTCAACTATATGCTTTATAATTTGCATTTGAGAAAAAACAACTTAAAAATATACAAATACTTCCCATCTGCTCCCACCTCTTCAATTAAAATTTAAAAGAAAGTCAATAGATTAATACAGAAGCAGAATAAAAATATCACTGATATTTAATTAGTTTTGCAGAACATTTAGTAGTTCACTTTGGATCATCAGGATAAATAAAACTGAGCTGCTGTAGGGAAAAAATGTGTAATGATAACACATGACTTTTTTTAATCATGGTTGCTTGTTAAGGTTATACTAGACATGTGTAACATCAATACCTTATAGGTCAACCTGTTGATTGAGTAGGGGTGTTTATGCACAAGTGGCTTATAAACCAGTATGTTAATTAGCAGAAATCAGTCATTTGTATTGGATTGATTTTCACCTTCAGAAATATGGCTTTACTTGTTTTATTAAGATATGAGTTCTGGCATTTTTCAGATTAGTCATTTAAAAACACCTCTGGAGAAGCTGCAAGAAATTAATAAAAATACTTTGGGGCCGCTTTTACCTGTAGAAGTTGTTTCATATGTTGAAGCATTGTCCTATTCATCGTGGAATGCCATGAGTGACTCTGTCTCTGACAATGAAGCCCTTCAAAACACCACCATTAACGTGAGTGGATCAAGTCTTGGAGTCGTGGTGTTTACCCTTATTCCAAAGATAGCATATGACTCTTCTCAAACACGTGATTTTACTTACAGGTTCTGGTCAACACTGTGAATAATTTTTTACAAAAAGACAAAATTACAATCTGGGAAGCTCTACCTGTAGATAACCAAAGGCGGAGCCTGACTAAGCTGCTGCACACTGCAGAGCAGGCGACACTTCTCATGTCACACAGCTTCAAAAAGACAACCCAGCTGGATGCTAATGCAAGTGACATAGGTAAGATAAAGAAAATTAATCTAAGCTATACTTTAGATGTGGATTAAACTAGGGGGTTTTCAGCACAATTATGAAGATTAGAAATGGTGTTATGTGAAAGACACAGGTGTTAATTTGTATGATTTTCATAACTAACACCTGACTTTCAGTGTAGGTATCATAATTTTCAGAGACTAAACACTTGAGTCCAGAGCACAAAAATAAATTGAAAGTCTGTGGGAAATTGTTTTCAGATTCTCTTTAAATCTCTCATTATGGCCATACTCACACAATCTGGATTCATTTTATAAGCACAAAATTATCATATGCATCTTATGTGCATAAAAAACACCAGTGGAACAAAATTTGGACTTCTTCTCTACAGATTTTTTAAACTCTTTTTGATTCAGTGAAATTATTATAAATGAACTTGGAATAAGGATTGTTCCTAGTGAATTCAATCTTGAGTGGCTTTATCTCAACAGGAATTTCTCATTTTAAGAGGAATTCCTCAGGAGGACTATTGGTTGGTCTCAACTGCACCATTTTGCTCTCCCACCTTCTCCCTGTGTCCTGATGTCTTCCCACCAATACCTGCTGATTTTCCTGTGTAATAACAGTTTTACCATTCCTTCACTGAGAGCAGAGTAAGGTTAACACCAGCCACTTTTGAAAATCCCAATAAAGCATGGCTGATTCCTTTGTCAATGGCCACCCTTTCATCTTTATTTTGCTGAATGTCCCCAAACTGCATGTGATCTGAGTTCTTATTTTAGATTTAGTACAATCCTTCAGTGTCACTCACTGGCTTTCTGTTTCATATGATGACTTGATGAGAAAGATTCTTACTGTGGTCTCAAGGCAGGTCAAACTGCCTGTTCTTCCCCCACCTTTCTTAAAGTAAATTAGACAGAATGATGAAAAAGTAGGGAGGGATTTGTTCTATGACCTAGACTCTGTAGAATCAGACTTACGTTATTGCAGAGCACCTCTGGGTCTGCAGCAGGTCCTGAGCAGTGCCAGGTGCTGGCTGTAAAGCCCCTGGGCCCCCCTCCCCACACCTCCCTTGCTTGAAAGCAAAGGCTCTCATGGCCACAGAGGTGAGGCCATGAAAGTCAGGAAGAGATGATTTGGGTGCCGTTTCCAGTGGAACTGTAGATATCAGTCACCAAGGTGACAGAAAAAGCTGATAAAGAGAACAAGGAGGAATTCCCATGTTGAAAGGTTAATGATTACACTCCTTGGCTTTGTTCTAAAATGGTAAACTGTATGAGCTCATTTACAAATTGGACACAAACACTAAAATTTTTTGCTACTGTTGTTCAGCATGAATAAATTTTTCACAGGTCTCACATGTGCAACACACAACGATTTTGGGATAAGACCTACAACATCACCCCTCTCTCTCTACTGCTTCTTTTGGTGCAAGCTCTTGAACTATGAGCTTTTCAAAACTCCAGCCAAAGAAAACTATTTCTTGTACCCTGACAAATATTTTCTGACAGCTGGTCTATTGAATAGCTCATATTATTTTTGTGTGCTGGGCTATAAGCAATGCAGATGGTCTAGCTTAATGATATTCTTCCATCAGTCAAGTTTTGCATTTGTTTGCTGTTGTTTTGTTTTATTTTGTTTTGTTTTGTTTTGTTTTGTTTTTTAAAAAAGCCTGATTGACTTATTTTTGTTCCCATCCTGGGTGATTGAAACTCAGCACCGTAATGAAGCAAGTAAAGAGCTCAATAGACTCTAATGTAGTTTTTGTCCTAAGGGGTGATGCTTGTTTGTTTGCTTTTTGACAAGACACATCATTAGTTCATGGTGCAATGTGCTTTTGGTCGTGTGGATAGATAACCATAAAATATGTGCTTTTCAAAAATTGGCTTTTATCAAATGTTACTATTCAGTGGAGAATTTTATGCTTTCCTTTTCATAATTGTGATTTGTTGCCCCCTTCAGAAATACATTTTTAACAAAGCAATAGCTCTTCCTAAAGTAACCTACATTATTTTTTCCAGTACCTAATTTAAGGCAAGGTAAATAAGAGACTATATTTTTCAGGGAAAGTGTAGAAAGTATGAAAGCAAAATGTGTGCATGAAAATAACAAAACATAGATGTTTAAATAAACATGTTATATTAATGACATCTGTCTTGAAATATTTTGCGTGATGATAGAGTCTTAAAATTCACAGTAATTATGCAATCCAGTAATACATTTATTAACCCAATTCTAAATTGTGGCAGGCCATAATGGAGCTGTGATTTGTACAGTATTTTTCTTCTTTTACAGCACTCAAGGTTTTTGCTTTTGATTCACACCACATGAAACACATCCACCCTCATGTATACACAGGCGGAGATTACATAAAGATCTCTCCGAAGAAGAGAAGGGAGCCTCATCCAAATGGTAAGAAACAAAGGTTAGAGAGTAGGTGGGTTAATAAACTCCTTGGATAGACTTGTACCCACTAGAACACAGCCAAATGTGAAATTTATCAAGGCTGAATTTCCACACTGCTAACTACAAAGGAGACAAGGTATTTTTATCACCCTTTCCCCTTTATTGTCCCAAGACTGATATTTCTAACATATCCAGTGGCACAGCAAGTATCCAAGGGGTTGTCACATTGGAAATTGGTACCACAGACCTGAGCTTTATCCTGTTCTCAGCCACAGGTCTGCTTTATGACTTTGGACTGGCCCTTTCAACCCTTTGTGCTACTTCTTCACAAACTGGTGCATCTTTTCCATTCAGAGGGTAGCTCACTGGGGCAAGAACATGTAATCTTTAGTACCAAAACCAACAGGACCCAGATCTGGCTTGTACCTGAGAGTGCTACAGAAAGGACTTACAACTACTGACATCACTAAGTATAAACATGTGTATAAACAGCTCTGGAATTAAACCACATAATTTAGTAAACATGGAAGATTTTTTAAATCCTCACCTTCCATCTAATCTGTATCTTGCCACCTATCAGTATCTAAAAATGTGGTTTATTTTGGTACCAGGGAGAAAGTCACTACATTTTCTAAGATCAGCACTGAATCCTAAAATACCTTTTTCTTTTTCCCTACTTGTATTCCATCCTGGGTCCTCTGTAATGGAAGTCAAAGCAAGCCAGGTACTTCAGAAAGGCCCAGTATTTACTTCAGGTCTGAGACATTTCACTTTATAAGACTTGACACCATGTGTGTAACCAGTTGCAGAACAGCAGAAAGCATATATTACTCTAGGAAAAATATATATGCATATATCTAATTAGTATTGCCTGTGCAAGCACACATTTTTATTTCTAATGCCAGTTACATTGTTTTAAATAAAGCTATATTTCACTGTCTCTAAAACATTTTTATAAGTATTCCACAAAGACTCCATCTGTTTTGCATATTTTATACAATAGCAGCAATAATGTCTATTGTTTATTGTTTCCTTAATGTCTTCAATTTTGTTCTCCTATAAAAACCCACAAACTCCTAACCATGGCCTGTTTGATTGATAGGCACTGTTGCAGTTGTCTTTCTGCGATACAGCAATATCGGTTCTCTACTTTCATCGCCTAAAAACCGCTCCTCCAAAGATCCTCCAGAGCAGAGGCAGACAGTAGGCTCAGCAGTTATAGCTGTCGCAATTAGCTCAAATCCACCTACACTCTATGAGCTTGAGAAAATAACCTTTACCCTAAAGTATGCCAAGGTAAGGGAGTTTTTTATTATCAGCTTCAAGTAAAACAAAACCCTAGCTAATCATTTTATGTGATGTAAGCATACCTGCAGCATATGATAAACTACGACATAATTCTGTTGTTTGCTGATGTGAGGTTACCATTTATTACTCTAATAAGATTAATCTCAAATGTGACGTCCTAAGTGCAATATACTAATTATGATGCAGAGGAAAATTGCTGTGGGACTAAAACAAGGGCAATAATGCCGTCTTTGCTGGATTGTAGAATGGGTAAAATGTAGATGCCTGAACCAGAGAATATCACAGGATCTTGATTGTTTTGTATTTAGGTGGGGATTTTTCTGAAAAATCAGGCAGTTAAGCATGTATACTAAAAATAGGGAAGAAATGCTTCAAGGTTAATGCAAAAAGGTGACCTGGAATTAGGGGGTAATAGCAGAACCTATAGTTTTAAAGCTTTGTTATTTCTGAAATCTGAACACATTTATTTAAAACTGAGAGGTTTACTTCCAGCAAATACAGATTTTTGCTGACTTCACTCATATGTAAAGAATCACCTCACATGGCACAAAGAATTCTCAGAAACACAACAAGGAAGCAACTCTGTAGAGAAGTGAGCAACAGGACAAGGTGCTAACCTTGGTTACATAGCTTTTAAATTTGTTACTTCCTTTCTGAGTTAGAAATCACCTTTATATAAATTTCCATACATTTATAAAGCCTCTAGTACAATGGAGACTTAATCTTTGGCTAGATTTAGTAAGCACTAATTTTACTAAATAATATTAACAGTCTTACTCGTCACCATTGTGTAGCAGGTGATGTAGCAGGTGTGATATGACCCTGGTTTTATCCTAGATTGCTTTGTAAAATGCACACAATGTCTCCGTTTTTGAACTGCTCGTTTGGAATGGATAAGCAATGTGGCTGTAACCTTGGAGTCGACTCCATGTTCAGCAGGTGCAAGTGTATATATAACAATGTTTTCAATAGGTAAAAATTCCAACATCTTTGCAAGTGCCAAAAGGGTTCAGTAATCTGATTAGACTACATGTTTGGTGGGGTTTTAGCTGTGTGGATAAATTGCTTCCATCCCCAGCCATGTTTTAATTGCTTGGAAAAGGCCTTGCAGAGTGTGGTTTTTGTTTCTCAACCTTCCAAAGATAACAAGCAATTTTTAATGAATTGCGCAGTCTAGCATAAGAAAGGTCTCTTGATGGGAAATATCCTGCCTTTTGCCATCAGTAAAACATCTTGTTTCTGTTCCAGACTGCAGATAAAGACATTAAATGTGCATTTTGGAACTACTCAGACACAATGAATGGCAACTGGGCTACAGAAGGCTGTGAGCTGACACATTCCAACTCCACTCATATCTCATGCAAATGTAATCATCTGACTCATTTTGCTGTTTTGATGTCCTCAGGTGGCTCTGTTGTAAGTGCTATTTTAATTTAGTGTTTTACCTGATACTTTCTTCTGTTTTCATTCCTTATGTTTCTATTTTAGTGCAACCTACACACTTACCCCGCTTTAGGTTGTCCTGGTTTTGTTCAGCAAGCACACAATTTATTGTGCACAAAGCAAACAAAATTCCTCCCATATGTGTTTGAATTTCCTTATGTCCTTTCTGCAGTATTACAGAGCAGTGATGCAGCAAAGGATCTTGTTCCAAAAACACAGTCTGTTGTGCTTATTTTTGGAGCATTGCTTTTCATTTTAAATTTCACTTTAAGACTGCTGTGGGATTTATCTGCCATTCATTGGTGGTCAGTAAACATATGGCCCTGAATTTCTGTCTCACAAAACTTTGCCACCCATTTGTCTAACCCTGGCATCTAAAAATCTGCTTTAAATTCTTTCTGGAGAGTTTGCAGCAGCATAATCAATCTGAAGTTTATGACTATTAAACATGGACACTCACGACCAGCACAAAATTGGGAGAATGGCCATTCGATTTATGTCCTTCTTATATTAAGAAGTCCCATAGATTTCCAGGGTCTAAGTGGGGATCTGCAGGAGCTCAGGTCCTGCCTCAGGAGGCAGCTTTATAAGGTATCAGAACTGACAGCAAGCAGAATATTAGCATGAATATACTGTATTGAGACAGTTCTCTCACACTGTGAATTTCATGCAGATAGAGGCTGTTTCCTGGTTGCTAAATAGCATCCTAAGTCTTCAGTTCAAATTTAAAACCTTTGCAGGTACTTATATAGTTATTTTGAAAAGAAAGGCTGGGAGATGAATAATCTCCCATCCTTTATTTAGTAAAAAAATACTTGGATACATTTTATGGTCAGCTGAATACTATCCTTTTGCTCATGTACAGTCATGTATTTCAGAGTTCCTTTGTTCAAATAGCAAACAGCAAAAGAAATTGTATTCTTATACAGAAAATATTCACATCCGGTATTGAAATATCTTATGTTTCTTTGAAGAAAGTTCATGTTACATATCTGGAATAGCATTTGCTTGAAGTGACTGTTATTTCAGAGTCTTGTTTTGATCATGTTGCAAATTCAGTAAGACAGTTATTCAGTTTTGCTTATCTAAGTCACTGCTGTGATAAGTCCTTTTATATTAGAAAATGTTCATGTCATATTAATATATGTCCTACTGCCAGTGTATTTGTCATTCACTAAAATAATCTGATTTTGAAAATATTGTTAGGAGATACTGATGTTAATAAAAAGTTTTGTTAAGAAATATCAGAAAATGCAATAGCAGGAATATATACAGTTTATTACTAATTTCCCCTAGAATTATATCTGTCTCACAAAAACCCAATACTTTTTAGATTATCCAAAGTGTACATTTCCAGTGAAACTCTACAAACAGTTTTGATTAATATTTTGTCGAAAAGAAGAAAAGAGCTGTATTATAGAATGAGGTCTTTCTTGAGAAAGTACAAAGCTGTTCATTTAAATACTATATTATAATTTTCCCCCAGGGTGTTACAAATTATAGCATTCTTACAAGAATCACTCAGCTAGGAATAATTATTTCGTTGATTTGCCTCTCCATGTGCATTTTCACATTCTGGTTCTTCAGTGAAATTCAAAGCACTAGAACAACAATTCACAAAAACCTCTGCTGCAGCCTTTTCCTGGCGGAACTTATTTTTCTGATTGGAATTAATATGAACAATAATAAGGTGGGTAGCTTTCACTTGTGTCTTGATTTTGTATTGCAAAGTAAATGTACAGTGTAAGATATGATCTTCCTTCTACTGCCCACATTTCCTACCTACAATAGTGACCCTGACTTCCCAGTACAGCTAGAGGAAATACAAAATGATCATTTAAAGAAGCAGGGCCTTTCTCTGAGCTGGTGTGTATTGACTTTGCTACATCTGCTTCACCTAAAATTTGTCACCTTTACTGAGGCTGTGATCTCCATGCGTTCAGCATTTTCACTTCTCAAATCCCTTGGGAAACTGTACAAAGCCACATTGGTGGCTCTCAAGGTAACAGCTTTCCCTAATATCCAGGCCAGAGCTGCTATCCCAAGCTGACATCTGAGATGCTGAGCTGCTAGCTGGAGTACCACATTGCTTCCTGTATGTGACGCCTTGACCTGTCCCTTTTGCTTTTCAGAAAGCTAGGCTGGTGATTCTTGCACCTCAGATTACTTTTAGGAAATAAAATTATGCATAAATTATCAAAATAGCCTACTATAATAGCTGAATAGGATTTAAAATCACTTGAAAAAATATGAGCTGCTATCCCTGAGGTAGCACTCCAGTATTGACGGATTGAAAAATATCATTTTGTAAACACTTTATATAACAAAAGTTTTTTCAAAAATAATTCCCCACAATGCCTAATTACAATGTTATCAAGATCATAAAAATGTAGATCAAGCATGTAGACTACTCAGCTGTAACAATAGGATCAACCTTGTCAAAACATTTATACAGTTTTTCTGGGAAGACACACACCAATTTTAAAAGTTGAATGTAGTCTCTTTATTTTACCATTTGCTACAGAAAACACTAACGAACAAATGTGCAAATGGGTGTTGACCAACATTACACCTGGGCTGACTCATCACTTTAGAGTCACTCGGTTGCTGTACATGTACTATTGTATTATAGTATATATTGATAAAGGCCTATTAATAGAATTATGACATTTGCTTTCTCTGATTGAATTTCTAGCTCTTCTGTTCAATTACTGCTGGACTACTCCATTATTTCCTTCTAGCTGCTTTTGCATGGATGTGCATTGAAGGTATTCACCTCTACCTTATAGTTGTGGGAGTCATCTACAACAAGGGTTTCTTGCACAAGAATTTCTATGTCTTTGGCTATGTCAGTCCAGCCGTGGTCGTTGGAATCTCTGCCGCGCTGGGATACAAGTACTATGGCACCACAGAAGTGTAAGTCACTGTTTCTGTGTCCAAATCATCGTACAGAAGGAGACAATAATCAAAAAAGCATGTTTCAAGGCATTTTCTGCTGTTTAATTTTCAGATGTTGGCTCAGCACTAAGAATAACTTTATATGGAGTTTTATAGGACCAGCATGTCTAATAATTCTTGTAAGTATAATTTTAATTTTTTATTGTAGTATATAAAGCCAATAATAAAAGGTGTTTAATAATCACCCACCCACTGCCAGCATAGCTGTGAGTGCTAATTATAGGGCAGAATCAACTAATTTAGACCTTTTTATAGTACCTCTAAATTATTTATATGCTGTACATCTAAATACTTCACTAGTCTGAAAAATGAATGTTTGACAAAAAAGTTCAATATAATATCAGAGGGGTTTTTTTCTTGCTCTCCTTCTTTTATCCCAATGGTTTGAGAAATTCCGTGAAGCATTTCTGGTTTTTACAGAGAAGCATCTTTGTATGTCGCTGGCATCTCAGCATGGCTCAGCAGGAGGTGTACACAGACACCATCCTCACAGACAGATAATCTGGTTTTTCAAATGTTGTGTGACTTAATCTCTTATCAGTGATCGGTCATCTTTGTAAGATTAGACTGTCATCTTTGTGGTTTTATCATTCGCATGTACCCTGTCATCATCAAAGCCATTTTAAACTAAATTGCGACGTCAGAGAAAAGAACCCGCTATTTCACATGGGCAGACAAGTCAAGTATTGATAGCCCTATTTCAGCTGTGAAGAGGGCCTTTTTAATTCTTATTGGAAGTGGTTTCAAACCACAAATTTGGCAGGTATTATATGTTCAATTCTGAATCGAGATGTTTTTGGTGTCTCAAGAGCATTTCTAAGCGCTATAAAGTTTAAGGAACCATTCTAGCTGTAATGGGGCTTTATTGTGTATGACTGTGTTGACAGTGATAGCTGGAACTAACAGAAGGAGAAGGTGCAATAATGAGACCCCACAACATCTGTGGTCAAGTCAGTTACAGCTGTGTTGCTTTTTAAGCTGTTTGGTAATAATGTGAGGATTTGTAAAAAAAAAGAAGTGGAAGATCATAACACATAAAACTTGGTAGTGGAACAGTTTTATTTCAAGGCATTATCCATTTCAAAGATTAATAAAGTATCAGGTATAATTCTGGTCAAATTCCACCCCAAATTCCCAGTGTACATTGGGTACATCTGGAAACAACCTGCCAGATACAACTGCAAGGTGATGCGTCCCATCTCACCCTTCTGGTGAGCGCAGCAGATTTTGAGAGGCAAAGCACCATGACCTCCCTTCGCTCAGCGCTTCTGGAGTCAGATAGCCCTGGCGTCTGACAGTTTACCAAGATGGAACAAAATCATGGGGAGACATCATCCTTTACTAGGAAATTCTTACAATTCTTAGGTTTAAGCTTACAATTTCCTATTTCATCTTTGGACCTTATCTCTTTCTTCCATGGAGGCAGCACAGCTGGGGTTTTGTTGTTGTTTCTCTCATACCTGCTCCTCATCTGCCTTCAAGTAGAGATTTATGCACAGTGATGTATCTCTATACAGTTAGCACATGAAAATCTCATTATCAAAACCTACAAAATGCCCCAAGTGTAGGCATATGTAACCTTGTTTTCAGCTCCAGCTGAGCTGTGCCTAACGCGGATCTCAGCTACACAGCGCAGAGGCAGAGCAAGTCTGCAGTGGCTTTGCTGTAAATCTGGCTGGCTGCAGAAGCAAATCCTGCAAGCTGGGCTCTGAGGCCTGTAGACATTCTTTGAGCACTCCAGATCTTCCATCATTCCTTGCAAATTAAAAGGAAAAAGGAAGGTGCTAGAAGTTGATCCAGGCCTGCATGACAGTGCAGCCCTCCTACAGATGAGGAAACCAGCCAGCCAGTTTCTTTTTCTCTCACCCCTTTTCCTAAGTGAAGCCATGCAAAAGACCTGTAGCTGGACAGCAAAGAACCCCGTGGTTGTTTAGCTACTTTTTGTGTGTTATAGGAATATTTTGTGCGTTATAGGAATATTTTGTGCTAACTTGTTTTCACAGTATTCACATATTTATTGTCTCTTCATAATCATGTGCCACTAGACCAGGGGGAAAGGCAACCCACTGTCAGCAAGGTGCTTCAGCTGCTCCAGGGTTTTTTTTTGAGGGTTTGGACAGCTTGCTTTGATGGAGTGATAGCAAACTGAAGCATGAACTGCAAGAGGGTTTTCTAAGGGTGCAGGGAGCTAAGTAATTTGTTCATGCTCTATCCAGACAATGAAGAGAAATATGGAAAGCCCTATGAAAATAGGCACTGACACTAGAAGATGAAGTTGATGTCAGATGTCTTCTCCGTGGAAGGCACATTGTTGGTGGTGATTCTGTTTCCATTGTCCAGCCTTCCTGTCGAGAACACTGCATGGGCTCCAACATGACAAAGATTAAACTCTTTCCAAAGTAGTGCCACCCAGGAAGTCCTTTTAATTACAGGAGCCAATCTTTTCCCAATATTTCCATTCTGCCCACAGCTAATTAAAGAGAAAGAAGAAAAAAAATACTAATTAAGGACTCCGATAAGAAAATGTCACTTTTATTCTGGGTTAACCAGATAGGGCACTGCAACCCTCATACTGAAAGCTGAAAAATCTGGCAGCTTCAAGTTTACCTTCAATCCTGAGCTTCATCTACAAATAGCATTGAATTTGCAGGTTTTCAAAGATAGTCTGGAGAGTGTGGATACCAATTCTCTGAAGGGCTACTCACCACAAAATTCTTGCACAAAAACATTAAAATCATTGTCATGACAAATGCCCATGTACCCAAATGGTGTTTTCCATTTCTGTGAGTGGGGGCCCAGGAGATTTGTGGTTTGGATTATACTGTAATCTGCCTTTGAGACAGCATGTAAACGATGAGGACAGAACCATTCCTGTACCAGTGGGTTATCTGTCTCAGGGCACATTGTTTCAAACACGTTCTTGGGCAGTAAATCTGCAGTAATAATGAAGCCTGGGGAGCTCAAGTGTTTATCAGGAGTACAAATTAAGTTCTCCTCTGATTGCCTAAGCAGAAACACTACTTCTGGTGTTTTCTTATTAATATTAAGGTTCTATTAGAAGTGTTAAGTGCAAAGCAATGGCCTTATTGATCCCATCTAAAAATTATTATTAGTAGTAGTACATAAAAAGAAGTGGGTCAGAAGCTCTTTAGATGTACTTAGCAAAGAAAGAGCATTTCAAACCTTTATAAAGCAAGGTGCAAACTGAAGATAATTTCTACAATTTATTTCTTCCTCCTAATATTTGTAATCTTTAGAACCACAACCATTTTAACTAAAACTATGCAGTAGATTAGATCAAAGCATGCAAGTATGGAGAAATTATTTATGACAAGTATTTAAACATTTTAATAGAAAAGTGAGTTTATCTCAAGCTTTAAGGGACAAACATTAACACACACTGCAACCCAAGCCTGATTGAGGCAAAGACAAATATAAACCCCACAGATAAAAGGTATGAAAATGGAAGAAAAAAACAAAAAAGATAATAAAAAGAAGCCCTAGAAGGCTTTCTTTTCTATAGTAATACAGTCTTACAAAAATAATCTCCCTGTAATAAGTGTGTAGAATGGAAATGACTATTTGCCGCCAGGGTGACGCGGCTGCGGTTTTGATTAGCCTGTAATGTCAGTCAATAACAAACTCCTTCCCATTGTGGAGGGTTTCGGCATGGCTTTCCCTACCTCTAGCATCATAGCATTTTGAGTGGGAGCCAACCTATATAAGGGCTTTATTCTGCATCCCTGGTGTTTTTGGAAACTTCATCTTTTAAACTCTGTGGACACAGCACAAGTCCTTCCACTTGTACCTATTTTGAGGTCCAGCTATATATTAGTTACCAAACTGGGAGTAGAAATGATGTCTGGAAGGGCTGGCCAAAGGCTATTAACACTGTAGTTATGAAAGTGTACAAGACATTAAAAAGAAAATTTGGAAAAGAATCAGTGCTACTCCAAGTGCAGCTATAGCCAACCCTTCTAATATATCTGTCTCCCACAACGTTCTCCCATCAAATCTGTTCAGCTGAGCTTTGTGCGGCAAGTTCAAAGTCACCCATGAAAACATGATTTGTACCTTTACGGTATCGACAGAGTCATGCAGACTTGACTGTTGTACCTACTGTCACTGCCACAATAAATTGGCACACCTCTGTGAGGAGCCAGGACTCAGAAGTGTGACGTGTTGTAACATTAATTGGTTCAATTTGCCATTTGACGGTATAAATCTATCAGTATCATTTGTTGAGATCACCTCCATAATAACAAAATACAGACTTGCTCTTTGAGGTTGGAACATTTCCAAAATTGAACATCAACCAGATAATCCTCTCTGTGGCTTTTATCCAAACATCCCAGTGCCGTGCAGTGAGGAGGTACCTCCTGTACGCTATTCCTTGTTTTACTCTTCTAATGAATGTTTTTAGGGACTTTGAAGGTGTCTGGATTGGCTTCAAGTTCCAGTTTCTTGAAACAATTGGTAATTGTAGTGTTTACAACTATAAAAATGGCTTAAACACTAACCCTGCAATTTTCAGAGCATTCTTGTGCACTTGACTTGGAACATACTAGCCAAGAATAATTCTTGGGAGCGGTGTCCCCAGAAAATCCAAGCCTTTTTTAAAAAATGTAATGGATAATCAAGTGTAAAGCAAAAATATTCTAAGAACTTCAGTGATTGATTAACCATACTGTTTTGAACCTTTCTTATGTAAATGAATGGGTAAATGAATAAAATATACAGATTGCAGTTGCAAAATACAAAAAAGTGACATATGAGTGGTGAAAGTAGGCTAACAGTAGAGTAATGCTTTTCATTAAGGAACTGCCTGCATATTCATTAGAGCTAGTCGATTACTTAAAAAATACATTCATCAGATAATTTATTTGATGAATTTTACCATTATTTGTCAAATAAGTTCTTCAACAAAAAAAGGTAAAATTAATGGACTAGTGCATTTATCAAATCTTAATGGACAGCTCTAATACTTATTCAGTTCTGTACATTTAGGTTGATTCAGGATTAGTAATACTGCTGCAATCAATGCAGAAAAATTTCTTGGCAAATCCATTACTCTGCTGTTTTCTCATATACTTACAAATTTCATGTACTTAATCCAGGCTATTCAAACTGAACATCTTTCTTATAAAAAAAAAAATATTCAAAAAAAATGTAAGATATTACATTTTCCCAAGCTTCAGTAAAGAGCATGGTCTGACAGACCATTGTTACCATTTGAAAATAAAAATTAAAAAAAAAAAAAAAAGAAGAAAGAAAAAGAAAAAAGCAGTCCTTCTGAGGTGAGTCACATCACACTGGCGTCAAGTCCACCGCCTCTCTGGGCTTCCTGACTTTATTATCCCTGCTCTTCAGTGACACATTGCATGTTCAGTATTCCTGACATTTCTTGATATTCTAAGAATTATTATCAAAAAAGTTTCTTGACCTCTGACTTACACCACAACAAAACATAGCATCATCTCACATTTTTTTGTGAATATTTATGCTTCGAAAAGTCTGTGGGTTTTTCATAATTGAGCATTTGATAAATGCTTAGTTATGTTTCTTAGATAGATGTGAAAGATATACTCTACTGTTTACTGTATGTTTTTCAGAAAATACCTGTTTTAAACATTTTTTTATATCTACTGTTATTCCTCAGTCTGCCTTTTTAGTGGAAATAAATTCCTACAGGGACTAGAAATGCTTTTATTATTCTTTATTAAAGAGTAATAGTCCTCTTTTCACTAGCCCCTCTGTGGCTTCAGTTAAAGGTGTCTCCATGGCATTTCTTATGCCATAGTGGATAAAGTGGAGAGAATTAATTATATAGCAGCATTAAAGACTGAGTCTGTACTTTGCTTGAAACAGATTAGTTCAAACCACAGTGCTGTTCAGCAACAACACCTGCTGTGCTAAATAATAACTGAGTCACAAAATACTTGCCCTGTTCAGTGGACAGGATCAGCTTAAATCTCCAAGCCATAGCTTCCATATTGCCAAACTCAACAGATGCAATTTCTCAGCAAGATCAGAGCTTTCACATGAATTAAGGTTTTATCTTCCTTTTCTCTGCCCCAATTCTAAGGTCTCTGGAAATACTTAGAAAAAAGAGGGTGTGGTCATTAGTCCACAACGTGAAAATTACTTGATCCTATGTTATTGCATAGTAACAAATTCTTCGCATAAGTTTGAAGGGTCCTTGAAGGGTGCCCCAAATAAAAGAGTTTGTTTTTTTAAAAAAAGCAACTTAGTAGTTCTGTAAGAAAAAGTATATGAAGTTCTCCCTTGCTGAAAGGGCATTAGTCACTGAAAGGACATTAGACTTGAAACTCAAGCGTGTCCTCTGTCACTCAGAGTGAACCTAGGAGACACAGCAGGTGAAGGAGCAGGGGTGGATGTCAAAGGAAAGGGGGAGAGCACCTGCAGGTGCCTGCCTGGCTGTGCAGATTTCCTGTGGTGTTCCACAGCTCAGTGCAGATTAATGTCTCACACATCCTCCTTCAATTCTAGGAAGATAAACGTGCCCATTCTTTTAATGGATCCATGTATAATCAGCTTTTATGGATGTTTTTTTCAGGAAAGCCACACAACTGACTGAAATAGGTTGGGTTTGTTGGTTTTTATTTTTAGCATTTGTTAGTTGTTTAATATCTTCTTGGTGATTCTGTACATTTCCATGTTATAAGCACAATTACTATAAACATACAAGCTTACCCTAAATTGCTCATTGAAAGGACAACACAGGTTTGCTTTAGATAGTTGACACAGACTGATGATGTCTTTTGGACTCTCTTAGCAATTACGTAGTGACTCCATCCACATGACATATTTTCTCACTCAAATCAGATTTTCTTCCACTATTCTACTGCCCTTTTGATTCATCCCTGACAGGCATTTAGAGAGGTGAGTTTAAATTCATGATAGTAATTGCACGGGAATACTCTGCTTGGAAATCTCACTTGGTCACTGAAAGAAGCTTTTGTGGTTTTGAATAAATCACGCCATGGGATTGTGTGACCACGTCCACAGCAAATCTATGGATATTCCTGAAAAAGCAAAAGGCTGAATCCCCGAGAGGATTTGGCAAATTGTGGAAGGTATGGATAGCTTTCTGCCAAGTGTTCACACCTCCAAAACGGCAAATACAGCTTGTTCTCAGACTTGACATCTCAATCATGCTCCTGATACTTTCTCCTTCCCGGTAGCTCATCCATTCACTGAAGCTAGTTGTGCTAAAAGATGATATTCAACTATTTCACTCCTCTTTGCCGTGCAAAACTCCTTCCGTTTTGTATGGAGCAGGACTCTTGCATAAGGCTCCAGATGCAGCCTATGAAAAGTTTCCATCTATGCAAAGAAACCATAGGATAGGAACAATGTGTAGTCTAAACTTTTTGATGCACCTTGAATAAGTTCATTAAACAGCCTGATTTAGGTCACTCCCAACACACCAGACAATACACCTTCTCAAAAGCTTCTTGGAAAAGGAGAAGAGTAAACCTAGTAACTATTTACACTGCAAGCAGACTAGACCCCAGTCCTACCACTGGATCTAACTGGGCTAATAATTTTGGCTGAAGTCAGGTGCAGATCTATTGGTTCATCCCTCTTGCCCTTGGCTGCAGAACTAAGGGTAAATAACGTGTTTAGTTTTGCAATCCAATAAGAAACAACATGGAATCCACAAGTCTGCAAAGCTGTTTACCCTGATGAAAAGCATGGAAACCTCATTTATTTATTTATTTACATCTTCTTATAAGTGTTCTAAAAATATAAATGAAACACTTAATTGAGTCTAAATCTATAGCTTGAAGTATGCAAAGGAAAACTTTGAAGTATTCATAAATAAAAAGCAATCTTATGTGAACATTTTTTATTTCCTGAGTCAGAATTTGAAATAAACTCATTTGGCTGTGATTTAACTTTTAAAACAAGGGAAATCATTAAAATATTAGAACTGTAAGATTCTACCCTTGAATAAGTGAAAATATTTCCCAAAAATACAGCCTAAAGGGGGTTCATTAATGTTTTTGTTCCATTTCCTACTCCCAGATAAGACTGCTGTTGTATACTTAAAGCATTCAAGAAGATATACTCACTGGGGACATGGCAATGAGATAAATCAGTCAGGAGACAAACCCTGACTGTTTGACTGCCAGCTTGTGTCCAATTTTATGCAATTAATATAGCATACATTTTCATTTTGAAGCTTAAACTGTTGTATTGTTAATAGCTTAATTCTGTTCTCCCCTGACTGAAATAATGATGACCCACTGAATGTTGTCATTTTACCCAGCCATTAGCCATCCAGCCAGAAAGACAGAAATGTATTGCTCTCTGTGGCAGAACTCAGACCATCACAAGCTCATTAATTCAAACGCTCATAATGAGGGTCATTGTACAGACTGATACAGATACAGCTGCTCTGAACTTCAGACATTTTTTGAAAGAGCCAAATTCAATATGATATATGTAAAAAATTCAAGTATATGCCTAAGAGAGCAGCAGGAGAAATTTTCTCATTCTTTTTTGTGAGATCTGACATCAGCATATAGATGGTTTCATCAATTATTGAGACAGAGACTAAGAAAGGAAAAGGGAATGATTTGGGGGTTTCATTTTTGAAGTTTGAATGTAAAGTGCTCAGACTGAATCAGAACTAGTATGTCTGAGTCTTTAGAATTAGCTGCCTCTTTCTTATACCTTCTCTTCTTTGTAACACTAGAGAGCCTTTAAAGGCTGGTATTTGAAATGTTTTAGTAACTTTTGAAAGGCTGGGGTGTATCTTTTACACAAAGATATCCTACATGAAATTACCAATTCCTTTTTCATTCTATAAATAATGTGTATTGGAAATAGCCTCAAAACCTCAGTCTCGTATTAAACAATTACAGCACTGTTTAAAAAACAAAACTGTCTTTAGATAATTCCTGGATGAGGAACTGGGGGGTGAGGGAAATCCAGGTCTCTCTGCTCCAGTGAATATTTAATTATTTATACGGCATGGAATAGATCCAGCAGTAGCAGTGAATAACTGGTACAGAGCCTGGAGAAACCAAGGGTCATAGTCTAGTCTGAATATTAAGTAAAACAGAAAATTGTGCCCCATGTCTCCAACATCCTATACAAATGCACTGTCCACAGGGATTTTCATTGTTCAGGAGTGTCCTTTCTGGTTTTATTCAGAAAAGCTATCCTAGTCAGGAAGCATTTCCTGGTGAAAACATAGTCTAAAACAGTAAATGTCTTTTAGTGCTAATGAACTGACATTTTTCAAGAAAAAAAGTATTAGACAAAATTTTTTTGAATGCCCTGTCCTGATCCATTTCATTTCACCAGAAGTCCAGGTGCTAACTGAGCTACCGCCATGAAAGACAGACCATTCCTCTCTGAGCTTTCAAGTGCTCTTTGTCTTGCTTTAAAAAAGGAAGGGGCGGGGGGAGAAGGAAAAAAGATGTCTTAGTTGTCAAATTTGACAGCTGTCAGCTATCTTGATGGGGCAAAATGATGATAGATCACTTCACTCAGTGTCTTACAATTTAATTGTAATTAATTATGAAAGAAATTACAGCTCTTCAACATGAGTGCAAATATTTTTATTTGCAATTTTTATTAAATTTTGTGTAGTTCACCCTATTCAGTGTTCAACTAACAATAACTATCATTCTGTATCTACACAGAGGGAGTTCCATGCAGTGTGAAGAACTAACATCATATTTACTTGAGGGCAGAACACTATGTTACTCTTTCAGTATGTAAAATACGCACATTTAAGACTGGAATTAAGGACCTATTTTAAATATAGCAGTTGCTAGGCATTGTGCAATTAGCAGAACTCCAGCAGCCTGGAACACTTAGGAGTTTAGGACCTACATGCTCATTTTTATATTATTAATTACTTTCCAAAATACAGTTAGCAATCAGCAGAGGATATTGTAATTTGCTTCGACAATAGATGAGATTGTTCCTCAGTGCTCTCTGCTGGGGCAGTCCCAGACCTGAGAGCGGTAGAAGCCAGAGCAGCAGCATCTTGCTCTGCCTGTGCCCAGTTTTCCTTCCTTGCAGAAGCACCTGCTCAGGTAGCCATGGTAGTAGGGACAGAGAGGGAGGGATGCAAATCTGCAAAGAGATTTCCAGAGCCATCTGAGACTTAGGTGGAGGTAGGTTAACTACACACACTGCTTCTCCCATCTTATTCTAAAATACATATGATTGATTGAACAGAGCTCCCCAGGCTAATTCCTTTGGCAAAGTCTCTTTATTGTTGACAAGATGATTAGGAGAGCACCAGGAAATTTCTTTGAATTCTCAATTACTTTTTCTCTCCTACAAGAGGAAATTATCCAGAGCAATGCTGTGGGTCAGATCTGGTCCTAGGACTCGTACCACTCCAGACAGCTCTGAACTCTTCCTTGTGTGCCTGCTGGACCTAACCCACCAACATCACAATTCTGAACATGAGAACTGTACCATGGAGATCCCCAAAACAGCTGCAGGAAAATTTCACTGTCCTGCTCTAAACCACAGTATGCATCCATGACACATCTAAGTGCTAATCTGCAGAGCAAAACCTGCAGAAGTGTCCACTGTTCCCTGTGAATCCCTTGGGGCTGCCCTCTCGGTGGTGTGTAGTGATAAAGCTTTGACAACGCTCTTGGCAGTGGGAGTTTTACTATCTAACTAGAGTTCTGCATATTGGCTTAATGGGGCCAGAAGCCACTCCAAAACCTTAAATCCTTCTGACCCTTTTCATATGTGACCTCCCAGAGAGAGATGTACCAAACACTTACCATCCTTCCTTTAACTCCATCTCGGGTGTACAATAAAACCCAGCTCATGCAGATTTGTGTCTCCTCAGAGATTATCCAAGGGTTATACAGCTACATAAATGTAGTTGCCCATATCTACAGAGTCCTGATTTCATGGCATCCTAATAATTGCTCTTATTCAATGTCTATTTCACAGACATATATTTTAAGTTTTTCATTTTTTCATAAATATACCACAACATTTCAAGAATTTAAGAAGGCTAAAAATACTTTTACAAATATCTTTAAGGAGACTTGATTCCCTCAAGATGTTGTGAGTGGAGGCTTTTTCTGTATCAGTCCTTGACTTTGATTAACCACTTAAAAAAAAAAAAGGAATAGATTAATTATTAAAATTAGTCCTGTAGTGCACCTGAGCAATGATGAGTGAAACATGATTCCCACTGAATTGCAGAGGAGGCAGGGTTGAGGATGCTCAGCACTTCAGAGAATTGGGCTGGTGGGGAGAAAGTCAGAGGTTTCCTTTGTAAAATGATAAGGACTGAGCGCACTGTTTGCCCAATAGGAGTTTGGGGTGGTTTGTTAAATAAATAAAATACAAAAAATTATTCAGTTCAGGGCTTGGAATCAATGCAATTGCCCTCTAGTCTATTAGACTTGCCGAGAAGCCCCTCTCAGGACATGCAGCAGTTTCTCTGACTGCTCAGCCATGTAATAGCACTGAAAACAAAGGCACCAGAACTTGCCGTGTCACACTGTAACATCGTTATTCACTTCATAAAACTGTGGCCATCCACAGCATTTCACGCTCTGGGTTTGCCCCAAGCTGCAGTGTAACTCTGCTCATTATTCAGGTAACTCGTCCCCAGGCTGGCCCTTCCCAGCCCTGTGCAGAGCCTGTCCTGAGCTCGGCTTCACAGCTGCCTGCACATCCTGCTCTGCTCCAGCTTGCTCCCTCTCCAGAGACAGCATGCCTTCTGTTTGCCATTTCATTCTCATTCACCTTGCCTGTCACCTTAAGGCACTCTTAATTATAATATCATTGAAGGTTTATTCAACGAGATCTTAAGACCGTGGTTTAATTACAAAAATGAAAACACATGATTACAACTAAAGCAAGAATAAAACAATATTTGGATGTAAGTAGCTGTTGAAACTTTTTAGCTGTTTCAGTGTCTCTCATCCAGAAGCCCTTCTGTTTGATCCAGGATTTCTTGTGTACATCTATATTTTAGATCACTTTTGCAGCCTACTACCTCCATTTCTGCTCATTTGAAACTCAGTTTTGGATACAAATTCAAATGTCTTAAATGCTTGTATCTTTGGCCAAGCATTTTAAGTGATTTGACTTCCCATACCATTTGCTGGAACACATGTGGCTCTTTGGGGATATCAGTTCTATTTCCTCTTTAGTCCTAATAAGTCCAACTTATTAGTGTTCCTAATTCAGTCCTTCCATCCAGCATGAACTTTTTACTTTACATTTCCCAGAAATAGCTGAGGCCATTGGTATGTTCATAGCAAAGAACATGCAGAGTATCAAGTTGAAGCAGGATGCATTAATTTTAGGATACCTTTTGGGATACCTTTCGGATTACCAATTTTCTCCAAAGGCCACACTTGACACACAGTTTACATTAGCTGGTTTTTTTTCTCCTGGATTTACCCATTAATTCATGCTGTTGTTTTCCCGCAAGTTTTACTTCACTTCTATGTCACAGGATAGTTACTACTACTTTGTTTTTATCCATTTCATCCCCCCTCAAAGGACAAGATGCAGTTCCAGAGGCTTCTAACTTTGGTTGAAGCATTGTGTAAAGCCAGTCTACGCGCTTTCACTTTGCTATGGAAATTTTTTTATTAATGGAGTGCTTCAAAATGGGGCAAAGACCGACTTAAGACTTTAATAAATCTTGGAAATGACTGGGTGTTTCAGAAGTTAAGTTCACCCTCATTACCCTGTAACACTACCTCCTGTGAGGCTACCTGAGACATATTGTGCAATAATTGTGTTCTGGCAGCTGACTCCGAGAAGCCGGTGTTAACCTCTCCCGTTCCCCTGATACATGCAGATTATTCCCATTAGAATGGGTTGGTGAATGAAAAGATCATAGTTAATGGGTATTACTTTAATGCAGAAGGCCAAATCCTATTATCCTGTGCAACGGACAGTGCAAATAGTATTTGTGTAAAGGAGCCCCACTGGGACGAGGAGAAATGGAGCCTGCTGCCCGCCCCATCCTTGCTCAGCAAAACCTTGCCAGTTCTGCAGCTGTTTATGTGAGTAAGGGGGGGTTGGCCCATAGAGCTTCTCACAGAACCTATTTCTGGCAATAGGAAGGTGCTCACTGACATTAGTGATCCTGCTGAGGGGCCAGCACAGAGGAAGGTTGGCTGCGTGGTTTGTGCTGCCATCTCCAATGCAGTTTCTGAAGTAGCAGTGTGTTCTCCATGCTCGCGGTACTTTGATCACATTTCCCGCTACCTTTTTCAAATTAATAAGTACATTAGGTGGGTTATGCAGATTAAAGTGTGTGCACGAACTTATTTGATATATTATTCACCAACAAATATAAGATAAAAAGTAAGTCTGCATATAATTATCCACAACTGCTGACTGACTTATAATTAACTTTGAAAAATTGCTGGTTTAGGAAATATCATAGATTACAATTTTAAATATGAGGAGCTTCAGAATAGCTCTCACGATCAGCACTAGTACAAGGTATTCAATGAAGGATTAATTCCCTAAACTGCTAATCAGCTCTATCTCCTGTCCTTATCAAATTGTAAATATATTATGCTGCATTAAACTATGAGCATGCAGCTAATTAAAGCAGAGCGTGCTTTAATATCAGATACTCCCCCCTTGACACAACAAAAATGTTCTAAGGACATACCTAATGAGGGTTAACAAATAAAATTATTCCTTTTCAAGTGATGCTGTGCCCCAACAGCTTTTGGTTTTCATTTCAGAGATTTTTTTTTTTTTTTAGTTTGGTTTGGATTTTGGGTTTGGTTTGGTCTTTTTAAATAAAAAGATGCAGGGGGAAAACCATTCAGTCTTTCTGGAGAAACAACTTGGGGAAGGCATTAATTCTATTCATTCCACAGCTGGAAGCCTACAGGAACTGACCACGAAATTGCAACCAAAGATTTACAGATAGCACCTGAATGACACAGAGCTAAACTTTAGTTCATTCACTAATATTTTAAATAGATTCTGATGTTAAATGCTGCAAAGTAAGAAAGCAACCATCCACATTTTTAAAGGAATGCAGTATAAATTTAAATGAAAGGTCAGTAAAGCCGAGCCAAGGAAATAGAGGATCAGAACTACAATTGAGCATCATTTGCAAAACTGCTTCTTTTAGTTGTTTTTCTTTGTTTCAAACTCAAACAAAGCAATGCCATTTTACAAAAATCAAGGAAAAAAATACCAAAATTATTCATCTATTAAAAAACCCGTAAAACATAAGAGAGAATACGCAGCAAGGAGCCTTTCAACAGAAGCTAGATTTTTTTAATTATTTGTGTAAGCCTCTAAGATTTTTGTGTCACTTGAAAGTTTTCACACCCCAAAGTCCTCAGAAAGTATGATGTTATTAATGTTATTCAGCAACAAAAGACACACATTTCAAGATCAACATGATACAGTACAATAGAAAACCCAGAGGGTAGAGGGTTTTTTGGGAGTTTCTCCATTTCCCTTTCCTTTTTTTTTAATTCTTTCCCTTTCCCTTTCCCTTTCCCTTTCCCTTTCCCTTTCCCTTTCCATTCCTTTCCTTTCCGTTCCTTCATCTCTACTTAGGAAAAATAATCTCAGCAGGAAATCTAAGAGATTTACCAATAAAATCAATAAACATTTGCAGGCTGTTGGTAGTGATACTGTTGCGATAAGGTAGGGTTACATCCCTGTTTGATCAATGTTTATTTCAGGGCTCGTATTTTTTTAATAGAAGTGAATCAGAACAGGGTGGGTTTTTTGTCCCTCCTGGCATGGGATTCTGTAGGTTTCAGATACACAGAAACTTTATCTGACTTGTTTCATTTAAATGTTTAACAGTTATTGGCATTCAAAAGTATCCTGGTTTGAACTAAAAGTTTCTTTCTTTGCTCCCCCTAGGTTAATTTGTTGGCTTTTGGCGTGATTATTTATAAAGTATTTCGACACACTGCAATGTTAAAGCCAGAAGTCAGTTGTTATGAAAATATAAGGTAAGTTTGCCATTCAATAAAAATTCTACCTTCTGTAGGTTTGAATACCTACAGAGATGATAGTGAGTATTCAAAAATAACAGTTTAATCACCTGAGATTTGTAGAAAAAGAAAGATTTTTTTTTTTTCTGTTATTACCCTCATATATATTTGGACATAAATTTTTCAATCATTATTCCTGCTGAGCAATACCTTGTATGCTGAAGTGTGTGTGAGAGGTGTACAAGGAAAACAAGTGGGCCATGTCAACCAGAGGGTAAAGGCTGACGGCAAAGTTAAAGAGATTGTTCTTTTTTCTTAAGTATTTTCCACAACCTCTATGCAAGCCAAAACAGATTTCAAAACTTATGCCTGAAATGGGACCAAAATATTTGCCTTGAAGTAACAAGTAATTCAGTGATAAGAGATTGGAGCCATTCATGTTGCTTGGGAAAAGTCTGCAGCAGGACATTGTGCTTCTGTGGCACTGGGGCGATGGAGCAGATCCTCTCCAGGATTTTACTTTGCATGCTGCTATGATTTTTCCATCAACTCACTCTCTTTAAAACTGATTTATAGGGACCTTGAAAACCGTTTGTGCAGGAAAAGCTGAAGTGTACTACAGGGAACATTGAAAACAACTTACTGTTTGTGTTGCTTAGGAACACTCCTGCAGTTTCAATACATTGCACTAGATTTATAGTTAGGATTTAGCAATTGTTTGATTGATTACTTTCTCTTACTCCTCACCTTTCAAGCTTCATGTGGTGACCTGTTTCTAATGAAGTTGAAAATTATTCATTTTCAGGGGAACAGTTCTAAAAATTTCTGCTGTTCAAAGGAAGTCCTGCAATGACTGAGCTGAGAATGAATAAGAAAGTAATCAGTGGCTTCATTTCCAAGACAACATGCTGTAATTTGCTCAAGCCTGTGAACAGTGCTCTACAGCATCTTGGAAAAAAAATTTTAGCCCATCAGTTCCTACAATTTTAGAGCATCAATATGCTGACCCAGGAGCTATTTGAGAGTACTTGTGTTCCAAAAACAATTTCTTAGGGTTTTTTAAGAGAAAGAATTAAAAAAAGAGTCTGTTATACAACTGGCACCGTCCTCTGCAGTGAACCTGAGAGGCAGCCTGGGAATCCTTTGATGTCATGCACATGCACTGACCTAAGAGCATACTGAACATTTTTCTGGGTTATTTTTTTGAGGAAGATAAGGGGGAGGAGGAAAAGTGGGGGAATGCTTCATAACAGACATATGTTTTTCCTTGGGGAATTACACTAACAGTAGATTTAAATCAAATCATATGGTGCTGCAGTACACCAGAGAAAACATATCTGAAGATTAAAGAAGCCAGTGTTTTAAGGCCCTCCAGTTTTACTCTTTTGCTCTTCCAAAGTGATTATGTGAGTTTGTTCATGCTACAGTGCTACAGCACACCCTGAAGAGCAGCCTCTGCATTTACACTTCTCAGGCCTTTGCAGCTCTGAAAAAATTTCCGAGGCAGCATTCACCACCCAAAGTGGAGAAGAAAGGGGAATAGCATGTGCCTGCATGTTGTTCACAACGTTTTCTGCCTGTCTAGATCCTGTGCCCGAGGTGCCCTTGCTCTCCTATTCCTCCTTGGAGCTACCTGGATTTTCGGGGTCCTCCATGTGGTCCAGGGATCCGTGGTTACTGCCTATCTTTTTACGATCTTCAATGCATTTCAGGGGATGTTCATCTTCATATTTCTTTGTGTATTGTCTAGGAAGGTAAGTGCCCTACTTCTTGTGGGAAGTGACTCAGTCTCACGTCCCTATACGGTCAGGTGCCCAGCCCTGAAGTTGAGCCTTCAGGGTGGCAGAACCTCTTTCCAGCTTTTATACTCTCACATATTACCCCCAGTTTTGAAACTGAGGCATGAAACATGGAAAAATGGGGCTTTTTAACTGTAAAACTGGTTATAGTGTCATTAACCTGATGAAATAATACAACGTGTGTAATAAAATTTCCTTCCAGTCTTTTCAGTTAGCAGTAAGGTTCACCCACACTACCATGGGATGATACTTTCTTCAGTGTTCTGTCCTAAAGTAAAAGTCAGCCCCACCTTAAAACATCTATTGAAAGGAGCAGTACAAAATTAATTCAAAGACTTATAGATCTATTAATAAAACTATTTCATAATTAAATTCAATCTTTTTATTTCAGATTCAGGAGGAGTATTACAGATTGTTCAAAAATGTTCCTTGCTGTTTCGGCTGCTTGAGATAAAGGGAAGGAAAACACTCAAAAGCATCTCTGCAGAAGAAGGAAGCAACCTACATGCTGTTGTTATGGATATTACTGCAAAATATGGTCTTCTGAAAGTATGAAATGACCCAGTGAGCAGGCATATCTCTTAACTGATTTACTGGCTTTGTACATACATGTGCATTCGTGCAGAACATCTATTTTATTCTGTATACAAACAGTATACAAAACAAACTGGATCATTGCAAAACAAATATTAATAAAGACAAGGGAAAGAAGCAAATTTCTAAAGAACCTCAAGACTTTGTGACTGAGGTTTTGTTTCTAATATTAAAAATACCTGCAGTTCTTGAAAGCAAGATACCAAGAACCAACTGGCACAGCAGATTTTGTGAAGTGCTTTGCTAGTGGAAACATGTTCACCATCCTTTTGTAGTAATGAACTTCTTACATTAAGTTGTATGTGACCATCTGCAGGGAATGGGTTCCATTAAAGAGTCAATAGATAAAGATCTGCTTCAGACTAGACTTTTGAAAACATTTCTTTTAATTTAAAGTAGATTAAAAAAGGAATTTGTTTAATATTATTCTCTTATCACTCTGAAATATATATTTGTATATTAATCAATCCTTTATTTTTATAACTTCTAAAGAACTGTTTAGATCTAAAGAGCTGAGGTCAGATCTGATACAAGAATGGTGGGACAGTCATTTTATTACTGAAAGATTATTTTGTGAATACTTTGAAAAAGATCTCGTTCTTGTTTTATTTAATTGCCAAAAAGACTGAGATCTGCTTAACTGGCACGATGATTTTGGAGGCTGTGGGAAGAAGATGCTTTCACAGGTTTGTCACTTCATAGAGATACTTGGAATCCAGGCTCTGTAGGATCAAATTAAAGTGGTACAAATTACCGACACAGAAGAACACAGATTTAAATTCAAGGTAATGTGCCTCTGCACCATGTAAAATTGCAATTACAACAGTTTTCTCTACTCGTAACATCTTTGTGTCAAGGAGTTGTCTTCCTCTGAGGCTCCTGGGTTTGAAACACTCCTGTACTAAACCTTAGGAGTATGTATAGAACTACTGAAATCAAAGGGAGGATAGAGGTGGAATCTGAGCAGAGCAGAACATAAACACAATTCATCAACCATTCCACCTATGGCATCTGACTTATTTGAAAAGTATGCTTTAATTTCACCCTTTTAGCACCTAAATTATGTGAAGTGCTGAGCAATCTCCTGTCCACGTTGCTTTCTCAGGAAGTGTCTAGGATCTCAGATGAAGCCCAGTATTTTTACCAGTCAGATGCTGTAAATATGTAGTTGTTAATAAATCCCACTGTTGTGTTGCCTGTTAAAATAAAGCATTATTCTGAATTTTATTTATATTAAAGGAAATCTGGTTTTAGTAATGGTTAACTTTGGTTTTTGTCTCTTTTTCCATGTACACAAGGTTTTCATTGTATGCACTGCAATGACAGGCTTCATTAAGTATATTCCATGTCTCTGTCAAGTTTTTTTGAAAAAAGGAGTCTATTTTTCAAAAAAATACTAAAGAAATCTCCTGATCCTTTGAATGTAAAATATGTGAAGAAACTGGAGTGCTTTGCTTTCACATTTTGACATTTCCATTCATTTAAATAAATACGGTGGTAAGAGTTCTCATTGTTACATATCATTTGCCCTCAGTTATTTGCTGTATTTCCTTTGCTGTTGTATATGTTCTTCTAAGGTTGGGAAATGCAGATACATGTTACTTAAAAGTGTATTTTTAGAAGGATATCTACCAGCCCATCATTTTTAATCTCCTGCAGAACTGTAACCTATAGTAAGCTGATCTGGACAAAGCATCTCTAGTAACTATATAATGACTTCAGCATGCTTGGGGAGATTGAAAAAATATCCTTGGAAAGAAAATATATCATAAATGTTTAGCTTACAATAGTCTTTGTAGGGAAAGAACATCTTTTATAGGAAAACTGCTCTCCTGTCTCTGGGTCAGATCTTCATTGAAACTCTGTTTTCCTTACATACAAGGATGAGTTTTCATCTTTTAATACAGCACATAAAGAGCAGAAAATTTTTTTTAGATTCCCTGCCTCAGACCCTGAAGGATATTGCAATTGTCCTTCCTAGTGCATGCAGATGTACTGACAAGAAATTAAAGGGTTTATTTGTCACAGCCCTTAGTTACACAAGCCTCAACCCAGCAGAGAGAGGAGAGACATTGGACATAAATTGAAAAATGAGAGGTTGCAGCAAGATTTGAGGAAAAACCTTTTCACCATGAGGACAGTCAAATGTTGGAAAGGGTTGCCCAGAGATCTTGTGTGGTTGTGTCAAAATCTTTGGAGGTTTTTAAGACTGGATAAAGTTCCCAGCAACCTGATCTCATACCTGACCCTGCCTTGAGCAGGAAGGTGGATGAGATGACCCTCTGAGATCCCTTCCAGCCCGGGTTGTTCTATGAGTCTATGGTATCAAATCAGAAAAATAATAATCAGGCATTAATTACAATTTTGTTATGCAAACTTGCACTCAAGTGCTATGCAAACTGTTTTTCCAAAAGTAAATTCATGTAATCTAATTATCAGATAAACTATCTGACTGGTTTGAAAACTAAGAATTTTGTTTAACACTTTTTAAGATTACATACTTTTTAGAGGCATGTGACATGTCCAGTGGGGCCAACAGGAAAAATAAAAAAGTAAAAACATCAGGGATTGGCCAGCGAGATAAAAAGTAAAATGTTATGGTTTCACTCTGAAAGTAAATGCTTGATGAAGAAATTTTTTTCCATGAAACCAAACAGAAATTTGTGTTGTGTTGCATTTCGAGGTGTGCTTCAGAATACAATAAATAAGGTAAAGACTCATCTATTCTGAAATAAATATTCCCTCAAAGAATTAGAGTTGTATTTCAAAGAAACTGCAATATTATCACCACAGCCTTTGGGACGTTCAGTCTGCTGAAGCTGTGCTAATAAACAGATCATCTGTTTACCTATGGAACAAAGCAGGTAGTCACTTAAAACAAGGTAAATACAGTGCAAATTTATTTCAGACTTTTCTCGAGCCTCCAGTTGTCACAGACCTTCAGCTCAGAACCTGGCAATGCTCTGAAGCCAGGAATTTGGAGACTTGTGCACCTTGTTGACCACACATATAAAACAATGCTGCACATGATTACGTGAAGCAGAACAAATATTTTCAGGGCTGATTCCTCCAGCTGTTACACCTCCAGCATCACTTTTCTCATCAATAATATCACTTTTTATATCTTTATCATAATAGTTCCTTAAAGCCCAGTTCATAATCACATTCTTGCCATGTGCCAGTTAATCCCAGGAAAAGCCCTACCTCCTTCTTTGAAATCTGCAGAGATGAGATAAAAAAGTCAAAACCCATGAAGAAAGTTAAAACTGGCCAACAACCTGCTCCAGCCTGTATCACTCTCTTCCCTTTGTTCTCATACATTCAGTGCTGTGCTGTGAGATTACAGAAGTGACAATGCCACCTCACCAAAGTCACCCATCCCATGCTTCTTTTACATAAAATTAAGCCTTTAAGATGGATGCAGACTTGAAAACAGCTGATCACCAATGCACTGATAGTCCATGTAAACACAACCAAGTTGTCAATTGCAAACGTGCTGAAGGATTTTCACAAGTTGCCTGGCTCCCTGCCAGCTCAGCCCTCACGGCCATTGCTGTGGGCAGCCTGTCCACGGAGATGCAGTCACAGAAGGACAGGCCTGCTGTTTTCAAACTCTGTATCTCCATGACAACCCTCCTGAACAAACCTTAAGGTGAAGTAAGAGCCCTTGACATAGCCAGACTTTGCCAGGAGTCAGATCCATGGCCACGCATGGAACCTGGAGGCCCTGGAACTGCTGTTTCAAAACAAGCTGCAAGACATGACTAATATGAAATACAGTAATTCCATCAGCTTTACTGCTACACAGCAATATTGACAGCAGCGATCCTACTGGGTCAGAAGAACAGAAAGTATGAAAAAAAAATCCATACACAACAAAAAGTAACAGTAAAACTGACTGTTGGGAATGAACTCTTTTATTTCCAAGTGGAACAAAAAAGCACACTGAAATTATGATGAAACATAAACATAAATTATGACTGATTCTATTTATGATAACAATGATGTTTCATAGAGGCCTTATTTTACATCTTCCCAATGCAGGGTTGCACTTTTCCCAGAATTCCTTTCCCAGACCTATCCCTTTAAATTTGGCAGAAGCTTTCCTTCTACAGATGTTGTTTTACAGCTTTTTGGTTTTTTCTTGTCTTGCTGGTAAGTACTCAAATTTTATTGTATTTACTCTTCTGGATTCCCAAGGAAAAATTGTATTTTCATCAAATTTCATAACATGGGGGAGTTCCTCTGTTTCCCGAAGCATTGCTGAAAATTCTAATTAAAATTAGCTCCAAGACTGACCATCAGTCTTCACTGCAGTGCAGTAGGAACCTCCCTTCAATGCAAGCCTTTGTATTTATTGTAACTATTTCTATAAATGCTGCAGTCAGCTCTGAATCCCCATAAACCTAACGCCATTTAAATTAATTTTGTGAGACTTTTGTGAGACACTGCTGAATAATTTAGTCAAATCCAAGTTGATTATAAACTGTTCTTCTTTATAATAAGTAAGTTTGAAAACCATGTTTTTAAGAGACAGTCCAGTTTACTTTGTTAAAATCAGTTCTATTTTAATCTGGGCAGGGACATTTTCCTCCTGTGTCTGGCCCGCCATTATTTGGTCTGATGGATTGAGTTAAAGGCAACAATCTTCAAAACCCCTCTCCTCTCTCTCTTTGAATGTTTCTGCACTATGCAGACTTCTGGCATCACCTTGGCTTCTGTTGGGTTTCAGAAATAATTGTTGATGATACAGTAAATTTGTTTTCTCTCCCTTGCGTTTAAATCCCAATCTTACAAACACTCATGTATTTGCTCAGTTTTATGCACGACTAAGTCTTTGGCGTTAATGAGGCTGCTCATGTGCATAAAGTTAAGCATATGTGCAAGTGTTGTATGATCAGGGTCTTAGGATGCCAATTTGCAGTAATAAGAGATTTGCATAAACTCATGATCCCAAGCACTGGGCTTCCTGCTCATTATCAGTAGTGGAATTCATTTAGCTGTTTTTCATTTCATGATGTTTATGAGCCTTTTCTTTTGTTTTTTTTTAGTGAACTTCAAGTTGTTTTTCTTACCACTCCTCAGCCATTTTTGATTTTGTCTCTGTCACTTAATATACGTGGGGTTTTTCCCTCCACTTACAGATACCCACTTTAGCCATGTTAGTATGAGCTCATTTATGCTCAAGACGAAAGATCAGGTCAGACTTCTTAAGATGAAAATATGCTCCTTACTGTGTAAGAGAGCTGCAGAAATACCAATTGCAAATACTCAGCTAGGACTCATCAAAATCCTGCACACAAGGCACGGCTTCTGTCATCAAGGGGTTAGGCCCTAAATGAGGTGAGTAGCAGCTGTAACCCACTTAGTACAGATGCCAGCTAAGGGAGAGGCAGCTTGTACTCCTCTCTGGCAGGTGGGTCGCATTGAAGCAGAAAAAAGCAAAGTATATCCTCAGTGAAATTACAGAGCCTGTCCTACTGAAGGATAATCTCCTTCCTGATGCTCAGCTCCGCTTTGTCTTCATTACGATTGACACTTAATACCTATAATACAACTCCTAAAGACTTTGGGGTTTGATTCCTTGTTCTCAGAAGCAGTGGTGCATACACTCTGTGTCCAAATGGATGGGGCAGGACCAGGTGTCCATCCTCCCCTGGCAGGTACTGACGAGGACACGCCTACCCAGAGACCTTCCCTCTGTGATGCACCCAGCACCCACAGCTGACCTGCAGTTGCCTTCCAGTCCCCAGTCTAAGCCCCCCACAGCTGAGAAGGCTGGAGTGCAATATTTGGCTTTGGAGTGAGCAAGGGGTATCAGTGCCGCAATAGGGAAACAAAGGTAAAAGCAGTGATATTTGGTGAGTAGCAAAACAAAGGCATGAATGCATCCTAATCCTAATATGTAAAGTTCTCGAAGAGTGGAAAAAAAGATAAAAGAATAATTTCTGGGACCAAATAGACAGTTGAGAGCTATCATCTAGAGAATTCATGGTTCCCTCCATGAATAACTGCATTTGCCAAAAGGAAAGGGGAGTAGTGCTGGGAGGAGAGGAGGTGTTAGCACTCAAAGGAGGCTCGAGGTCTGGGGACAACACGAGGTTATGGATTATCAGGAAAATGAGAGTAGCATCAAATGGTAATTTTGGAAGGATGTCTTCCCTGAAGCTAAAAAAAGTGAAAAAAAAAAATCTACTGATTCCTGAAGAAACTTCGAACTATATCTTATATGTTATCTTTTTAATGAATGACTTGTGTGCAACATTTCTAGACTAAAAATATTACACATTACTGAATCAGACAGCATAATCTTGCAGGAAGATCAGGAAAACGTTTACAGTAAGAGAGAAAGAAGGAAAGACCCTGTGGTTCTGCACAGCTTTCATGAAACCATGTGAGCCTGTGAGATCTGCTTATACTGTTGCATGGCTTGAATGGTCTTGTTTAGTTGTTTTTTCTCCTTTAAAACTACTGTTTTCTTCAGAAAGACATTGTGTGCATGGAATACATGTTCTGTGAGCTACAAATGAGTAGCATCCTTCTGGATCTGCCAACCTTAGGCTGCATCCATTTCAGAGATATTTTCTCTGCACATGTTGTATGTCTGTGCAGAGAAGGATGGACAGAAATGTGCTCTCTGGTCATGCACAGGGTACAATGGTTACATAAAACCACGTTTTAAAGTAAGTTATCCTTTCAAGTGGTCAGTATTATCTTAACTACTTGAATGACCAAAAAGTTAGATTCTCTCTACTAGGTACCCTCTACTTCAAGCCCACTCAGAAATGATCCCATGTTTTGTAGCTATTTTAGGCCTCCTCCCCAGACCAAAACCAAGGCAATACTAATGAAGGATGGTACAAGTGATAGTTGTATCAAGTCTCTTCTATGCACAAGAGATGCTGGTGAAGGGCTGTGTGTGATGACAATGAAGCAATAATCTCTTCTCGAAGCCCTGTACAGTGCCGGTGCAGGCTGACCTCAAAGGCTTTACCTGTCAGGCTCTGCATACAAGTGGTATGGGCTGGTTCACAAAGCAGACTTCCTCTCCAGGAGTGCAGCCAGGTTTCAGGTCTCCCCTTTCTATATCAGGAAGAGAGGAAGGGAATTTGTAACGAAGGCATGCTCCAGAGGTGGTTCTCAAGTATGCTGCATGGAGGTGATGAAAAATTCTGTCCACTTTCACGACAAAAGCAGTGAGATGTGTTGTGGTTCAGGTTATTTTAGATGCCGGTTGTAATAATTGTACTGGAGTAGCAGGGCTGATCCCAGGGTAGCATCAGTGCCTGGCTCTGGCTGGGGCAGGCGGCTGGGGCTGCGCCATCAGGACAGAGGGAGGCATGTGGGGTGCAGCTCAGGACACAGTGCTGCCAGCCCCGTTCCCAGTGTGCAGTGAGGCTCCACGCTGTGGGGCTCTGGGGGAGCAGCAAAAGCCAAGAGAGAGGCTCTCAGCAAAAGCTGCGCTGGAATTCTGTGACAAAGTGGAGGGGGGGAAGGAAAGTAGCGTTGTTGGTAATAAAGCCTCATGTTCAGCATTACATGAGAGCATGTTTTCTGTGATCTGTACCACTGGCACAGTTAAGAGTGCTTCTGCGGGTTCCTGGGGTTTCACAATTCTTTACTTTAGGGACCCTAAATTTCAAATTGTAACTCTCACATCTGTCACTAATGAGGACAGCAAAACTTTGGAGATTTCTGAAAGCCAGCTGGAGCCACAGAGAGCAGTATCTCTGGAGGCCAGCCCAGGAGGAAGGTATTAACCCTCTTAGTACTGGTGGAGAAGCAGGAAAGCCAGTTAATGGTACTAAATAAATGAGTCTCCGTGTGTCTCAAAGCCTTAACTGCAATTATTTTCAGTATAGCATGCTTTCTTTACCAGCCCAGGACCCTTGAACACACAGTCACAAGGGGAGTGCACAAAGAGGCTTCGCTGTCTCTTTGCAGGTGCTGTAGAGTGGAGAGTCTGGAGTACAGGTCTGCCAGGGCCAGAAACGGCAGCGAGGAGCATCCCATTGTATCCTGCCTTTTGCCAGGCAGGAACTCCCCTTTCTTAAACAGCTTTGTTCCCCTACCAAGGGATGCTCTCTGAGGCTGCATCTGATTGTAGTTTCCAAGCTCTGGCTTGGCTCTTGCAGACGCTATTCCTGTAACAGACAAGCCTCCTCCTCTGCCACGTATTTGTTTAAATGGGTTCAAAAGTTCTCAGCTTCCTGACAGATTTTTTCTGCCTTTGTTTTATACCAATCAGTTAATTTGCTAACATCACCCTCCATATCTTCTGATCTTAGGCAAGCTGGCTGGGTTTACTGGTGCCTTTATCGCCACATTACAGCCAGCAGTGAGGAATGCGGGTCAGAAGGGAAATAAGAAGGGACGGCTCTTTTGAAATGGGGAGGAACAAGGTCAGGGTTGTGGGGCAAACAGGAGAGGGTGGAAAGGCAGAAAAGGGATGTACTTTAAAAACAAACTCATGCTGCACTAATCCAACTGCTATTCAGCTTTATCCCCCTCTGCTTATACATTGCTAGAAATCTCTTTTTATCTTAGTCTTTTTTTCTTATTCTATTATAAAGTCTTCACGAAACCACTCATTTTTCTTAGACATTTTATAAAATGCCCTGAGTATTTCACAACATACTTTTATTAACTTCTGATCAAAAAGTCTGTTTCAAATGAAAACATTAGAACTGATCAGAAATGGGAATATTTTTCACAAAAGGTGACGGTTTTGT
This sequence comes from Ifrita kowaldi, assembly GCA_013398055.1. NCBI lineage: Eukaryota > Metazoa > Chordata > Aves > Passeriformes > Cinclosomatidae > Ifrita > Ifrita kowaldi. Next base: position 273,237 of record VZRS01007371.1, read on the forward strand.
TTTGAGAACACTCTACTTTTTAGTCAGAATTTTTGTCCTAGCCAACAAAGAGCTTTTTTATCTCTTTTCCAGTTACTCCAGATTTACAAGAGTGAGAATGAAAACAGACTGAAATTTTTGTCCTCATTACAAAAGGAACAGAGATTTAGAAGAAAAAGATTCATTGAGCAGTTATATTAGAATAAAATTGTGCTGTTTGGCTTTGGTAGCTTTGTGCTTGTTTACATCCGTGGAATGATCCGAGACACTCATATTTTGTTTTTTCCACTGTTCCGCATGTCCTTGGTGAACAGGACAGTCCTGCTTCATCTCTCACAATGTTCTTCCAGGTCATGGTTGAGCACAGAGGCATGACCATGAGGAAACTTGCCTTTACTTCTGCCAATCACATACCAGTCGATAAAGGGAAATCCATTTTCTTTCTACCTAGCACTAAAGTGAGAGAGGAAAGGTTCTCTCTTCTTTTTTCCGTTTTTTTTTTAATGTGTGTGTGTGTGTGCGTGCAGCAAAGCAAATAAAAGTTTAAAGTAAACTTTTTCAAATAACTCTTTTTCCTGGCAGAACTTTCTCTGCCTTCTGCTGGCTGAAGGGCATTGTAATTCATGCAATAAAAGGGGAAAAGATCTGCTGGTAGAGATTGTTTACTTTAAACTCTTGTTTGTTTTGCCTCCACTCTGGGAAAGAATGCAATATTTCTATGAAGCTCTGTTAATTTTTTTTCTTCCTTTGACTGACTTGAGCACTGGAGAAAGCACCCAATCAACAAACAGGAAACCAAAGGACTTTCCATCTGTGTAGGACAGAGATAGCATGAACTGTTGCACTGCAAGATGCTTTTAACTGATCCTCTTTGTGAGTGAATGGATGTTACCTGGTAATAACCCATATATTTGGGTCAAAATTTTCAAACCAGTCTCCTAAGCTGAAGCGCCCCACTGAATTCTGTGGTGGAGCTACTAAACCACTTCAGATAACAATTTTAAAATAAAATAAGGTACACAAGGACCAAGCTGTGGGTGTAATTAGTAGGTCACCATTCATGGAAATACTGCCAGTTTGAAAGCTGGGTTTCAGATCCAGTTTCCAGGCTGACAGACCAGATCTAGGAGCTGGTCCTCACACAGGGACAGATGTCCACCAGAGGCCAAAGTCCCACGGTGGTTGCAGACCACTAGCATTGGTTTGAGGTGCCTCATCCCTTTGTGGGCAGCAGCTCACAAGCTGCCCACCCTAAAGCAGCTGGAAACTGAGTTTCCCTTTTCCTTTGTCACTTGCTGTGGACTCTGTGTGTGTGTTTTCTTTCCTCCTTACTGAAAGACGTTGAGGCTGAGAACATGGAAAGGGTCATGTGGATAAAATGCTCAGTCCAGAGTGATGTTTTTTCCAGGGTGGGGTGGTATCTGATACATTGTATTTTTTTTCTCACGCATACCAACTAGTTTTGCAAAAGAGGAGCACAGGGATAGTCTGTCCTTTTAACACAAATGTGAATGCTAAGAAGGCAATTGCTGTCATTGCGTGCTAGATCCAGCATTTCTGGGAGGTTTAACCTGCATCCAGTTGCATAATAACAGAGAAAGGGTTGTTTTTTACACTCTCAATTCATAGCCAGCTGCAGTGGTGACACTGATCCACTTATCCTGAGGTGCCTAGTAACTGTGAGCAGTGGGTCCAGGTAGCACATGCCCCAGCTCCTGTAAGGGTTCAAATCTACATCTCTGACTTTTTGGGAGTGTTTGCCAGAAACCTGCCCATGAGCTGCTACTCAGCACAGTAGGGGTGTGTTCTCCTGACAAATCTCAGCTGCTGAAGCAAGAAATCGTGGGCCCAAGAGGGGCCCGAATGTCTCTCCCTTTGGAAGTGCCTGAGACAGTAGGGGGAAGCCTGTGCTCTGACAGCTCCTTCCAAAACTTCCCCCACCCCACCCCCACCTCCTCATTTATCACTGCTACGGGTGAGCAGGAAAAAAGCAGGAAGAGCAACAGAATAAAAATAGCCCTGAGACTGGAGACCAGGAGTCAGGGCTCCTTCTTGCTGCTTTCTGAACTGTGCAGCTTTACTGACAGTCAGGTGCTCCGGCTTTCTTACCCACAAAGATGTGTCAGGGAAGGGACAAGCAATTCTTCTCTTTCCCGTTCTCTTTCTGCTAGAAGAGTAAAGTTGACACTGTGATGTTTTTGAGGCACTCTGCACTGATGGTCATAGGTGTTCACTGGCCTCCCCCTTGAAATTGTGCCAGGCAGAGGACTTGAGTGTCACTCAGTCACACATCCCCATCTACCTCCGCTCTGTGCAAATGCATGCCTGCACAGCTTGGATTCAGGCAGGGAGATACCTGGGGTTGTAAGAAAAATGCTGAGAGCAGATGTGGTGGTCTTACTGCCCATATCAGCAGCTGGTCTTTAAAAATCTTGATTCGCCTTAAGCTTCTGTAAGATCTGACCCTAAAAATTGATCTAGAAAGTGTTAGATTTATTTCAGCAATATGGGCTCCATCCCCAGGATGTTCAGGAACACAGATCTTCAGAGCCAGAAAGGATTAAAAATTTCAACTCCTGTGTAATGAAAAACTAAGAAACTTACCCGAAAATTTCTGCCTCGAGCTCGCAGCTTGTGACAAGATATTGCAATGGCTCTTAAAATTCCAGGATCTCAAGAACTCTTGCCCGTTCAGCCCCTTTCTCTTTCTCCAGTCTGCTGCAGTTCTTGAATAAAAAGCTCCTGAAAATATGTATGTAAATGCAGGGCATTTTACAACATGCTTGCAAGGCAGGCAAACGGGTCAGGCCTTTGAGGAAGCATGAATAGGTTAGGATTATAATTCATTGTAATGTCATGGCAAGCTGCAGTTTCAGAGGCCTAAGTTCTCTAATTTTTGTCAATAAAAAATTTAAAGGGACAAAACCCCAATTTGCTTTATAATCAATAAAATGTACAACTTATTTATCTTTTTAGAAGAGGCTGTTGTTTGCAGTCAACCATTGTCAACAGGCTGTTTGATCTATCAGTAAAACAAATCATTACGAGGAACACAGCACTGCTGCTGTGGCTTTTGTGGTGTTTTTAATGAGGACTGGCAATACTTCTATTCCATTACAAGATTTGAAAGTGAATTTGTTGGAGACACACCCAGGCTTAAGGTGGGAGAATGAGGTTTAAAAATAATTAACTCTGCTGTTCCAAATAACTCAATAGATTAAGGATTCATTCACAATAAAGCAATTCCCTGTCTCTATGATTGGTATTTAAATCTGGGGTGGCATTAAGTGCTGGTCTGCTTCAGCCTAACCTTGGGACTGCACAGGATTAGAGGGTACGCATGGCTGCTCTCGCATGGGGTAGCTGAGAGGAATGAAGTGTCTGAGCACTGAAAAAAAAGAGAAAGGAAGGAGGAGAAAATATGACTGAATGGGAGGGGCTGAGGGGCTGTTTGGCAGTTGTTTCACAGCACAGTTGTGGCCATCCCTGTACACAGTGGTGCTGGAGCTTGTGCTGTCACCCAGCACCATTGCATCCCTGAGGTGTGTAAGCTGGACACCCCTGGAAAGGGGACCCCTCCCTGCCATGCATGCACTCTGCCTCAGGCCCTCCACAGCTGTCCTCTGTGTTTCTGTGTTCTCCTCCCTGCAGGTGCTGGGTCCTATGATAAGTTGGTGAAGGTAAGATAGGGCAGGCTGAAGCCATGGACTTGGCTTTTTAGACATGTTTCCCCATTAGGAACTCCCCCAACTCCATGGCATCCCTCCTGTGGCACCATGGCTACTCACCACATCTAGCTGCTGACATATGAGGGTCAGGTCAGGATTTCCTTCCTTTCAGACCTGAGGGAAAATGTGCAGCCTTGAGAGAAGGGATACTTTAGGATTAAAACAGATCTGAGGTTAAGATGATAAATGTGGGACAAAAGCTCCTGTGAAAGGCACCTTCCTAATTCAAAGGTAATGCTAATGGAAGTCATACCCTTAGGTCACATAATTCCTGAAATAATCTACAGAGTAGCCCAGTAAGTCAAGGAGAACTGATTTGAAGCTCCTCCTCCATCACAGACTGCTTTTTTAGGCACTTAACTCATAAGAAAAAAATCTCATCTACCTGGCAAAATACAGGGGGCTGAGAAGAGCAGCACCTCTGCCGAGTCTCGCCTGTAGTCTTTGCTTTGGGGTGGAAGTGCACCCCAAACAGAGCAGGTAACTCTGCCCCCAGGAAAAGGGATGTTCTGGGAAGTGACTGTGGACAGTCAGCAATGCCCTGGCCACGCCTTCCTGAAAAGTCAAGTTTGGGATCCCCCTCTGCAGCCTTCGGAACTGCTTCAGAAGCTGCTTGAAGCTGGGTGGGACCCAGAATTGTCAACAAGCTGAGTAGCCTCTCGCAGTCCTGCTGTGAGCTGATTATCACATCTAACAAAATAATGTGCTGGAACAAATAACACTTCAGGCTCTGTTGTTTCAGGTGAAACTCAGTCCTACTAAGTACAAATTTATAATAAGAGCCACAGCACTATGAGTTTCCCAACAGTCAGATTTAATTCAAATGCATAATTCAGACTCTTATGGGAACACTCTCATCCTTGTACGCTGGAATTTGGGGATTTACACACATAATTCCCATTAACACGAGTAGGAGTTACGGTATGCATATATATATATTCCCCTCTCGATGCAGGCATTTCCCCCTGGGGATAATAACCGTGCTTTAAATTCCCCTTCCATGAGGGTTTGCATATGCTCAGCCGTGAGCCTCCGCTCCCTCCGGGAAGGGCGCACCGGCCTCGGGCTGTCCCCGGCAGCGCGGCGTGACCTCCCCCGCGCCACGGCCGCCCTCGCCCTCGGGACACTCGCGACAGACGCTGCTGTCGGCGATTCAAGCCCAGAAAGCGCCGCTCCGCTCCGTCCCGGCGCTGCGGAGCGCGTCCGCAGGCGCCCCGTCCCCGGCGCCCCGAGGCGCGGAGCCCGAGTGCCACCTGCCGGGGAGATCCGCGGCTGGAAACCGCTGGCACAGCTGGAAACCGCTGGCACAGCTGGGCGCGGGGGGCCCGGCGGAAAACCCAGCCCGAGACCGAGGGGCGGAAGATCTGGGGCTGGAGCAATGAAAGTGGGGTAGCATCGGGAGGATGCTTGGTGGGAGAGGAAGAAGGAAACACATATTCCCTCTAATTCCAGGCAGAATTCATGCACGTGGAAAAAAACTGGGAATAGGTTTGTTGGAGCAGTTAGCTGAAAGAAAATGAGAGCTGACCTTATTCTGTTTCCTGACAATTTTTTTTTGCAGTCATTAAGAGCACTGCTGCAAAACCTCTACAAGGCACTTCACTTAAAAAGGATTTAACCTGATGTTTAAACAAGCTGCCCAATCAAGGCCTGGAGCATCCCAGAATATCCTCTCTGGAAATGTACTCATTATACTCTGTTGCATTTGTAATGTTTTGCAAATGCTGCTTGTCTAACGAGATCTACTCACATAAAATGCATCTGTAGCATAACTGTGGTGGGGAAGAAAGGCCATAAATATTGTACCATGCCTGACCAAAATATATTCATTGTGTTCTGTTCCCTTTTTAGTAAGTTTGAAGTTGACTCTGTTGAATTTAATAGGCTGATGTCTTTACAAAGCATGTGTGACAGATAAACTGGATTATGTAGAGGTTAACAGGGGAGTTGCTTTTGGGAGAGTTTTTTTGGGGTTGTTTTTTGATGCTGAAATCTTCAGTGATATTCAGTGCATTGGTAGCTGCAGTGCTCCTCTCACAGGCCCACTTTGCTGTCAGAGTCAGAGCAGGCTGGTCCCAGCTTGCACAGCATAGAGGAGCTGAAGGCAGAGTCTCACTGATCCAGACAGCCCTGTGTTGTGCCTAAAGCTGAGATGGTGACACAACCTTTGTAGCACTCTGATTGCTGAACTAGTCTTAGCCACAATTCTTTCATGAACTCAGAAATATAATTCTGTTGTGTGTATGGATCACTAATAAGAATTTACCATCACTCTGTATGTAAAAGGCATGACCTAAAGTTGTCTGGCAACAGAATGTGGAATGCCCATATCACCTTTTTCAGTAGTTGTGTTTTAACCTAAACTGGACTGTAAAGCTACAATGATTTCATCAGGTTTTTCTGGCTCCTTTGAAGATCTGTTCTCATAGAACTACCAAGTGGTACATGGAAAAGATGTGTCCCCATGTGGACACACACACACACCCCAGAATTCGCCCCTTCTTCATACACTAGGCTTCACTTCTTCATGAAAGCTAAAAATTTGGCTTTCTGTATAATTCTCTATCTGCAAACAGAAAATCTTTGTTGATAAATCTCTTCTATATGCTGTGAAATGCTAGAGGATCTCACACCTCATTGCAATTATGTGTATTTTAGATCAGAGAAGTGATGGCTTATACTTAGAGGCTCAGCAGAGAGTGTTGCATGTTATGCTAGCGACACAGCTTTGGCTACAGGCCCTGATCCAAAGCCAGTTGCAATCAAACAGTCAAAGGTCATGTCTCCACAACAGAAAGAAGTTGTAATTGTAGCTTGTCCCAGGATTACCCTTGGTAGTTTAAGCCTGCCAGCATGAGAAGTAATAACACAAGCAAATGCGTAGCTGAGTGCTACCAGAACCAAGGTCTCTGATGTGGGTTGGGGGTGCCTCCTGGAGCCCATCTCCCTATACTTGCAGAAACAGTCCAGGTCTGTGACCAGCACTGGCCACCAGTGCACCCTGACACCTCCATACCCCACGTGGCAGCCCTGGTCACAGGGGCATCAGGACCTTCTGCCATCACCCTGTTTCCAGGACACTGTGGCCAGGACCCACCTCCTCTCTGCCCCAGCTCTCACTGCAATCCCCCGTGAATCACACAAGGCCATGAGTGCCAGAACAGGTGTCCCAACTGCCCTTTGTCCCCAGATCAGGATAAGGCTGTCCACATACTAGCAGGGTAGCTGCTGGGAAGTGGTGATTGGTGCCAGGTGTCATTAGAGGGGAGAAAAGACTAATCTCCATAGCCTGGGGGAGGGCCAGAGCTTGAGAACATGAGTAAGTTTTCAGTAAAGGACAAAGGAGGTCCTTATAAAGAATTTTAAAGTGTATCATTCATATAAAGATATATGTGTAATATATATAGATGTCTCTATAAATATTTTTCAGAATTTGCATGATTTTTTAAGGTCCATAATTTAGGGTTCCAAATTATTATTTCAGACACACCTTGTTTTAACAGGATGCGATGTCCTCTTCCAATAGTGAGAAGTAGAAAGAAAAAGTTGGTGAGCTACACCCTTCCCATTCCAGTGTCCAAACTTTTCCTCTTGAAATAAAGTTTCTTATTACCATATCTCTAAGTCGTTAATGTTCAGAGTGTATTTTATTGCAATATATTAAGAAAATGGCAATGGATCTTTATATCATTATGCAAAAGCAAGGGGATCTCATACTACTACTTTAAAAATGCAGAAAAATCATATATTTCTGCAGTATCTGCCTTAGAAATGGTTTGCAGTGAACAAAGTCATTGACCATTTTAGCTCAATATCTGTGAATACTGTTGGGTCACCCTGAAATTTAGGAGAGTGATGGGAAGGAAAGAAAACAAAGGTAGAAGAAAAGAAAGAGAAAGAAGCTTTGCATTGCTGCCCTTCCTTGAAGGCAGACTTTCATCAGTTCACTTTGACCTTTCTCCTGTCTACCTGTCAAAATGTTTATTTGTTCTTTCACAGTGCCTAGAACAACTTCAGGGTAAGGGTTTGTTTACTCTTTTGCATCATATTGAGACAATTTACTTTTATAATTGTGGACAGCTAGAAAAGGAGTTAGGGAATAAGATAGGAACAAAAATTAAGAGGACTGGCAAGAAGGTGAAGGATTTTAAGACAGGGCACCAACCAATTTTAATGCTTGAGATGACATAACAAAACTCTTATTGAACACCAAAGACCAGCATATAACTTCTGTAGCTGGAAAGCAAATGACAGTTTTAATCAAATGTCTTTCTCTCACTAGAGCAGTAATAAACATGAGCAGATATGTTTATCTTTTACCCATACCTTTATCAGAATCAAAAAACTCAGAGCAAGGAAAGTTGCTATCATCTGTCCTTGTAAAACATGTACCTATTAAGTAAACTCCTGAAAACCTCTTTTAAATGCTCTGGTCTCTGCTCTTAGCCATTATGTGTGTTCAGTCCCATGTAAACGCTTGCAAAGCAAAACAAGAGCTCTTTTGCAAAGCCTCTTCTCCATTTCCCAGAGTTGTTTTTTTACAAAGCCATTGTTTTTTTCTCCTGAGTATAATACCATTGTTTTTATCCTGTTGCACTGTTTCTTAGCATAATAATGTTTTAAGAACAATAACAAAACATTTAGGAATAATAACCCCCCTGTCTCACGTTGGCACTGCAGTTCTTACTCACAAAGCCACACGTACTGTCTGTAACTAAAAGACAATGCCTTAGAATGAACTTCAGAAAATAGCAGGTATTTATATTTTGTCAGTGTTGTCACCAGGGACATTGAGTCTTTTTTGGTCCAAGTGGGAATAGCTCCGTATTAGCCTTAGTAGCAATTTGTTTCAGAAGATTTCCAATGATTCATGGAAATTTTTCAACAGCTGGGGCATGTTGTGCTTAGTGACGTACTCAGTACAGAGGAATCTCCTTTTGTTTTGAAACTGCTGTTTGCAGTTTTGTTTGATTTGCCCCAGTTTTCTTATTAGAATACAAAGTGAGCCATTGTTTCCACTTGGTACCTAATCTTTCCATAATTACAAAATACTCGGGTTGGGTAATGGCTTTGTTTTTTACTGGAAAAACAAAATTGCCCCATAGTATCCTTACAATTATCATGCCAAGAGAACTTTTTTTCACAAATTTCAGTATAGATATAGCTGGGATATATGCTTATATTTGAACAGTTATCTATAATGCTTCTTTAGTTTAATCAGAATTACCTGCTCACAAGGGTCCAGCATCAGAGTGCAATACTAACTTATGCCAAATTAATCTTTCAAGATTTTTTATAAGTGTTCATTGATATTTAGGTTGATTTTCCTTTTCCTCCCGCTAGAAGAGAGGACTTTGCAGTTTCTGTGCATACAATGCTGCTTGTCTGCAGTCCCTTCCTTAGAGCTCCTGACATGTTCCAGTTTCTGGTTGGGCCCTTTAAAAATAAACACAAAAGTCAGTGCAAATATTTCATTTACTTTATTCACAGAGCAGGTATATGAGAACACTAAAGCTATATGCCCTTATTGATTGGGTTTTAGTGAAATCAGAGTAGAAATTCATGTACCAGCTGATTTTCAGACAGCCACTACCACAGAGCAATTCACTGATGGATGTCACCAAACAGGAGGTCACACCACAGCATATGCTCTTGGTTGTGCTGTGCAGTGACTTCATTTGTATGCAGCAGGGACAGTGAAGCATGGGGCTGCCTCTGGAGGGAACAGTCAATTCTGCAAACATTTATGACATTGCAGACTAGTCCAGGGAAGTTTACCTTGCCCTTGTCTTTGTAAAATGTTTTGTCGATCAAGGTTATCTGGTCAGAGCTTTCCTGGAGTCTCAGCACAACCAGTTCAAGGAGCAAAGGGGTGGAGGGACATTAGAGAGAGTCTTTGTAGTGTGTCTGGTGGAATATTTTTCAGAAAAGCCACTGTAACAGGACTTGGGATTTCTGATACCATTTTCCAGGGATTGCTTTGGACAAACAAGAAAACTTTAGCTTTTCTGTGTCTTGCCACAGCTTAAGAACAGGATGCAGATCTTCTCTCTCCACCATGTAAGGTCACCTCATTAATTCTTCCTCCTATGTGTGGGACCCTAATTGCAGCTTGGGTCTATAGATATAATTTTACATCACGTTGAATAATGAACATGTAAATAAACTCTTATTGAATGTTTGTCTGAATAAATTGCATGAGGACAGGAAAGGAAAGGTAGATTCATGTCTACACCGTAGCTTTGGTAGAGGGGAAATCTAAGCTGTGGTTTTCCACAACCCAGATTTTGTTCCTGCTCCATTTTGTGAAAGGTGCCATCATTACTTGTTCCTCTCTTTCTTCTATTTTAGCAGTGCTGCTTAAATTCCTATGAGTCAATCCCTTTATTTTCAAGTACTTATTTTATTTTCTAAAATCTCAGAGAAAGCCTCAAAACAAAGTTTAAAAAATAATTCCGATAAAATAAACATTTTTATTTAATCTCAGGCAATATTTGTTTCAATTGTGGATAATTTTAGGGAAAAAAAATTAGGTTCAGGTGGACATCCAACTTGTTGGGGACTTTTAAGGAATTTTAGTGGTGAATCAGAAAACTGAATTTTTTTCACAAGTTTTTTCTTACATCTTTATTCATACAACTTACAGGTCTGTCATTCACTTCTCTGACTCTTTCCTTTTTCTTTCTTTTTTTGTACTTTTTCATCTTCTCCAGCATCATTTGTAAGAAGAGTCATCTCAGGTTTGCATTTTCAGAGGTACTGCTTGTTATCTTACAATCTGCAAACAAATAATCTTTTGCATCTCCTCTATCCCACTGAGGTCAAATGTTAAAGAAGTGAGGCAACAGCAGCTTCTCTTAAATACTGTTTCAATGGCAAAGGGGGATCTACTTATTTGCATTTTCATTTATTGTTTTCCTGAGGAAACAAAAAAACTGTTTGCTAAGTTTTATTGGGTTTTGGTCACAAAAATGGGGTTTTTTTAATGAAAGACATTCAGATTTGGTTGGTTGCTTGGTTGATTGGTTGGTGTGTTTTTTCATAAGCCAGCAATAATTTTGTTGTTGTTGTTGTACAAAGTGTTATAACCAGCCACACCGAGTACCACGATGAAACTGAGGTAGAAATAAGTGTGTCCAGAGAGCCCAAGGGGTTCACCCAAGCCATTCCTGGATGAAGCCTGCTCTTGTCCAACCTGGGGTGTGCAGAGCTGTGTGTGGGTACAGGTTGCTGCATACAGAGACAACAAATTTGGCTGGAGAGGAACCAAAACAGCAAAAGGCACACGCCTATCCATGCTTATGTGGAGAATCTGAGCCAATAGAAAAGCTGGTAAAGTAGGAAAATGTGCTTAAGGATAGGTGGCTTTCAGGAGAGGAGTCAGCAGCAGTGAGGAGAAGGACATGCCAGAGAGAAGTTTCATTAGTGACTGAAGGCCAGCCAGGACAGCAGACTTTGATGAGTTTTCCTCCACAACAGCTCTGCCTTCACAAGTTAGGCTGAAGTCCACATTCACAGCTTCCATTTTGTCCGTATGAGTTTTGTGGGCACACAGTTACGCTGAGTCTGGGCATTTGGATGTCTGCATGACCAGTGCTGTGTGTTTATTTCTCATTTGGGAATAGAAGCACAGGCTTTGCTCATGGAAAGAAGTGAATGAACTCATTTGCAGGTGCAGTCTTAATGTATTCTTGAACCGCTGGCCTCCTTGCCTTTCCCAGTTCATTTTTATAGGGCTGGTTTGGGGTTGCTTTTTGTGGTTGGGTTATTTAAAAAAAATAAGTAGTCCAAAATGTTCCCTAACAGAAATCTCTTTAATCTCCCAGAATCTTTTTAACTGGACTGGCCCAATGCTTAACAATGATAGAGAAAAGAGGAGAGCAGAGAAGAAAGGTACACAGGATCATTTGACCATTGGTTCTGAACTTCAGAGTAAACGTCTGTATTCTTTCTAGTAACGTGACTTTCCAATCATGTAAAGTACAGCACGCCAGAAAACTTTGTAGCAGTTAATTCATTTTTGTGGAGTTCCCTACTGCCAAAAGTCAAGGGAGCAAACGAGAACATAGTGTAAGCCACAGTTCACATGGCTGTGCTACAGACCACGGAGACAGCTGATTGATGCAGTGTGAGTTTACTCTCCAGGATACAGCTGAGGTTATTGGTGGGACAAGGAACTGAAGATTGTGTTGCAGCTATTGGCTTCATTCATGAATTGTTAATGTAGAAGAATAAAAGAATTCACTCAAGGCAATCAATTTCCCTTTAAAAATACAACAATTCACCCCAAAAGAGGGAAAGAAGGCTTAAGTGATAAATTGCAGGAATATTGCTTTCACATTTGACACCCATTAGACCTGTTTTATATTGGGAAAGTAGCATCATTAAGCAAAGTAGACAGTGCTTTACAACTATTAGCTTATGAAAAGATACAGCTACCACATAAAGATAACTGTTATTAAATAAGAACATTTTGCAAAACCTTTAAAGAATAAGAAGAGAGAAGAGTTGTCTTTGGTAGTACAAGTCTTTTCCTGCATGCTTTCACCAAAAAAAAAAAAAAAGGCAGAACAATTGGAGCTATTTGAGTTGAGAGGCACTTAATGGGAAGCTAGATTCCCTTAGCAATAAATACAAGTGCAGGTATAAACTGAAGGAAGTTGCTGTCCTCCTCCAAAAACACTAGAGTGAAGTAATCAGTGTGCTGAAATCCCCCCACGGAGTGGTAGTAACTACTGTTCCTCCCCAGGAAAGCCATGGAGCAGATGTAGGGTGGTCAGCATCCATTTCTCCAGAGTTCAGGGCCCTAACAGTGCCTCCTTCATTGTTGCCAGCCTTTCAGACATAAGCTGAAACCGTTCACCAGCAACTTACCTCCTATAGTCCTTTTCCAACACAGATCATAAACACTCACTCAATCTTATAATACACTATCTTGTAAGCTGTTAAACAAAAATATGTGACTGAGTTTCAAAAACCCTGCCAAACAAACTTTCCTCCTAATGTCCAGAAACTGCTGTCCTTTCTGTCTCCATGTCTAATTTGAGGCTGATAAAACCAACTTCTCACCATGTTTTAACCATCTGTAACATGTCTTCCCACCACATTATACCCCAAATGTCCCTTAGAGAAGCAAGAATATAACACTGATAGAGAGGGGGCAGTGCATTTTCTAACCTATGCCATCTCTCTTCAGAACAAAAAGCATACATATCTACTGAAACCATTAGTCCTCATCCCATGTGCCAGGTTATGTCCTAGAAGCAATTCTCAGTGATACTGCAGATGCAGGGATTTTTGAAAGGAAAGGATGAGAGAAGTAGGATGGTGAGGTCTGCATGAAGCATCAAACACAGGAACAAGGTGATGGGAATTCAAAGCAAGGGTTAGTTTTTGCCCTGAATGTTGGCTAGATAAAAAAGAGGCTTAGAGCTCTCATCCTCGATTGCTTATGCCTTCTCCACACTTTCTGAACTCTGGATACTCGAGTCCAAAACAAGTTGGCTTTTTTCCCTTAATAATTAGCCCTATATTTGGGTTATTTTTGAGGTGAAAGCAACATTTTCTAATTCCTTGAGAACTTTCTGTTCTAGCTAGTGCCAGATGGTGAAGTGGAAAGCCCTTGGGATAAGCCCTTCACCATCTGCACACCGGAATATCTCCACCAGTTCATTTTCTTCCATCAGCTCCTCCTTCTTTCTGTTTTCCCTCTCATCTCTGGTTCATTTTCTTCTTTGCCAACCTCCTTGATCTTTATCAGCAAGCAGGAGCTGTCTGCCCCTAACAAAGCTAAGTGCAGAAGAAAATCTGTGTACCCAATCTCACATCTGAGATAAGCTCCAGCAACCAGGGGAGGTTGGGAAAAGACAGCAATATTTGTTTTTGTTATTGATCAGTATTTCTAATATAGGAATACATCAGCCTCTCAGTCAAAGACAGATATTTCTTTGAGGTAGATGCCGAGTCTTCACCTAGTGAGAGATTTTCCCTGCCTTAAAAAGTTTATAGTCCAACAGGCACGACATACTACCCACATTTTGTATTAAGTGTGATTTGCTCCAAGACCAACATGGATCCATAAATTGAAACCAGTTCTTCTCAGGCTTTATCTACTGTCTCAACCACAAAACCAAGTTTTCTGACTCCTGCAGGCCATTTAGCAATTGGAACTCAGAAATATTTCACAGTTTCTTTTTCTTAGTAGCTGTAAGTTGGGTCTCACTGAAGTCAAAAGTGTTTTTTCATTCTAGTGATGTTTATAGCTTGGCTGTGTTTTGCCATGTTTGAATCAGAGCTTGTATACCACTACAGCTTTTCTGTGCTAAATAAGAATGCCATTTTTCATCAGTACAAAACTATTAAAAATGTTTTAAAAATTAGGTCCAGAAATGCGCTCCTTCTTAAACTGTGCTGCACTAAGTAATTCCAATATATTGTGTTTGTCTTCTCTTCAAATCTGCATCAGAAAAGTTTAGGCTGGATATCAGGAAAAGTTCTTCAGCCAGAGGGTGGTTGGGCGCTGGAACAGCTCCCCAGGGCAGTGGTCACAGCACCAACCTGACAGAGTTCAAGAAGTTTTTGGACAATGCTCTTGGGAACGTGGGGTTACTCTTGGAGATGGTGCTGTGCAGGGCCAGGAGTTGGGCTCGATGATCCTTGAGGCTACCTTCCAACTCAGCTTATTCTGTGATTCTGTGATGTCACTCTTTTGTTTGAAGCTTTGCATTAGATCTTCTGGTTAATCAGAAAAGGTGCTGCTTGGACCTTCAGGTGCCTGTCATGCATATCTAAGTGATCCAAATTGTACCTCTGTATACTACAATTACTCCATTCTACCCCACATATTTCATTCTGGTCTCAAGTGAATGAGCAGCTCTTTTCCCCCAGCCAAGCATTTGTATTGCTGTGCTGAAAATCTGAACTCATACCTACGTCATTTTTTTCTACATCGTGCCCGAGTTTTATTCAAGTTATGCCTCATTCTCTTCTTTCCACATCAAGGGCATATATTATACCTGCAGTTGCCATGTGATTGACAGCAAGGATGCTATTATGCAGTAAGCAATCTGAAAAAGTAGGTCACATAAATTTTCGGAGTGTAGTTTGCTGAAAACCTGTGGAGATTTACATATAGCATATTGTATGGATTTGTTCTGAGCGTCCTTTGCCCGTGTTGTGCTTTAGAACGATGTGGTGGGTGGGAATGTTCTTCTAGCCAAACACCCTTATACTTTCTATAGGATTGTCCTGATGCCAGAGATAGTATGCCTTGAAATTTGAACACGAGCTGGGAAGTGAGTATAAATGGAATAAAGTGATTTGAGGGCCAAGAATATAATGAAGATTTTGGAAACAGGTACAAAAAACCTACAGGAAAAGAAGAGATTTCTGACTTAATTTATGCAAATTTTTGTCAAATAGAATTAAATGGAAGAGAAAACTCTCTCATCTTGTCCTCTAATACTTCTGTAGCTCTCACAGTGCATCAATGTGAGCAATATATAGGGCCAAACTGAAACTCAGCCTAACACCACTGATGTAACTCTGAATTATCAAGTTAGAGAGAGGCAACATTGTGAAGAAATCTATAAGCCTGTGTTGCTGAGGCCCCCAGTTAGGTACCACAATGGTTTCTTTTGGCCTGTGAACCTTTGAAATGATCATTCTGCTTTTTAAAGACTCTTAAGCATCTAGAGGTCATTGCATTGAGTTACAATTGCAGCTATAAAATGACCAGTAACAAACCAAACACATTTCTTTTCTCTTTTCTGAAACATGCTTCTTATGCTGCAGACACTGCTTCTCTCACTCATTATAGTGAGATCCCTTATTGCCCAGCATTGTACTAACTCTGTCTGGTCTATTGTATTGTGATGACACTCCTTTGCCCATTGTATTAGGTTAGCACCTCCTTGGCTATAATAAGTATGAAAAAAAAATTCAAGGTTTGACTTGTCAAATGGAACTTTTCAGTGACTTATTAAAAGAACCCCTGCGGTATTACAAAATGCAGGTTTTCTGTCATCTAACTGAAAGATCCCTTTAGAAACCTTCATTTTTTATGTGTGTAAAGACAATTTCTTCTAGTGAAACTCTTTGATCCTTCCCTGAATGAAATCAAGTGTTTTAAAACTTTTTGAGTTGCCCCAAAGGCTCACTTCTATACTATGGAACGTGAAAGTCTGTGAACCACTCACATAATCATCACATAGACACTTTGCAGTGTGCTCCTGGCAGCAACCGTTCATTACATGCTGCAGACTTTCATAAAAAAAAAAAAAAAACAAACTGAAGAAAATCAGGGAGAAGAAAACTGTGAACTGTGTCTTTCTTCATCATAAGAATTGAGGGAAAGCAAAGCTGGAGAGAAAGCAGTTGTCATAGACTGCTAATGAGGTTATGATAAATTGTTGCTAGAGAGATCTTACCTAATGAAATAGAGTGAGAAACAGAAATGTGAGGGGAGATGGCATTCCTGTTAACCTCCTTCAAGCAGATACACCTCAAGTAGTGCTGTCTCTGGTACTTTACAAGCAAACAGTAATGTACTTGGAGGAGTGGAGCTCATAAGTCAGAGTTCTACTCTCTGTCCTTACACCCCTGCTCAGAGCATCTTCCTCCCACTGCAACACATGAATTACCACCAGCAAATGAATCAGGTCTTTGGACTCTCTTCTTATATATTTGTTATTTCTCACTTTCCGTTTATCCCTTGTGCTTTAATGCTGAGGTGAAGTTGGGGTTTTTTGCCTTTTGGCATCCCTGTGGCATCTATTAACATCCATGGTAAGCAACACAGCACATACACAAGGAAGGCAACTCTGCTTCCGTCTTTCTGGGGTTCTTTGATTGGGGTTTTGGGTCTGGTTTTGAGGGGGTTTGGTTTTTTTTTTTCCTTATTCATTTGTTAGCTATGCCTATGGTGAACACAAGTCCAGTTTTGTGAGCAGGCTGGGAAGATAGGGCCTCCCACATCTCGTGTGAGCTCATAAAGCAGGGAGGGGAAGTGGCAAGGCCAGTGTCCAACTCTACAACAGTGGAATAGTCAGAGCACCACAGGAGGAGGCAGAAGCACCTAAAGGATGACTTAAATTGAGCTCCCCTTCTACTCTCTGGATATCTAACTCTAACAGGAGCACCTATCTCTCTCTAGTTTTACTCAGTCTTCCTTGAAGACCCTATGAAGCAATGTGTATTAGTGAGAGGTTTAGAGAACTGCAGGACGGGCTGCTTAAGAGAGCAAAAAGCCATCTGAGAAATATTGTTGCTCTCATTTGACTTTGAGACAGAGTCACTGTGTCTAGAATGCGACAAAGCAAGAGAAGCTAAAAATGGCGGCAGATGTTAAAATACATTTTCTAGATAAGAAAGAAAAGCTAACTGGAAAAAACAGAATATATAAAATTCAGGGGTCTTCTAGAAGTGCAAGACTAAGAAAAAGAAAATATCTGAAGCACTCTTATATGGTTCTGAAGGATCTGTGGAGGGATCAAAGAGAAAAATAAAGGGGGTTTTCTGGTTCCTTTTTCTCTGCATTGTACACTTGCACCTGGCTACAGATAAGAGACTGAAGCAGACAACTTTTTCCAGCCTTCTAATCTGAAGTATATTAAATGGACTTCAAAATAGAAAAGTAGAATTTTCTATATATCTCTATCTTTTTTATTGTGTAGCTTCAAATTATTCTCATTTGTTTCCAGAGTAATTTTTACTGTGTATTTATCTAAACTGTTTAAAACCTCTCTATCTTCTTTCATATTCAAGGGCAAGTACAAATCATTTTTCCCCAATACAGAGAGACAAAAATAAACTACTTAATACTGAGGTAATAACATGGACAAAATGTCACTCGTGTCTTTCAGTTTAAATCCCTTTTTCCCTCATGCTATTTCGATCTGCCTATTGAGGAGACCTAAGAGTCTCTCTGTAAAAACAATAGGTTTTCAATTAAGTATCATTAGTGAGACAAAACCACCTGTTTTGGGTTAAAGATCTTATGAGGCTCCAGAGCAAAATGAGTGACAGTGAGGGCAAAGTGCTCTGATGAGAAATCGAAGAACTCCTTCCCTGAGAAGTCCATCATCCCTTCCCACTCTCCAGATCAATCTGAAGCTGTTGTCAGCATCTTGTGTGTCTCATGCTTTTTAGCACCATACACTCCCCTTATCTCTTGGGGTCAGGGAATACCCTCATGAAAAACCTGGCTGCTTCTCTGAAGCTGCACTTCTGTAGAGTTGTCACAAATCTTCTCCTCACATCTTGTGCAACCTTTCATGGCAGGCAGCTCAAGCCTGTTTTGGAATTATTCTTCCCACTGTTTCTGAAGAAGTACACTGCCTCCTTTTGCCTCTGGTTGTGGTCTTTGCACCTTATTTCTCATAGCTGGAGGTTCATTAGCTCAGTCCAGGTCCATTTCAAAGGATCTGTCCACAGGTCTAACTGTTCTTGCAAGAGAAAATTCACCCATTAAATGGCAGTGAACTCTTATTTGCTGTAACTTCAGGATGGAAAGGCAGACGGTTTCAAACCCGTTGCTAAACTGCTCCTTGGAGTCAGAGAAATGTATCTAGAAATGCCTATAATGGTCTTCATTTCGATGTGCTTTGAACCTCCTGCTCCAGCAATCTTCAGTGGTAAGGCTGGCTCACATACCTGTTGTTCCATGTGTGCTATAGAGAATTCTATAATTTTAGAGCCTATTAACCACCAGCTTACAAGTCTACGGTACTTTTATTTTGTGAATGCTTTGTGAGGCTTAGACTGATAGCCTATTTTCTTGGTTTGCCTTTTTTTCTTGTTTCCCAGGTGACTGGCCTGGCTTTTCGAAGTGTACTGTGAGATTGGTTTCTTTTCCATGCTTCATTAAGACAGAACATTTGTTACCCTCTCTTCAGACATTGCATAAGTCTTGGTACATGCACTGTTGTCACTCCCTTTTATCTTTTTCTATACATTTCCCAACATGCTGAGTGAGTGGAAATTTAGGGATGGAGCTGCTGATGTGCTTTCATGTAGAGCATATTTTCTTTTACAGATGTATGTCTCATGCTTTAATTTTCCTTTGTTGACACCAGCAGTTACTTTTATGCCTGGAAGACGAGCTGTTCCCACACTCCTCCATAGTTTCTCCTAGCAACATTTCTTTGTAGATTGGTTGGTGAGGAGAGCTGAAAGGTTATAGGGCTGCTACCATCCAGAAAGACACAGAATTATTTAGTATCACCACTTCTACCTAAAACGATAGCATCTTTTAACTCCAAGTTCCACAGCGGCACTGCCATCATCTGCTGAAACACACTGCTGCTACAGAAAGCCCAGGAGCCGTCTGGAGAGGCTAAACATGGGCAGATTTGAAAAAATCTTTAATGCTTATAAGTAATAGTTACACTAAGAAAGATAGTTGAGCTTTATAAACACGAAAATCTTGTGTTAAGAGTCTTGGCTGTGTTAATAGGCAGCTCTGCTGTGACTCTCTGTGAGGTGGCAGCCACTGACACCTGCACTGAAGAGTAGAAGCCTGTGGTGGCTAGACCAAGAGCACAAGTGGTATAAAATGTTTGTAAAACTAATTTGAAGTTAAAAAATATATATATGCTTAAATGCACATATTTATTACACCTGATAATGGTATATTCTGCATATATTTAGAAGTGCACAAGTACAGAATGGAGTGGAAAATTAACATTCACTTCTGAAAGCTCACAGATATATGAATTCAAATAGTTTTATTTGCTGTAGAAAAGATCTTAAATCAATCTTTAAATCAAGAGGAAGATAAATTTCCATTCACTTGTGTCACAGTGTCCAGAAATTTTGGGAGGATGAATAGGAATGCTTGAATCATTTACTAGATAACTCTTATGGTTCTTTGTATTTTGCAGTACAAGTCCTCAATTAGAGGTTTTATGCACTAATAATCCATTCAAGGGAACTTAGTCGGCTCTTAGCAAGTCTCTAGAAAAACAAGAAGTTACCAACATTTTCCTATGTTAAAAACAGTAAAATACTAAATACACAGCTGGAGTAAACTGACCCAATTCCGTTTAATTGGAGCTACACAAATTTATTCCAGAAGAAATTCAGCCAGTGAATGAACAAATAAATTTTCAGAGGGGAAAGGAAAGCCAACAAGACAAAACTGCAGAAAATATCCATGGAATCTCTCTGGCTTCATTCCATTGCCTTCCCTGAAGAATTAAAAAACGGATAATTATGTTCAATGTAAGTTTTGAGAGACATTGTTTCTTGATCAGTGCAAGCATTGCTTGAAAATTAAATTCAGAAGTTTCTTTCTCAGTCATTTGTCTTTGAAAACCAAGAAAACAACAATGTTCCTAGTGTTTTCTCCAAAGATGAAGAAAACAAAATTAATTTAGGTATTATTATAAAAAAATAATTGAACAGGTAAAAAGTTGGATGGTTTCTGAAATAAAGTCACACGGAACATTTTTAATGTTCTGAGACGTACCTATGCTAGAGCAGATTTTCAAGCCCTATTCATACTGAGAACTATTTTATTCCTTCAGTGTTTGCACTGAAGTTACAGTGAATTCTCAAAGAGCAAATTAGTGTCAGCACACACTAGATATAGTTCCAGTTAAACTCCATGAACAGATACCATTAACTTCAGTGCAGGGTAGAGAGAGTAGAGAGCAGGGGCCTGCCTTTAACTTTTTCCTATATTTATATTTAAAAGTCTTGAAAATAGAATTTGAGTAGTTACACATCAGGGCTGCACATTCCACACTGGAGAATAGAATTTGAGTGATATGTGTTCCTCTTGCAGGAAAAGACAGTCTTTATCATAAGTGTTAGAATTGTTCCCCGTCAAATGGTTAAGAGATTTTCTGCAAGGTGGGAGAAAATGCAGTTGTGTAAGTGTGTAAGACAGTAGGCCTGGATCTGCACTCAGATCCCACTTCTGCTGGACATACAAATTTGTTCAGCCTTCATTCTTTATACTAGGAGGATTAAATTAAATCTTTATGGTCTTAGCCAAAGGTGTGTTCAAGAGTTAGTTTGCCCTCTGATTTTTATGGGCAATGTTGAACCATAGTGCTGCAGTCCTTGATAAGCAGATATGAATATCAGTGCTCCATTTAATATTTTAAACTGTAACTGTCATATTCAGAAAACATTAAGATGATTAATACATATTGTTGTGGGAGTAACCGTGTAACAACTTTCTTTTAAGGTGATGAAACATGGTGCTCAATTTATTACCGAACTTTCACACTAACTTAAAAGCAAAACGTGTTCTTATTTGTATATGATTAGGTCTTTTATACTTTGGAAGCCATAGTCATTCATTAAATACCGGTAGGTGATTTTGCCTTTTTTACCTTTTTTTGTGAAGGTAAAGTCGATGCCTGTTGTTTGAACTGGCTGGGTATTATCTGCTCCTTCCTTAGGAATAATATACTGCTTATCTTATCTGACCCATGACCTAATGTCACAGTGACCCAGTGCTCTGAAACTAAGGTATCACACACCTCATATATTCTGTACTGAGAGTAAGTTCATACTGAGCTTCCTCCTGACACCACAAATCTATCTTTCTCTCATCTACAAAGGGATGATCCAGACCCATCCTGTTCTTGCAGTGGTTCTGTGATATAACGGAATAAGTCACATAGATGAAGATCCATGAAACAAACAAATAATCATCATTATACCTGAGAACGTTGACTTCTAAGAATAAAAAATCAGTGCTTTCCCCTTCATTCTTAAAAAATTCTGCACATTTTGGGTGGAACTACAATATAAGTAGCAATTTTGAGAAATCATTATATATTTTTACAACTCCACACTTTGAAAAAAAAAATAATAAGCCCAATTCCTTTTTTAGGAGAATCTGAAGTTTTGCAGGGTTATACACTTGAGCTGTTGTAAAGAAAAAGTAAAGCCTTGAGAATTTTCTTCTTTTTAAATTTCTTCCACCAGTGACTTGGGCATTGTTCCTCCAGGGATAGAAAGGCATCCTCATGCAATATGACAGAGGATCATGGGTTGTTTTCTGAAGTGGTAGCTGTTTCGTGTGTTCACAGTGCCTCCTGAAAAAGGGTTGTGATGCTGAGTCTGCTAAACCAGGTGTGTGCTCCATCTTCCAGCTTCCTTCCTCAGTCCTGAGGCGCATGGCGTGGTCTGGGTTCTCCTCACCTCCCTGCAGCCGTGCCCACACTTTATACAGTCATAGTTCATCACAATAGACATTAGACAAGTATTCTCCCCTTCAGATAAGTTACCTGCCATGACAGCTGTAGCCAAGCATGCAGTCACCAGCAGTACCTCGCCCTACAGAACAAGGCCTAATCAGTGCAGGGCACAGAGCTCTCCATGACCTATCTGTGCTGTCACCATTTCATCCCCAAACTGACTGAGCTGGAGTCATGACACAGCTAAATCAGGGCTACCTGATTTCCTGTCAGCACCAATGCCACAGGAGCTAATCGCTCTGTGACCATGAAGTCTAAGGGTTAAGATAAACTTATTAGTTATCTTCTAGTGCAATGGAATTACATAGCAAACATCAGTCCTCAAATATGAAGTGACTCAAATCTCAGATGCAAGTTGTCTAACATTTAACCCTACTGAATGACTTGGGAAATAGTATGCCCTGAAAGGGGAGGGAAAATCCTGAAGGCACTGGAAACAGTATGCTGGCTGACGAGCCAATGATTATAGCCATAGTGGTGGACTGTGAGGCTTCAGAATGTGTTTTCCATATTTGAATACAAATAAAACCCTTTGAGCTTCTTAGTAAAACTAAGTTGTATCAAAACAACCTGTTTTCAGATTGGTAATGTCAGAGTTAGATCCCACACTCCTTAATTTCATTCTTTTATCTGGAAATGACAGGCAATGCATGCAAGGCATTAGGAAGAGACCCACCAACTACTTCACAAAATGCACAAAGATGTGGCTTTATCTTAACAGCATGTATTAGCAAAAAGAAAATTTATCAAAATAAAGTTCTACAGCTATTCTATAAATCTAGACCAACAGTATCTTTCAAACCATGCATACACCTAAAGCTAGACTATATATAAATAGCATTCCTACCTGTTTTAGTTTTCAAACCTTGTATCTAATTTACACAGTTATCAGTCCATTGGTGGTGTGCCAACATCAAACTGGGATAACATTCAAAAAAACCAAAAAAACACCTTTTAAAGCAATCTAATGTTCAAAAAATTCCTTTGTGAATGTACTAGAATCAGCATATGGCAATTTAGCCCACCCTAGAACACATTCTTATTCATTAGACAATGTCTCTGGAGAGAATATCAAACATTATCTTGGAGGCTATGCCACACTTATAAACACTGAATGTTTTGAGCAAAAAATTCAAGGAGTGAATGTTAAATATGAAATAGGTGTGAAGCTTTCTTCTAAAAATCTTTTGAAATTAGGAAAACTGAAGGCTAAAAATCACTTTGCTTAGCCAACTGATTATATCTATTTTAGCCTGTTATGGTTGCTTGGGAGCTGTTTGGCTAATCTCTGCTTTGTCGTTAGGCTATACATTAGCAGGATGGAAATGGCATCACTGCACGATAATTCAGCAATGTGAATACAGAACAAGGAGAGGGCAGAGCTATTGGTGGCAGTACAACAGCAGGTAATAAGACTCTGTTACTCAAGCAGAATGTGTTATGTAAAGACAATTGCTGTGTAGAAGCAATAGCTCTAATCAGGTTAATTAGGCTGTATTCATGTTTCATTTATGGTGCAAGTGCCCTGCAAATTCAAAGCAGTCTACCTCCTCTTACTGCACTCCTTATACAGCCATCACATTCTCTATAACACTCAACACCATATATTTTCTTCTTTAAAAGAAAAAAATCCCAAGAGATTCCCCATTGCTTTTTAACAATTCCTTTTCTTCATTGTTTATGCCTAAAAGAAGAAAAAAAGGAAAAGACACAGGTTGTGTATAAAGCCTATGCCCACATTAAATTTCCTTCCACTGCAACCAAATTAGGCATTTGGAAGTTGTTTGTGGAGGGCCTGTTTAATTGTGGTTTATTTATTTTTCATGTATTTTCTTGTTCACTAACATGACCTGTTGAATGTGTAAGAAAAATTGTATTGCCTTTAAAAAGTACAGCTCTTACCTTTCCTCCTTTTGTCAATTTCCTTAAAGTGGTAGATCTCCTGTTTATTCCCTCAGAACTAGCTGGAATGAAGTGTCCACTTTGAAGAAAGTATTAGAGCCCAGTGCTGTGACCCTCAAACTTAAGCTGTGTCTCCTCTCTACTTACTGCATTTATTAGGTAGTTCCTAGTAATAATGGGTACAACGGTTCTGAGATCACTTTCTCTTCTTCCCCAAGAAAAAAAGCCTGGGTAGAGAGGAGTTATTTAAAAGAGAGAGTACATCCTGCAGATGAAGAGAAAATGGCAGCCTGCACCCTCTTAATTATTGTAGCTGTTATTTTAGCATTCGGGTATCCACATGCTGATTGTAAGCTTAGACTCAGTGTGCTTCATTAGAAAAAAGAAATGCAGTATTTTCACTACCCATTTAGAACAAATCTATTCACGTTACACCTTAATTATAAAACCTTTTATTAAACTTGAAAAATGCTGTAGTTCTGTTTTAATATGTATGTGTCCCTCACATGGTATTTCAACGTGCTATTAATAACAATGCTTAAGTAAATATTCTCTCTCATATAGTTCTGTATATAATAAAAACTTATACATTCTGTCCTGTGGAACTGAGCTACTTGAGCTCAGTATGGTAGCACAGTATTACTGCAGAGGTCAAGCTGTGGCATTGATGAGCAGTGTCATAAAAGCAGGGTGATCGAAGCGGGAGTTTTGCATGTTATCACTTACGGTATTACTTTGCTGCTGTGCATTTACTTCCATTCTGGCTGCAAAAAATGTAACTGTTTGTAAGGAATGCCTGACTACATCTGACAGCGCCAAGGTGTCCAGCCGGGTTTCACAGGGCTTGCTAACATGGTGTGTCTTGTCATAGCTCACAGAACTCAGCACCCTAGCAGAAAACATTGAGGCAAATCTGCGTGCACCTAATTTTTCACCACCTGAGCTCACGCTGAACCAACAATGCAATTATTAATCTCTTGAATTGGTTCATATGTCTACCATATATTTAAATATTTTACAAGAGAGATTTCATTTCAGGAAAGGTCTGATTACCCATCCAATTCTGTATCATTCCCTTCATGAAGGAAAGCTGTGATATTAAAATCCTCAAGATTTCAAGAGGTTTCAGTAGTAAGGGAGCCCTCATTTGACTCCTGGTGGAGCAATGATGGAGTAGAGGGACCATGCAGCTGCAGCCCTGGCTCCAGCTCAGGTGCCCTGGCACCACAATAATGAACTTCATTATTCCTCAGTCAAGTGGCATCACTCCAAGTAAATGAAGCAATCATGTAAAGGACTGTTTGATGGGGCCTGCAGTAAATGTACCTTCAGGCCTGAAGATGAAGACCTCAGTACCTGGGTTAAAGTTTCACCCTTCTCCTCCCTGAAGAATAGCACCAGCAGAGAAATCCTTGCTCCCCGCTTGGAGGATAAAGTCTGGCTGCCTGACTTAATGTAGTATTTGCTGTGTTGCACCTTCCACAGCCTCAAGGAAATACTAGGTATACATTCCTGAGCTCTCCTTCCTGTCCCCTCAGCAACCTTTGTAAGCAGGTGGTTTTTTACATGATATTTAATTTATCATTTGACCAAAAGACATGGTTAAATTCAAAGTAAATGTTAAACACTTGCAAAAATTATGTATAACTGAAGTTAGGGAGCAAACTCCCTCCTGACATAATTTTGCTAAGGATTGATCTAAATGTTATTGCTACAAGTGGGAAATTCTGGATATATTTCCCCAAGAGTGACAGCAGCAAAAGCCCCATGAGAACCCACTGAGAAGCTTCCAATGCTCCCAACTCACTGAGGTCCTGGTGGAAATGTAACTCACTTTTTATTAGATTCCCCTTAAAAACAAAGAGATTAATTTCCCTCCTGTTTTCATAGTATAAACTTCCACTATCAGCCACAAGCTAATGTGATGGTCATACTGACAAGCTTTGTCTTTCCAGGTGTGGGTAACAAGATGTGGTTGCAAAGACAGATGTGGTAGATACCATGGAAAGGCAGTTTCTCATTGCATGCCTATGAGCTGTAAGGGGTCTCAACCCCAAATCTATAAAATCAACCACAAATTCTCCTCTAAAAGTAGAGTTTCAATATGAGCAAGGTTTGTCTCCAAAGCGGTGACCCTTATGAAGAGTAAAATATCAGGAGATTGAAGACATGACTGAAAAAAAGCTAAATTATTTCAGTTATGATGGAGGAACTATATTTGCATAATTTAAATTTTAGGGGGTTTTTACTGTATAAATAAAATGTGGAGAAACAGGGAAAAGTAGCAAGCAGGATATTTTGAAAATTAAATCTGTTTTCAGCACATACCTGCCAAGGTGTGCTGCTGAATTTCACAGGGCTCACAAACATGGTGAACGACACAGAAAGTAAGGTAGCTGAAATCATGAGGTGATTTGAAGTTGTCAGCATTCATGACCTCAGAAATGTTTATTTTTTGATTGATCAATATGCATTCTAGAATACACTTATTTGTCAAACTAATGTGCCAAAAGAAACATGTGATATCACATGCCTTTATAAAAGAGAAACACATCACGTTCACCTTTACTTTATCCCCATCATGAGGGGCTTGATATTAGCCCTGGTTTTAACCCTGGTGGGTAAGTATGCAACTTATCTACTTTGACGAATTTAAAGCTGTATATTCAGGAAAAGGTTTCAGAATCTGAATGCAGTTCACTCGCAGACGCGAACTTTAAAATGTTGTAGGAAAAATACTTTATTAATTCTTTAGTTGTTTAGGGGAAAAATTGGCATTTGGCTGGCACTGAAATAGAAGTTAATTAGAAAGGGTTATGCTCTACGTATAAGGTGAGATATAGCTTTTTATACCAAAATACATTAACATTTTGGAGTTGGTTTTTTTTTCTTTGTCATTTCATGCCTCTATTTTTTCTTCTCTTTCAGGGAGCCAGCATCTTAATTACCGTAAGTAATTTTCCTATCAACTAATATAATTATAATGAGTGAAATTAAAAATAGAATCTGAAAAGTATATCAATGTTTAATAGAGATTTACAGCAGCTAATTTTGTTCAGGCACAATGCAAAAATGAACAAATTCTTTTTTTTTTTTTCCCCATACATTCTAATACAGGTAGTTTAATATGTTCTGTATATTCTGTATAATATTTTATGGGAACCATTTCTTTGCAGAACCCGATTTCAGTGAAAACAAGGTTTATACATTTAATTATGAAACCACGCTTCTCAGTGGACTTCCAGAGAAAGGACTTGCAAGAGCTGGAATAAGAATAAAAAGTAAAGTGGAAATTAGTGGTATTGGGCCAAGACTTTGTCTTATTAGGGTAAGAAAATGTATTCAATTTGAAAGGTAAAATTCTCATCATACTTAGCTTCTTTTTTAAGCTTTTGTGAAGTAATTAGGTTTCATCGTGTGTTATGCTTACTAAGGGATAATGTAACTAACACTGTTATTTTTTTATACAGTGCCCTAAATTCTATCTGCACTTTGCTAGGTAATTCTCAGCTCAAGCCAACCTTGGGCTTGAAGGATTTCTTCTGCTTTGTGGTCAGGGAGACAATGGAATGTAATTTGAAATGCACAATAATTTATTACTGGATCAATCCAATTGTTCCAAACTATACAACCTAGGATTATTTAATCAGCTGATTTCATAACCAGCAGACAAAAGGCAATAAAACATGCCACAGTAGTTGCATGTGATTCAATATTTATCATAATTAATGTCACCTGGTAGCTTCTTTTTCTGAAGGGTCCTGAGTGACATTCTTTGTCATCCTCAACTGTATATTTTTACTGCATGCTGAGTAATTACTAAGGGTTTTGATTATGTGAAATACACTTTTGCCTTTAACAGGAGCATATCCCCACTTATAATGAGCATATAGAAATGCACACCTCAACTGCTTTACACAAACTCCGCTTAGTCTTGTGTATAGGGGGAAGAAAAATGATCTTTTTAAAAGTTTTAATTTGGCAAATTGAAAACTTTAGATTAAAAAGAGTGGTGACTGTCTGATAAATGCTTGTAAATGTTGTAGCCTTCCAGCCTGAAGTAGCCTGCTGTTACTAGGTATTTTTGTAAGTTAAAATTATAATAGATCTAGACGGGAAACAGTTTTTCCATGACATTTGTAAGGGGATGGATTTCAAAAAAAAAAAAAAACAAAAAAAAAAAAAAAAAAAAAAAAAAAAAAAAAAAAAAAAAAAAAAAAGAAAAAAAAAGAAAAAACAACACACAAGGAAATAAGAGTCATACACCTGCAGTGGTGACTAGAAAGCTTCTCTGCCAGAAAAAAGGCAGAAGCAGTCTTGTCCTCAGCCTAGATCCTCCTTCGTTCCTGCCTAAACAGCTCTTGGTGTGCCATGGTCAGTCTTCACCAAAAATTGACTCCTGTTCTCTAAAACCTCCTAACACAATTTTACTGGCCCTACTGCATTTGTGAAAAGTTTCCATTTCAGAAATAATTTGGGGCAAGAAAAAGAAAAAAGGAAAAAAACATAACAACTTTTGGGGCACGTTCTAAGCTAAAGGTAATAGTACATTTATTCCCTTCTTCTCTGGGAAAAGTTTATTTTGCTGCTGTTATATTTAAATTAGACAGTTTGGAGGGATGGTTCAGGGAATTAAACTTTCATCTGCAGCCTACTAGTTCACATTCAGCCCAAACAAAAAGCTGTGTTCCCTGGGCAGTTTCCAGATGACAATTTTTTCATCACAAACCTACAAGTAAGAATTGCCAGCTGTGTTCAAAACCAAGCAGACAGCCTAAGTCCTGCCTGGGCCCCGAGGGCTGGGGAAAACTACCTTGCCCTGACCCTGCAGAGCAATCCCAAACCTACCTGTATGCAATATGCCAGAAGCATGTCCAAGAGGCAGCATGAGGGATTTGCTCTGTAACAGCCTTCCCTGTAAGCTTCAGTTACTGGGGTTGGCAGTGATCTCCACCAACAATAACAAAAATAAATATGAAAGTGCAGTCTCCAGCGATTTGCTGTATGAGGATTTAGTTTGTGTGGCTTTTTGAGAAACTAATCCGCATCTTGCACCACATCACCAGCCTGAGGTGTCAGAGAAAAGTCTCTTTAAATTGTCAAAATATATAGAAGGGAAGGGTCCTCTGAGAAACTAAGCTAAACATGCCTGTTCCCATGGGGTAGATATTATTCAAGTTATGCATAGTTTAGCATAACTTGAACAATCCATTTGTTTGGATGTGCCCCAGGTTGAGGCTGGAGCATGAAGTGCAGAGTCGGGTTGGAGACAGTGCCTCAGCCTTTGGTTCCACAGCAAAATATGTGGGGAAGGACAATTTCTGTAGCCTGCTGTCCACTGCTCAAACTAATTCCGCATGTCTGGCTGGTCTAGAGGCCATGTGTTTATTAGTTTCAGATTGCTCCCTGTGCTCTGTGACCCTAGTGAGGGAAATGGCAGAGTTCACAACAGGAGTTAATGATGCATTATGCAACATTAACTTTCTCCTGCAATTTCCTGCAGACCTTTTGGGTAGCAACCTGCTTCATGTGGTTCTTCTCTGGCTCATTTCTTTGTACATGTCAACCTTTGGCAATATGCATTGTCTGTGAAACAGAGCAGAGTGCAGTGGCTGTGGAAATATCAGCCATTTGCAGTGCCCTCTTTCCTTTCATATATGGAAATATGTGTATTAACACTAGTTATGCTAAATGACAACTTCTAAGTTTCCCCTTTGAAGAGTTTTTGTGTTATTTAAAAATGTAATTTTGGTGTGATTAAAGCTCTAGATGCTTATGTGTGTTGAAAAAAAGTTAACTGGGGAAAAGAAATTAAAGAGGAATTGTATTCCCTCTTTGTTCTAGATTCACTCAATCGAAGCTGCAGAGTACAATGGTGTCTGGCCCACAAGCTCATTCTCTCGATCACTCAAACTGACCCAGGCCCTGACTGGGCAGCTCAGTAACCCCGTCAAGTTTGAGTACAGCAATGGCCACGTGGGAAACATTATGGCTCCGGATTCTGTCTCGGATGACGGTCTGAACATCTACAGAGGGATTATGAACATGCTGGAGTTGAGCATAAAGAAGATGCAGAATTCATACAGTTTACAGGAGGTGAGTGTTGGGTTTGGCCATGGTGGTGGATTTGTAAATACATAAACTTTCACTTCAGAGTCTTCTATCGCATTTTCTGAATTCATCCTTGACATGAACTTCACATATAAGAAAGACCTAAGCTTGAGAAATCATGATTAAGTTTCATATGGGACAACATTTGATAGAGATGTGCTTAAACAGGACAACAGAACAGCAGATTTTTAAACTGGTTGATTAAAGTATTTCAGAAAATGCATTTGTAGAACTAAACCCTTAGAAAATCCGGCTTCTGATTCCAGAGAAAGTAAACTGTGAAAGATGAAGCCTACATAGAATGTGAACACTGTATAAAACAAGTTAAACAATATAGTTTAATATTAAATTTAAAATAACAGTAATTTGACTTTTTCTACCAATCATATATACTTTAGTCTCTTCTGGCTCCTCTTTTAGGAAGAAAATAGTATATATGTCATAACATTACTCTAACAGCTTTGACAGTTGCAGTTGATGCTCTGTTGGAATTTCCACTGTTTTTCAAGTTTTAATATATTAGTCAAGGTCAATCATCTGATATTACTATTCACCACAGAAATTGCAGTGTGTTTAGTTTTTGTGAAACCATATTTACATTGATTAGACTACATTCAATTCAGAGATCAGCAAAAACCTTGAAATTATTATACTTTCATATTATTTTTATTGAAACTGTAGACCAGAGTAACTCTAACTTTTTTAAATTTATTTTTATGTAAGTAGAGTTGTTTCTGGGAAAGGAACTATATGATTTAATTTTTTTCACGCTGTTTGCCACACATAAAAATCTGTGTGGTGTTGTTGGATATTCTGCAGCATTATTTTCTCATATCTAGTTTCGCATCTTAATTCTTTCTAATTCAGTTAGCAATATGTTCTACTCTCACTGCTAGGCAATAGATATGATTTCACCTCCTAGAATAATTTCCAAGTTTTCTTTGCTTTTCTCAGACAGCAACTGATTAATGAGTTTTGGCACCCTTGCCTGACAATCTCGAGTCACTCTGCAAAGGAAGATAAACATTATAAGTCCCAAAATCTGAGCTGCAGAGAGGTTTAAAAGACTAACCTTGTACATCCCATCCTGTGGGTTCAGGGTAAGAGTATCAGAGCTAGCCATAAACTGCAGCCAGAAAGTTCAGTTAGGCAGCAGTCTGCTTCATCCCACTGAACTCTCTGGGCTGGACGTTCCCATTTAAAGTCTGGATGTCTGTACCACACCCTGCAGTGTGCAGAGCCCCACGCTTGTATTTGCAGAGCACAAGTCTTTCAGAAAGCTTGGGCAATTCCTATTTCTAGCCTTTACCAGAGACACAGTGTCTCAGGGAATTCTGTTAAGCTGAAGACGAAGTGGGTATGTCTTGCCTCCTAAACACCACGTGACCATTTCACTGCTCTCACATAGCCCAGAGCTGGTCTCTGCACTAACTATGCTATCAATAACAATAAAAAAAAAAAAATCAGAAAAATAACTCTTCCTCCTAAAATGCAATCAAGCATTTTTTCTCTACAAAAGTCTCACTGACTGTAGAGACTTAAAAGCTCTTATAAATGTATATTCTCAAAATATTATTGAAGAGCTCAGCTGAAACTGTGAACTCAAGAAAACCCACAATCAAAACTCTGTTATCCTGAAATTCTTTTTAATTATTGCTGGTCATATTGTGACAGATCACCTGATATTGCAAGGCGTGTTCCATAGGCATTTGTAAGCTGTCAATGAAAGCAAGTTTGGAGGGCAGAATGTCATCTCCAACCTTGAAATACTTTGCTGTTAAGATTTCATTCTGACTGATCAAATTATTTTGGCCCTTTTTTATTTATATTCCTCAAATCATATTTCATCATCAACAGCTCTAACTGAAAAATTTTAGTCCCCTTTCCTGAGGATCCAAGTGAAACTTTGGGGAGATTTAGTTCTCTCAGTGTGATTCTGATTTGGCTTACTGAAAACCTGTACATATTAAAAAAAGATGAAAGTAATGAGCATCCTGATTTTGCTTCTGGAGAGTACAATGAAAAAAAAAGCATTCATTTCTATTGGTAATTTTGGAAATGCAGAATTAAACAGGAAATTTCATGTGGTGAAGTGAAACTTAGCATAATAGTGAACTTCTCTGATCCTGTTCTCATTTTTGGCAGGCTGGGATTGGAGGTATTTGTAATACAACATATGCAATTCAGGAAAACAAGAGAGCAAACCTAGTCTATGTGACCAAATCCAAGGACCTGAACAGCTGTGAAAAGAAAGTTCAAATTGTCACAGGTTCAGCATACACTCATCCATGCAAGACCTGCCAGCAGGTAAATCAGAGTGGTATTATGTATATGTATTTTATATTCTTATGCAGAACACCATTTGATATCCACAAAATCTCTTCATTTGAAATACTAAAAATGAGGGAAGAATCAGATCTGCTGTATCCAGTTGTCAATATTTTCTTTCTGTGTGAACATGATCCCACGGAGAAACAGAGGTCTGTGCTGCACGCTGCCGTGTACTGCAAGCACACTTGAGCTAGCTCAAACTAGCTGGCTTGGAAACCATTAATTATCAGCATGAGTTAATTCACCTACTCTGTTGAGTAAAAAAATAGCCACCATGTCCATTTTCTGCTATTCAGGACAGATACTGCTGCATTTTATTATAATCCTGTCTTTGAAATAAAAAATCACATGGTTTATGCAGCTGTTCTCCTCCTCAGAAAATGTGTCTCTTCTCAAGGGAATGACCAATTACTTATATTTGGGAAAAGGAAAAAGCAGCTAACACTTCTTAGCAGTAAAAGTAATGGAGAAAGGCAGCGTGCCTGACCTCTCCCATGGAAGTGAGTGTGCAGAATTCACACTGATTGCTCTTATGGCCAATGAACAAAACAGCCCAGGAAAATAAATGGATTGAAGTGGGTGATGTAATATCCTCTAGTCACAGAATTGCGAAGTCCAATAACTTTTTGTTTTCTTTGTTTCTTTCCTTTTTTCATATTATAAAGAGGAACAAGAATTCCCAGGCAACTGCTACTTACAATTACAAAATTAAATATGCACGTAGTGAAGCTGTAATTACACAAGCTGATGTCGAGGAAATCCACCAGTTTGCACCCTTCAACGAGATAACAGGAGGAAATGCTATTGTAGAAGCGAGGTACCATACATATTCCTTTAATTCAGCAACTAATTCAGCAACTCAGTAATCTGAGTAAAACTCCATAAGTGAAATAAATCCTTTACTTCCATGGCCCATTGTTTGCCAGTATTTAATTACATAAAATCCCAAACAGCTCATAAAAACAACCTTCACTGTTAGTTATAAATCTGAAACATGCACATCACTATCCAAATTTTGTTAGCTAAACTTGGCAGGACTTGACTATTTTATTTCTCAGGGATATTTGATTTATGCCGTAAAAGCCAAAACAAACGTAATTCCATCTGAGAAATTGTGAACTAATGTATTTCAAGTAAAATACTTTGAAAGCCAGTTACTCAAGAAAGAGAGTTCCCTGGAAAACAACAATGCAGTAAGAGGTCCTTGGAGACTAGTTCGCAAGAAACCGAGATAGGACTTTGGATTCCTAAATACCATGGGCTGCTTGCAAATCTGCCATCAAAACAGTTTCTTGATAGGAAATTGGGTTTTATTGCAAAACAATTGGGCACAAGGCATGTTAAATGCATTTGCTTTTTCACAGCAAATTTTGCGTACTTCTTAAAGAAATTTAGGGCAAAAGAAGAATATGGTTGTCTATGAAATTGTGCTCCCAGCTCACGCACTCAAACTTCTAGTATTTGAAAATTTTTTCATCTATGAAATTCATTTACTGAAAAAAATTTCAGTTGCCCATTTAATTATAAACTCTGTAAATAGGAGCACCCTACTGAAGGGAGAGGTTTTCTGCATAAATGTCACTGTGCAGAAGGTGTTCTTCAATCCCACCCTACAGGTGCTGTAATCTTCATCGCTCCATTAGCTTCTGCGAGGATCTGTTGGTATAATATATGGTTTTGGAAACAGCAACATCAGAAAGTTCATGTCAATAACTCACTGAATAACTTCATTTATACAATGATCATGTTCAATTTGGCTAACCAAGCAAAGAGAAAAAGAAACAGAACAGTGCAAGTGGCTTTACTATCTTATGCAATCAAGGTGTAGACAGACACAACTGCAGCACTCTTATCAAATTATAGGTTGTTATGAGTCACCTTTAGTCTGGAGACAATGGACGTATGAAGCTTTACACTCTCCTTCTGCAGCCTCTAGAGAATGTCTTCCATAAGGTCTTTCTCAGCTCTCAGAAGGGTAGTACCTTTACTTTTCCCATTTTCTCTGCATTTTTATCACTACCCAGCTGAAGGGGACAAATATAAGATAGTTGGGAAGATGTGAATATCTCACTCAAGTCTTCAGAAGTTATTTCCACAATGTATTCTCTGTTAAAAAAAAAATCTGTCAAGGCCTTAAAACACCTGGAGCTGAGTTTTCAGGCCTGTTCAGCATAAGACTCTTGTAGCACCTTTCAAGGCCAAGAGAGGTTTTACTATTGTTTCACCATTTTAATCCTATCTTTAGCACTTATTTTCCCTTCTCTTCAGAATATAACATTTTCTCATCTATTCTAGGCAGCTATACCTCTTCCCAAAACAATGAAAATGAAGACATAATAGATTCATCATGATTTGAAAGGGGGAGTTAAATCTGTCCAAGTGTACTTGATGTTATACTTTCTGACCCAAATGCCCTTTCAATAATATCGTACAAAATTTCAAGAGATAAAAAATCTCTGCTGATTCTGTAGCAATTTCTATTCAAATTCCAGTGGCTTGTCTGTAAAGCAGTTATATGCTATTTTTCTGCAGCCATTCTCTGCAATCCATATGATAGGAGTGAATAGAAATGATACAGAAGATCATAGAGATTCCAAAATAAACACACCAATTTTCTACAGAGATTTTGAGACGCTCTGTAGTACAGCAATATTGCTTTTGGAATGTTTTCAGTTGTTCAATACAAATGCCTGACTTTATTATAGTGTCCTAAATGACCCATTTTAAACATAATTGGTAGGATAGGTTGCATCTCTTTAGCTGAAAATGTAAAAAGATAGCAAATATTTGTAAAGACAGTCTCTCATTGGAATTATCCTTAATAACAAATGATGAAGGTTTGTTGCTTCTTAAAAAGTTTTCAAAAGGTTGAGCACTTTTCCAAAGACTAATCCTGAATTTATGTGGTGAATTTTGTCTGGTAAATCCAATTCAAAGCTTCATGAGTACCTTCTTTTGTAGTCCCCAGGATATTCAGCTTACCAAACAAAATGGGGAGGGAATTGTAATAGTGCAAGCAAAAAGATTGTAGCATTTCTTATTGTATCTAAAAAATTTCCATTTGAAGCTTCCAGGAGACACAGACACATAACAGCTTTTACAAACTTCTTAAAATGTTTAAATCAAATTCTAATTTCTGAGCAAGTTTCCTATCTGTGTTTTTCTACAGTCCATAATTTACTCCTTAAGACACAACACATCCTTCCTGTGACATTCTTCAGGCCACAGCTTCTCACCTCCCTCTTCTTCCATAAATTCTCAAGCCAGATTATTCTCAAAGGAGAGCAAAGGCTGGCTCTGATCTGAACCCCACTGTGCATGTGCATATCTCCTCAGAGTATGGTTCTGAGCATCACATCCAAATGCATCTGTTTGTAAATATCTTTGCCCTGACAATAACAAAACCTTTTGTAGTTGTGGGGAAACACAATTACTGATTTTTTTTTTTCAGTTTGTACCCTGCATCTTGTGATGTTTTCTTCCTGGGGTTCTCCATTTCAGGCAGAGACTTGCTTTGACTGACGTGCAGAAGCAGTGGGCAGAGGTCCCACCAAAAGAGTACCAGAATCGTGGGTCCCTTCAGTACCAGTTTGGCAGTGAACTGCTTCAGCTTCCTGTCCACTTATTCAAAATAAAAGATGTGGAAAGCCAGGTAAAACTCAGCCACTGGACAGATTCTTTGTTGGAGGTTAAAATCTGTGCATGTGGGAGACAATGCATGTGGGCTTCCTGCATTTTCATCTTTCTGCAGATAGAGGAAAGCCTGCAAGAATTAGTAGAGGTGACCTCTGACCAGCTTCCCAGTGATGCACCAGCAAAAGCCCTCAAGCTTCTGCACCTCTTCCGTGCAGCAAACGAGGAGAATTATGAGTCAGTGTGGAAGCAATTCTCCAGTCGGCCAGCATACAGGTACAGGCAGTAAAGATGGTGCTTTTCTGCTGGAGAACCTCTGGAATGCCAGTCTCCAGAGGCAGATCTGGAAAATGCTGCTTGCCTTTCCCATTACAGGCGCCACATTTTGGATATAATTCCTGCAGTGGCCAGTCACCGTGCACTCAGGTTCCTGCGGCATAAAATGGAGAGGCAAGAGCTCACCAACTGGGAAGTGACTCAAACAGTGCTTGTGGCTCTGCACTCCAGCATTCCAATTCAGGATGTGATGGAGGAAGCAACGGTAGGATTCTCTAAACACTCTCAAATCACTCTTTGCTGATTCTAGCATCTGTTGTATTTATTCCTTTGACAAGATAGTAGAGGCTTTGAAAATATAAAGGTTTTATATCCTCCAACGAGGTTGAAAGGTCTTTGTTTCCTGGCTGTCTTAAGGGGAGGAGAATGCAAATCAGAAGGGCAAAAATTACTCCAGAATGAAACAGGAAATAAAGGGTAAAATAACCCCTGTCCCTGAGGGGTATTGCTGCAAACAGTGGTTTCTAGTCACTCTTTTTCCAAATATGCTTTATACTTACATCAAATTATATCTCTGACTGTCTACAAAGACACGGGAGCAAGAAATACATATTTGTTATATTCATGTGTTTGTCCTAATTGACCTAGAAGGATGGGTATGAATTTGAGATGATCTGTCAAAACCAAGGGAATGATGTCAATGTGAAGGCCATGTAGGAGAAAGTCTAATTATTTTTGCAATTTTTTCTGTATATGCAGGATTTCATCCCAGTCTCAGATGCAAGAATTTACCTCTGCCTACCCTAGGTAGAGACAAGGAGCCTCATACTAGAGTTTTACCCTCAGTGAAAGCCATGACAGCCTGGCTGTTACTGTGTGGAGGTGCTCTGCTTCCCACACGAGAAAGCAGTGGGCTGATGGCTCCTGTCAGTTCCTACATTTATACAAAATATTCCTGTCTGCCCAAAGTACTGAGGTCCATTCACAACAAATCTCGAATTCATTGTATCTACAGCTGAGGCAATCATAAAACATGATGAATGTTTCTTCAAGAATGTGCATTTTTCTGTTCCATAACTGGGTGATTTCCTCCCATTGGATTATAGCCTATGCCAAATTTAAATCTGAAACACTATAAAAGCAACAGATCTGCCTTCCAGATGTTACTTGGAATTACTTTACAATTACACTGTCAAATACAGTACTATCCACTGATTAACTGAAAATCCATCAACAAAAAAATATCAAAAGCCTGGTTTTGTCTTCCATTGGGCAGAAACATATTTTTCAATAATGTTTCTCTTCATTAATGGGGGTAACGAACAACTGCCTTCTCCCCAGCTCATTGTAAAAAAGCACTGCCCGCGCTCGAGCTCTGTGCTTGGGAAGGTTTGCCATCTCAGCTATGCCTCACTGTGCCACAAACAGTGCTCCTCGACTGACTCCTGCTCCGAGTGTCTCCAGGTAATCACGCTGTTATTTATCATTTAAAAGAAAAATTAAGCCTTGAGTTCCTTCTTCATTATTCAGAAAGCTGTATTTCACTTCACTGCAGTGTTTCCTTTGGGGAAAGGAGCCCCAGCTGGTTAAATACAGCATTTTTATCTTTAGATTAGCACACAAAAGAGAGTGAGAGGAAGAAGCAAACAATTCACAACACTTTCTATCTGAGTATCTCTGAGTGCTTTATTGCCAATTATTAATGAAGTCCCATGACATTGCTCAAAAATACTTTAAATATAGGTACTATGCATATTTATAAATTAACTAAGTGACGCAAAAGCCCAGGTTTTTGTCAGAATTAATGTATCCCAGCCAGAAGCAGAGCCCAATCATCAACACAGGCTATAAGATTATTATAACAGTAATATCCTCCCTGTTCTACACTGCTTTTAATCAGCAGGCCTCAAAACAATTTGAGTAGTCATTAAATAGCATTTCCCAGTTCTAAAAATGCATGTCATGGTTTACAGAGGCCAACTACTCCACCAGTAACAGGAAGGGAAAGAGAAATGTGTGTTCAGTCTTTGGCATCCATCAATCCACCACCCCCAGTGAGAGCAGAGTGCTCCAGAAACAGTGTGCCTGACATGATTTTTTTTCCTGTAGTACATAGGCATGGGCAACGTTCCCACATATGTTGCCTGTGTTACAGCTGCCACCAATGCTCTTGAGCTAATTAAATCTGAGAAGCCCTATGTCAGAGAATGAAAATTCTTTCCGGAAGCAACTGATAGTATAGGCTTATTCAATGCATTTCAAATGTCCCTTCATTTGATTAGCAATATCAAGTAGATTGTTTCTGCACCATCAAGAGATCTCAAATGTGTTATTTTAAAGTACAGAATCTGTATTGAAATTATTCTCTAACATCTCAGTTTCTTTTTTAGAGCCATTTGTTATCATTTTAAACTGTTATCTATCAGGATTTAGTTCTTTTCCCTTATTCAGCCTTCAGACAACTTCTAATCTTGCCATGATAATGGAAGTGTGATCCAGTTGCTTACAATGAAGGCTGTAAAATTACCTGATTTTTTGGCAATGATCTCATTTTCCATCTATTAATGCACACTGAAAAGAGGCTGTCATAGCTGGTTAAGGGCACCACCACTAGCCATATCTTCAGGGATCTTTTTTAAGGGTCTGAAGATATAACTGTATCTGTATTTTTGCACCTGTCTTCAACCATGAGACAGAGATGCTCAAACAGCTTTATTTCAGGGTTTTCAACTTACCCTGAAAGGCAGTGGGAACTAGGTCCTAGCCATTATTTTTCCTTTAAAAATCTTACTTGATAACTTTAAGGTACAGTGATGAAGAAGCTGTTCATTGCAGCTGTCTTGGCTATACTTGTTCTATGAATAAAATGTTCTATTCATGAGGGGGAAAAAAGAATTTGAAAATATTTAAAATAAATGAATTGAACAAACTAAAATTATGGAAGTCAAACCCTGAATAGGCTGGTGGATGGAATATAGATAAGAGCTGGAATTGAACTCAGCAGATTTGTTTTCATTTTTCAGCTTCTTCATGGCTTTGCAGGAGAGGCATTGAGCAAGTCTAGCACAGAAGAAATTTCCCTGGCTTTGAAAGCCCTTGGGAATGTAGGACATCCAGCCAGCATCAAGCACATCAAGAAGTTTTTGCCAGGATATGCAGCTGGTGCTTCGGATTTGCCACTCAGGATCCATGCTACTGCTGTGATGGCCCTGAAAAACATAGGCCTAAAAGACCCCAAAATGGTAAGAAAATAAAACTTCCTCCTTTGCCTTTGTGACTTGCACTCACAAGGCTGCTAATAATGGGTGAGGAAGGAAAAACAGATATTTTTTCAAATATCGAGTTATTTTTCAAAAAAAAAATACTTAGCCATTCCTTGTTTGGCATGTCTTATTTCTTTTGACATTAACCTCCAGTATTTCAGACTGCAACAAAA
This sequence comes from Ifrita kowaldi, assembly GCA_013398055.1. Lineage (NCBI taxonomy): Eukaryota > Metazoa > Chordata > Aves > Passeriformes > Cinclosomatidae > Ifrita > Ifrita kowaldi. The sequence continues at coordinate 312,848 of VZRS01007371.1, forward strand.
AAGTGCCATTAAAAGGATACATTCATTGTTGTTGAAGACAAATCAGCATTTCCATTGCAAACATTTCATTTCCAAGGACATTAGACAGAAAACTAAATTATTGATCCAAATGTGTTTAGTACTACTTCACCTTTAGTATGTGAGAGAACCACAAAACAAGGTTTTCAGAGAATTGACATTTAATATTGAGTGTCACGTCTAATTGTAATTCAAGACCAGATTTTATTGTAAATAGACACCAAGGGTTTGCATCCTAATTACAAATTTACAGACATTGCTCGGGTTTAAGTTATAAACAGAGCATTTACTAAATGTGACTTTTGTCCCTCACTGAGATAATTATTAGATCCCACATACAATGGCTACACCAGCATACACTCATCTATCACAGACATGACTTTACAATCATTTTCACTTTAAAGCTATCTGCTTCTAAAAGGAAACCTTTTCAAGGTTTTCAAGATTTTTTTCCTGATGTTGAAATTTTTTGTTTTATGTAAGTAAAATCTTAATATAAAAAGTAAAAGAAAAGCTTTCATTAACTATTCACCTACTAATCAGTATCAGTGTTTCCATTACATTCATTTTTTGCATGTGACTCCCAGTTTGAGTGCACATATTGATCCACAGACAATAGTGTGCCAGGGTATGCTTTTAACCAAAAGAATAAAGAAACAATTTAGTAGAGTGCAGAAGCTGGATGGGGATGCGCAGTGGAGGGAGGGGAGAGAACTGCAAGGGTAGGAGTTAAGGTATTTCCTGGGGAAGAAAAAAAAAGCATTTTGGTATTTGAGAACAACACTGCATCTCTGATTGCTCTTTGGCCTGGCTTTCCACATGTGCTCCAGACCACTCAGTTTCATTTTCTATGCATTTTCTTTGGAGAAAATTGATCTGGAGCTAGCTAATGATTGTGACCACTTTTTACATTGTTCAAAAACAGTTTAATGCCTGGTTTGCAGCTAGGTACACACCCACATTTGGATTAAACATACTTAATTCGTGGCCTTTTTTACTGTTTAATTTGAAAAGCCTCATTTAGGAAGTGGCCTACTGCATCTTTGTCACCTCTTCTACATTGGTATTTGATAATCAACATATTCAAATTAATAAAACTAATCAGAGTTTTTCCAAAGTTTGCTGAAGTTTTCTGGGTCATTCTTCATTACAGCTCATGGATGTGCACTCTCCCTGGCAGGATAGGGCTGTGCAGAGGGTTTGCCAGAACAGTGGCACATCATCCACATCCATTTTAAAGTCAGGACCAAAGGTCTCAGTCTCCCCCCGGAAACTGCAAACGTTCCACTTCAAAATTAGTCTTGGTAGTGAATATTGCTGAGGTCAAACCACAACCACAAGTAGTACTGAAGAAATTACATTTATTGCATTAAATTTTGGTTTAAGATGCCTGTATGGCATAGAGATTTCTGGTAATAAATCAGGTTTTGTTTGTTTCATTTTAATTCTATTATTTAGCAGAAGGTTCCCCAGAAGATTGAATTATTAGAAATAAGTTACACCTTTATGAGTAGGGATAAGTGATCACTTCTCAGGTACGTAATGGATTCATGAAATCTTTTGCCTAGAGGCACATAGCTCAAAAAGGTGTAAAAGATTTGATGTAGAAGTTATACAGTGAAGCTCCTCAGCTTTGGTTGTGTAGGAAGTCAGACTACATTACCATAATGTCCCTTCCAGCCCTCAGACTATGAAACCAGGAAGAGTGTTGCCATAATAATTAATAATCCAAATTTTTACTGTGCTAGTGATAAAACAGATCATTCACTGGTGTTGAGTGGTTATCAGCAAAATGTTCAAACATACAGTAAAACTGAATCTATCTATTATTTTCAGGTCCAGGCTATTACCCTTGAGATTTTCCTGAATCACAAAATTCATCCTCGAATCCGAATGTTAGCTGCAGGGGTTTTGCTTGAAACCAAGCCAGGTCTTCCAATAGTGATGACATTAGCTGATGCTGTGCTGAAGGAACCTAGCATGCAAGTGGCAAGTTTCATCTACTCTCACTTGAGGGCCCTGGGTAGAAGCACAGCTCCAGATCTTCAAGTGATGTAAGAAAATTCCTTTCCTAGAAGAAACACTTGTTGCAAACTAATTGAAATGTTAATGTGCTCACCCAACTTTTTCAGGGCTTCTGCCTGCAGAATGGCTGTCAGAGCACTAAGTCCCAAATTTGACAGATCTGGGTATCAGTTCAGCAAGGTTTTCCGCTTCAGTATCTTTAAAGGTAAGATCCAGATGATTTGGTAGAGAAATATATACTGGTGAATGTGTGAAAAAAAATTGTACAGTATGAGAGCCTAATTCTCCTATCCAGCTGTTAGGCTGCATGCTGTTCCTCCATATATTTTCTATCTTCAGTGAAAAAAAATATAATCTCAGGCTCTCCATTTGAAAAGTGTTTAGGTCCCTGTGTGTTTTGCATTGTGTACTGCCAGCATGAAATTACCAGAGGGCTTGTGGGGCTCTAACCCTCTGTTTTCATTAGTTGGGGAGGCACATGCTCCTGTATCAAATGCCATAGTCTCAGTGGTGCTTAACAATTTCATACTATTGTTCAGCACCAAACAAACAGAAGGGACCTAAATTACTGCTGAAGTGGATTAATTTCTGCCGGTGTTGAACACCTACAACTCCTGCTGCATTCAAATGTGATGCTAAATAAGCTTCACCCCAACAATTGTGCCCAGTGAAACAGACAACTCTGAAAACATTCAGATGTGACAGTTCATTGCACCCATGAGCAGCTACGTCAGGCTTATAGTCTAAAGATTTTTCTTGCATCTTCCTACCAAGATTCTTTACTAGAATGAGCAGATTCATGCATGATATCTGGAGACTGGCCAGTTACATCAGAGGGAGTTGCACATAAAAATGTAGTGAAAGCAGTGAAGGACCAGATTAGAAGACAGATTCTTGCTGGGCCACATTGTAGCTTTTGCTATTTTCCATATATGTTACTTTTCTCAGTAGGTTTTTTAAGCAACTCCCTCATGTAAATGACCGTGACAGCCTCAGTGATTTGGCATATGTAGCTGGCAGACTAGGGAGATTATATCTCCAAACACAGTCTCCTTACACATGCTGTTTATCTATCAGGACTTGGATGTTTTTAGCACTTTTGTTATTCACCAGTATGTGTTAAGGTTCTTTTCAAAGTAATCAATATTAAGAGACTCTGAAACGTCTGAAATCCACAGGGCTTGAGTGTACAAGTACTTCTGCCTTCTTTTCAGAGACAGTGGTGTGGTTTGAAGGACTTTTGTAAATCTTATTATTGTCCTGCCCCAGTTTCGTGGGTTTCACTTGACCATTTAATGTGCTCTATAATAGAAATAAATATAATACATGCTGAAAGAATCACAGTAAATACTATACACATGCTTGCTGCCTCAGTGATGGAGACAGCAAGTGCCCAAAGAAATACAGTCACTAATATACACCATGTGAACTTTTGCACTAATACATTCAGGGATAGACACATTTTTCATTAACATGAACATACGTGTTTCTTGGTTTAGGTACCCATTTTGTCTTCTTATTTTTGCTTTTAAAATTAAGCCATCTAAATTTTCACACAGTGAGAAAGAAGGGTGCAATATGCATGAGGGATGCTGGCGGGGGGCTATGTGAAATGGAATACTTTATTCTGGCTGTAGCCTGGAAATGCAGTACATTAGAGAATTGCTGTTACTTCCTGGTGAAGACCATTGTCAGAAATTTTGCTACCACACGTAGGTAGGTCCTCATCCTGAAGAACAAAAAACATGATCTTTTTCTCACACATGCTAAACTTAGATTTGGATAACTCAGCTAAATTAAGTCAATCTCCTACTACACTGGTATGGGAAGAGGACCCATCCGCCAGCAGTCTGATTTGATTTGTCTCCACTAGCCACAGGTAAAATGTGTTTCAGTGAGTCCGTTCTGGAGGAGTTACCATAGTGACGGCTGTAATGCAGTACCTATTTCCTTGATAAAAACAAAAAATCTGCCCTCAGCATCACAGATCTTTGTGGTGCTAGATGCTGAATTTTTAATGACAGGCAATAATGTCAGCTGAATCTACCTCTAATCTGGAACTTGTCACACATGGCCACCACAAATCGTGCTTCATGCTCTACACGTTGCTACTGAAATCAAAGGGGTGATCCAGGTTCTGCTCAGTGTGAGGACTGAGAGAATCTGACTCTCAATATGCACAGATTCATATAATTAAATGTGGACTAATGCTTATATTTACCAAAGACTGCTTTCTTTGCTCACTAAGTTTTCTTTCCCTTATCTTTGGGGCAAGGCCTTTAATCAGCTATATGCAGGTGTCATCAAACTCTCACAGTGAAGCAGCAAAGATATTCTTAGAGCATTAGCATTATGTAATGCCTAAGGTATGGAAAATGTTCCTACTCTCTTCAAGTCAATGAATTCTATACAATCATTTAATCATTTACAAGCAATACTTCTTATTAAGTATCAGGAAGTGCCATGGAATTTTTAACTAACAGTTTTTATAGTTAGAACATAAAAGATAGCTTTAACAAATTCAGTAAAAGTATTGTGCCTCAGTTTTAGTGTCCTGTCCACAAAACACCTACAATTGCTCTGGCTAAGATCATTCAGAAAAAAACTAATCTTCACATTGCCAAGTTTCCTGTCAACTCACTAGTAATGTCCCAGTGTGGCATCATTTTGCTTTTTTATTTTTTATAGGATCACCATTACTGTCTACTGAATGTTCTCCACTTACTCCTCTGACCAAAGTGGAGTGGCATAAATACCTGTGTCTTGGTTGCATGAGTTGTTTCTGAACCTCACATGTTGTAGGTAGATAGTGCCCAGCATTTTGGATAGACCAGTAGATTCCTTCAGCAAAACAGTGAAGGCAATGTAGTAAAATTATGGTTCATACATACTTCCCTATCCTCCAAATGGTGTAGGAACAGGAGAGGAGGGCTAGAAGGAAGCACAGCAAGGGTGCCTGCATTTCCTGTCAGCCTTGTTCGTCTCGAAACCTAAGGAACCTTAGAAAAGCTGTGGGATTATTTTAACTCATAAAACAGGACAGGATATAACTGTGCCAAGACCAGGGAGAATTTCTGACTGTGCTCTGCACTGATTATCTGTACCTAAGAACATTATAGATGATAAACCTAAGTAGAGAAATAAAGATAAACAAATTGTTTGCTCAAAGTTCACTTAATAGTTAACAATAATTTAACAATCAGTGTATTTCGTGTAAGGGTTACAGCATTTGGAACTAGATGTATTAAATTGCCTCTGAGTCATTTGAGAGACAAATCTACAGCTCACCATCTGTCCTTATAGGACATTTGTATCACTTTCTGTAAACTATTAGCAAAGGATGGCAAATCTGTTTTCATTTCTCATCTCCTTTGTCAAGGTGCCCTAAATGATGTCTCATAAAAGCATTTCATAAGCTGATTTTACAGAGTGTGACCAGATGTAAATGATATGGACAGGCATATTTTCCTTACTTGGATAATCTCAAGAGATGGGCCCATCGGAATCTCAGGAGGTTTAACCAATACCAAGTGCAAGATGCTGCACGTGGGTCAGGGCAGCCCTCCGCACCAATCCAGGCTGGGGATGAACAGATCAAGAGAGCCTTGCCAAGAAGGACGCTGGAGAGGGAGCACCTGGACATGAGCCAGCCATGTGCACTTGCAGCCCAGAAAGCCAATCATGTCCTGGGTTGCAGCAAAAGAAGCCTGACAAGGGAGGGGATTCTGCGCTTCTCCTCTGCTCTTGTGAGACCCCACCTGCAGTGCTGCATCCAGCTCTGGGGCCCCCAGCACAGCAAGGACATGAACCTGTCAGAGCAAGTCTTAAGGAGGGCCAGCAAGATGATCAGATGGATTGAACACCTCTCCTATGAGAAAGGCTGAGAACTGGGATTGTTCAGCCTGGGGAAGAGGCAGCTTTGGGGTAACCTAAGTGTGGCCTTCCAGCACCTGAAGGGAGCATGCAAGAGACCTGGAGAGAGGCTTTACACAGAGGCATGGAGTGACAGGATAAGGGGGAATGGATTCAAACTCAAAGGGAGTAGGTTTATATTCGATATTAGGAAAAAAATTCTTTACTGTGAGGGTGATGAGACACTGGCAGAGGTTGCCCAGAGAAGGTGTGGACACCCCAGTTCTGGAAGTGTTCAAGGCCATGTTGGATGCAGCTTTGAGCAAGTTGGTTTACTGGCGGGAGCCCATGCCCATGGCAGGGGGTTGGAACTAGATGATACGTAAGGTCCCTTTCAACTCAAACCATAATAAGATTCTATGATGTAGCAGAAGCAACTAGAAAATGGCATAACCACGATACAATGATCAGTGAGATTGTAGCTTTGCCCATTATTAGTTTAAAAATGCAGAATATTCTGTTTATAACTGTTATATATCATCAGTTTTATAGCTGGGTTTTCTGGCCTTGCTCATATGATGCTGATTATTAAATTAGTAAACAGATACAATCTGCGCACTCTGACCTAAAAACTAACTGTGCTGTGTCTTACTGCCTATTTCTCTGCAGAGTTTCTTATGAGTGGGCTGGCAGCTAAATATTTGGTATTGAATAATGCGGGTACCTTAATTCCAACTGTGGCAATGTCTCAGCTGCGAACACATTTCCTTGGAAGAGTGGCTGATCCTTTAGAGGTAATTGGGTCTACCCACAGTTTGCTCTCTAATTCCTTCTTGCAACCATCATCCAACTGGCATTTGCACTTTACTTCTTCCCACAGGTGGGAATAGCAGTTGAAGGACTGCAGGAGATGTTTGCTAAAGTTTACTCTCCTGACAGGGACTGGGAGACAGACTATGACTTCAAGAAAATCCTGAAAACGGTAAATTCTGGGGGAAAAGAAAATCTCTGATATTGCTTTCTTAAATGCTATGAAAATCAGGCTTTTTTCATCTTCTCACACAGCTCTCTGACTGGAAGGCATTCTCCAGTGACAAACCTTTTGCATCAGGCTACTTGAAGATGTTTGGCCAAGAGTTATTTTTTGGTGGACTTGATAAAAACGCCATCCAAAATGCACTGCAGGTATCATTTTTAAAACACCACTACCCAAGCATCAAAAGCTCTAAAATACTGTTACTTCCAAACTCTCTCTCATTTTTTAAATTCATGGTTGAGTTTTTTGTCTCTAGTATTAATCAAGGCAAATAAGGTCAAGCTTTGATCAGGGTTATTTATAATCAGTGCTGGCAGAATTTCCCCTGAGGCATAGTTAATGACACGGATCATGGTATTCAAGTTTTGCTTATTTAGACATGTTGTACTCTGTACTTTCAGGCATGGTATGGATCTGATGAAAAAATCCCTTCACTAAGGAGAATTATCAGTAGCCTGCAAAGTGGTGTAGGGAGGCAGTGGACCAAAGCTCTCCTGTCCTCCGAGATCCGTCGCATTGTGCCCACCTGCACCGGCTTCCCAACAGAGACCAGCTTCTATTACTCTTCTGTCACAAAAGTGTCAGGAAATGGTAACATGTCTCATTGCTTGAGCAATACAAATGTGCTTTCTAGGACTGGAGGGCATTTTTAACCCTTTCTTTGCTTTCTTTGTAATAGTTCAGGCACAGATTACACCTTCTCCAAAGTCTGATTTCAGATTGACTGAGTTACTAAATGCCAACATTAGGCTGAGATCCAAAATGAGTCTAAGGTAAGTATTTTCTATAAAATAAAAGAATAATATTTTCAAGTGACAGAGGCCATAAAAATTCAACAGCTGTTTGCTGCATGAACATAATTATACCCTCATTCTACCTTTTCAGCATGGCCAAGGAGATGACCTTTGTAATGGGAATCAACACACACACAGTCCAGGCAGGGCTGGAAGCACACACCAAAATGAATGCTCATGTACCTGTGAATGTTGTTGCCACTATCCAGATGAGGGAAAAAAATATCAAAATTGAAATTCCGCCATGTAAAGATGAGACCAACATAATTAGCATAAGGTAAGACATAGCACTTAGTATCTTTCTATGTAGCAAAGTAGAGTCTTCTAAATAAACTGAAATACATTTAGGAATCTTGTCTTTGACTTACAGCTTGGATAAGTGGTGGTGATTGGTATAGTTTATGTTTATTTTAAATGGAGTGACATGCACTAAAGCTTTGCTTGAAAATATATGTTGCATTCTGTGATTACCTGAAAATCCTCCTTTGGGCTATATCTCAGTTGTTGAGATCCATATGCTATCTGAAACACCAATTACATAAAATTTCTATCTCGATAAAAGTATTTGAACTGGAAACACTCGGTAAGATATAAGCCAGCTGAATCCTATCAGTTAGAACAGTTAACTCATCTATATTTGCATTTGATGCCTTGAAGCATGGAGGGTTTGGTGTTTCTCATGTTTTTACCTTGTTCCCCTGTGGCTGCCATTTGGTTTTCTTACCTGTTAGGTCTCCTTGATTTATTATCAGTGCATGCAATTACAATGCACTCTGGAAAACTGTTGTAGCCAGATGCCAAACAAATGAAAACAGATGGAAATACAAGTGCAAAGAGCGGGAGGAAACAGAAAGTCCAAGGAATCAAAGCAGTAGACCAAACTTAGAAAACCTTTACACGCACACACATGAAACAAACCTGAGAAAGAGAAGCTGAAAATTCATCACAAAGAAAAAAGCTTCACTGACAACAGAAATCGGTGATTATACAAACCACTGAAATGTTAACAAGTTTCTGCTCTAGGAATACAGCTGTAACAAAAGAGCTCAGTTGCTTGATCCAGCTGCAATTAACATTCGTGGCTGCTGGCCCAGAGACACTCTGCAGGTCTCCTCAATTTAGCCACCAGTTAGGCTAATCATTATTTTCACTTGCCCTTCAATAGTCACAGACCATTTGACGTGCATTTGACGTCTCGTCCTCCGCTCCAAGGCAATTCCTCCACTCCGTCAAGTGTGATTGTAATAAGCTCCTCTCCATGCAGAGTAGGGAGGGTCTCAGCATTTCAGAGATGAAAAGTTAGCTGCATGGGTTTTTTGGTTCAGTTTCTTATGGAGGCCAGGACAGTCTGCTCCTAAGGTCATCAGGGACAGCAGACGTCAGCTCTCACTAGTTCTCACTGTAGAGAGGGTGAGGCAGATATTAATGAACTCAATAAGGACACTGAACTGAAATGAGAATATTGAATACTGATAGGCAGTTTCAAGCCTCAGGCAGACCTAGAAATATTAGCAGAAGGATCCTCCCTGCAAACAAATAAAAAATATTTTCCTCCTTTGACTTAAGGGGAGATCAAATGAGACACAAAAAAGGGTTAAATGCATTGCCACAAAGCAGAAAGCAAGTCAGTAGCAGAAACAAGCTATTACAGCAGAAAAGCCCATGAGTTCCAGCACAAGCCCTGCTCTAGACCCTGCAGCATTACCATTTATAAAGTGAAGTAGTCACTTGGAAATAGCTCCATAATGCCAAGTATATGAGAAAGCTAATACTCACTAGATGACTTCTAGCACCATCAATTTCTCTCCAAAAAGCATTCCCATTCACTGTTACAAAACAAATGGCCAGTGGAAACCACACAGAGCAATGAAACAGCAATGAGTGCAAGTGAAGGCAAAGCAATAACTAGAGAATGTAACATCGAAGCACATCACTGAGGAGGTCAAAGACCAAGCAAAGTAAAATCTTAAAGGTGTGAAGAGAAACAAGCAGGCATGGTAGAGAGGAAGGAGATGTATATATACAGAGAGAGAGAGAGAGGGATGTGCTGTATAGACTGAGTTAAAAATTTTAGTGTAATATAGTCTTTTTCTTCCTTCTGCATAGATCTAACAAATAATAAAGATATTGAAGTCAATATTTTAGACGGACATATTGTGACACTTTCCCTTGTTAGCTTTAAATTCACCATTTAAAGAAATAGTTCTAGAAAGCTATTGATCTTTCATGTGTTTGTGAGCTCTGTTCACAATATTTTAGTACTGGGCACTGTCTTGATGGTCAGCAGGTTACCTTCTACAGTCCCATGTCATTAAAGCTAGGCAGGATGTGATATTATTTTCCCCATCATCTCTCGCACTCAGACACAGGAAGCAAACAGTTTTCAATAGCATTAAGTTCATTTATATCCTACACACCATACAGGTTATAACCTGTCACAGCAGTGGGATTTATATAAATTTTCAACAGCCAAAGAGAAATTCGGGTATGTAATCACAGACTCAAAAGGGAAAAAAAGAAAACTTTGGTGATAGAGAGATTACATTCCCAAGACAAATCAACACATTATGGGCTCAACTCTCTCTGTAGCAAAAATCAGAGCAATGTAATTAATCGTACTATGGAGAGAATATATAGCATGTGTTTCAATTCAATCCTATCAAAGTTAAATTTAATTAAAAATAATGGTTATTTTTAAGGCTCTTTTAACATAATTATTTAATATATTACAGATGGCTACTTCAACATACTTTTAAACAAAATTTACAAAAAGTAAAAATCAAATAAATTTCAGGGGAAATTAGAGCTTTGTGATTAAAGTATAAATATGTAGAGCTGCCAGAGAATGCACTTTGCTAACATACCACATATTCATAATGACAGGCTACTGAAGTATATACATAATCTTGAATAGAGCTTGTATCATAAGGTTTTTTGCTTGTTTTAACTGTAGGATAACAAGAAATTGCTTCACATAGGCATCTTATTTATAAGATGAACCAGAAAATTAGAAATCTGTTTGTCCAACATGACTACACCACGTGTAGCAGAAAATGCAGAAGTGGCAGTGTACACTGTGATCTTGTGAGGCTGCAAGGTGTGTTTGGGGGGCAGAAAAGGGAAACACCTGGTCCTTCAAGTCTCTGTTTTGATAACACCTTTGCACCAAAGTTGGAAGGAAAATGCGTAGGAAAGGCAGAAGGTTTTGTTTCACCACAGCAGAAAGAGAGTGGAAAATCTGGCTGGCTGGTTGTCTCTTTATTCTCACTTATTTAGACGTGCGTTTTAAAACCTGGGAAAATAGGTTTTTGTTGATTGTTTTTTGTTTTAAACAGACATTTGAGCCCTTCTGTCCCTATGTTAGGGATGCATGTAAGGCCACACTGAAACAACAGTGGGTCCAACAGAGCTGAGTTGCTTGTCCCTTACCCCCGCAGTGAGTTTGGCTTATATTGTAGCACAGCTTCTTCTCTCATCCAAAAAATGCACTAATACATATTGGAAAATCTTTTTATTTTTTCTCCCTTGTGTGGGATCAGAGAGAACAGATTCTTTCATACCATAGCTTTAGGCCTTCTTTGTGACTGTTTTTTCTTGTTAAAGCACCAGAGCTGGCTCTTGTAGCCTATTTTTACTGTGCCGTGTGATTCTGCAGACATTGACACGTGTCACCTGTGATGCAGCTACATTTGTCGGCTCTCTGTGCTCAACAGGGAGGAATCGATCCTCCGCTTTCATTAGGTGGCAGGAGTAGACTATTGGCATAAAAATACTAAAAAAAATTGGAAAAGAAACCCCAGGGCTTTCTGCTTGGAGATCCAGCCCGCAGTTCAGTGGTCATTTGAATTATTGAATGGGATTAAAATAAAACCATTTCCCTTTTTGTCTCTTTACCCAGATGAGCCATCTGAAATGCAAGTTGATTTGTATTTTCTTTTATCCCTCAGCTTGTTAGGGAGAATATTTTATTTCAGATTCCATTCTTCAAGGTTCTCCTATCACCCAGCGTGGAGCGTTGCTGTCACGTCCTTATCTAAAAAAAGAGAGAGATGGAAAAGAAAACAAAGCCCACAGGTGACACACGTTTTATTGAGGTGTTCCACATGAAGAGCAATTGTGTGCTTTACACTGCACACAGCACGGTAGGAGCCTTCAAGAGGAAGAGAGGGCTATCAAATGAATACAAATTCATCTTTCAAATAGGTTAGATTGGAATTGCTCAGGCTAGTACAGTGTGGACCGTATTTAAATAGAGACCATTTTGAGACCATCTTTCCATTCACTGTCACAGCGGCCACCTCCATTGGCAGACCTCAAAAGCCCCAGGGCAAAGAGATCAGCTTCATCCTTGAGAAAGAGCACATGGGGAATTTTGAGATGGATGTTAACTGATAAATGGCTAATAAGGTACAGCTAGCTCGGTGTTAATAGCTGAGGGAAATAGGCTTTCGTCTCTCAAAAGTGCCCAGCATTCGAGATGTTTCTCTGTCCCAAAACAAAACTCGTAGCTCACAGCACTGTAAAAAGTTCCATGAAGAATGTGGGGTATAAAACCAGGGGTTCAGGATATTTTGCCATGGGAGCCTCAGTCTTATGCTGCACCTTCTATCACTTATCGTGGATCCTGACTAATACACTTGGAGTTCAGAACACTGGAAACAATGTACTGAATGCATTTACATAAATAGGCTCTTAACCTTCCTACACAACTCTTTATGACATCTTGCCAAGCCATGGCCAAGTCATGACTACTAGTGAATTTTAATCAAGCTGGAGATACTTCATTATTTCATGCTCCTTTCTTCAATAAATATTGCACAGGAAACAGCTTTCAATAGCCACCAGTCCCCAGATTGTTTTTTGAAGTTATGGTAGTATTTTTCCAAATATAATGTCAAATTAGAACTAAGGCTAGTGCAGTGAACACACAGAAGATTAGTTTAAAAATTTAAAAATTCCAAGAGATCAAAATAGGAGACTCAAAAAGTTAATAACGTAATCCATAGCCAGGCTTCTAAATGTGCTTTTTTTCATGGAATTAGGGTATGAAGATCCAACCAACTGCAATGTTTTTAACCTGTACATGTGATTCTAAAAGCCTAACTGAGCTATCTGCCCCTGAGACTGGTCTGTGTCTTTATTTACTGTTAGCAGTCCTTGAAACTACAGGAACAGGAAGGATGCTGTAAATATCTGTAATGCAATTTGCAAGATATGATACTTTGTGCTGAATGCAGGCTACAAGGAATTATTCAGGTCTTTTCCTCAGCAGTGCTTTATCAACACGTTTCCTCTAATGTTTATTCTACAGGTCTAAGACATTTGCTGTTACACGAAATATTGGGGATTTGACTGCTAGTAAGATGACTCCAGTTCTTTTACCTGAAGCAGTGCCCGACATAGCAAAGACGTCTTTCAATACAGATTCTGCATCAGGCGAGACTGATAACATCAGGGTAACTGATGTAGTGTCTGACTATTCTTTTTTTGGGCTTTTAAACAGGAGGGAACCATTTCTTTTCTCTCTAGGAAAGGGTACACTTCATCTCTGACCAATGCTGCTTCACTCAAAATAAGTCAAGTTCAATCTAATAACACAAATAACCCTATAGTAACATTATTTTAAAATCCAGAGTGTAATACATCAGACTTGCAACACTTTTTCTAAAGCAAAAGCATTTTCTTTGGTAATTAATTTTGCACTGCCATCTACAGGCCCACGATCTTTAAAAGACTTTGCAACCATTATGCAAGTATCCCATTCCTTGGGCAGTCACAAATGTTCCACAAGATGCTCCACTGCTCGACTTGTAGAGCCGAATTTAATGCTTATAAGTATCTTGATTCAAGGACGGATTGCAGTTTGTGTCACAAGTTCCTGAGCCAGGTTTCCATAAAAGCCAGGATAGGCTTTCTAAGATGGGCAGTGTTATGAATGCATCACTGTGACAATTCATTCACTGAAAGACTGACAGAAGCGAGGAATACACTGTCTTGTTCTGGTTTCATTGTCGTCCTGCAACTCTGAAGGGTTTTCAGATAAAAGAGATGAACAGAGGACAAGAACAGCACCTTCCTATGGAGAAGTCAATAGAAAAACGTGCTATCAGTGATAGCAGCTTCCAATATCCTGGAACAAGCTTTCTCCTGCTTTGTGTCTCTGTGCTGCCTTTCCTGAAAACTCGGCACTCCGCAGTTATTCTTAAATGAACAGCAACTGAAAAATGGCACTGAGTGGAGCATTTCCCAGTATCAGTAGAAATTCCAGGGGTTTTGGTAGGGTTCATGCAAGGCTGGAATCTTGTGAGACATGATAAACTGCATTAAAAAATTAATTGCAAACCTGAATTACATGTGAAACGAAAGCTTATGATTACGTGTCTTTAGGTATTTGCTTCATTGCTTCAGGAAATCACAGTTTTCATTTCATGGATTTGATTCCAATTTTAATTAATTTTAATTTGTTCTTCTGTGAGCATTGCTTAGTACATGTAAATTACATAGTTTTTAGTGGAAAGTTTTAATATATGATCTGTTTTGACCGTTTAATTGATATAGTATCACATTCATGCCAGGCCTCATCTGAGTCAGAATTTTTGTGGACGTAGTTGAAAGTTCTGTTGTCTGACACATTAAAAATCAAAAGAAAGAACTCCAGTCAGTCTAAAGCACACTCAGTTTTATCAAGAACCTGTTAACACTGTCTAATATTCCAGGAAAACAAAATTAAATATTTAGAATTAATTTGTGATATAATTTTCCATTCTTATAGCCTGGAGCTCTTTTTACAGTAGGTAGTCTAATCGACCCATTCAGATGATAATTTTGTCCAATTTAAAACCAAATTGTCCTATGTCACGGCCTTGCTATCTCAAATAAACTGGTTAATTCCCCCTGCAGAGTACATGTAACTATTACCAAAATATGATGCATAACACGCAGGTATTCCTCTCACTGTTGTCTTAGTTAACTTGACATGTGTGCTATCTAACAGGATAGACAGTCTGCAGAGGATGTGTCATCAGGAAATCTCTTTTCTTCTGGACACTCTTCTTCCCAAAAAGAGCCATTTGTTCAGTCCGTGTGCTTCAATGCAAGTACATTTGGAGTTCAAGTGTGCATTGAGAAGAAAAGTGTACACGCAGCATTTATCAAAAACGTGCCTCTTTATTACCTAGTTGGAGAGCATGCCCTGAAAATGAGCTTCAAGCCAGGTAAATACAACTGAGCACAATAAAGAAAACAGCGCATGGGTTGTAGAGGTGTGCGTATACACACACAGATATGGATAGATAGATAGATATAGATGTATATATACATATATATTTTTTGCACCTTAAGTACCACTAAATCTACCACTGGAAGTACCAGGCCTGCCAGTATTGGCAACAGACTATGTTCACAGCAGGAATCCATTTCTCCCCAGCTCGCCTGAGCAGCAATTTCCCAGCTCTCCCAGCAATGTCACTCAGCGTGGCCAGCGTCAAGCAGAGCTGATCTGTGCCTGCAGAGTGTGTCTGATGCATCCTGAATCCTTGGATTTGGGATGCAAGCATGAAGCAATTGGACATGGGCAACAGATCTGATGCAGTATCCTGTAGCTACATTCTAAAACCCAGACTCTATAAGGGAATTATGGATTAACCCTGCCAGGATCTAGTCCTTAATGTCTTAATCCACGATCATAAGAAATAAAAGCACAGCAGGGCACTGAATCTGGGTCTCCTAAGTATCAAACTAATGGCCTAACCATTGGGCCATTCTTTAGAGTTCAAGAGTTGAGCCTCAGTTCCTCTCTGACATTTATTTCACTAACCCATGGTTTATCTCTTTAAGCAATCCAATTCGCTCGACTTAAATCTGCAAGATCATTCTGTTTATTGACTTGAAAAGAATCCAGTATCATGGTAATATTTTAAAATTTGGTTGCCAGTATGTGCTTTAGCTACTAGAGAAAATTTTAACAAAGTTGCTCAATACCAATAATAATCATTGAACATTTATATTTGAGAAAAAATGGCTAAATAAATGATAGTAAAATTTGCCTATTCTCTCATTCAGTTGCTAATAGTAACAGTAATACTAATTGTCATGCAATTTCAGTTTACACAGAGGCACCAATTGAAAAAATACAAGTCACAATTCAAGCAGGAGACCAAGCTCCCACAAAAATGGTACGTCTAGTAACATTTGAAGATCCAGAGGCACTAGCATCTTCCAGAAAAGAAGCAATTAAAAAAGTGAAGAAAATCCTTGGTGACACTGATGATCAGGTACTGCTGCAAAATTCCACTTCTGGATTTGTGGGAGACATTACACAAAGTTTATTTATATTTCTTTTACTAAGTAGCTTCCTTTGTTTAGTTATTGTGCCAAAATGGAAAATAAAGACAGAGTTTTGGGTACACAAGTCTTTCTGCAGGTCTTTTGTTTGCACTCATCCTTTCTGCAAGTGAAAGACATTAGAAAGAGTGGGTTGGTTTTGTATGCTTTTCTGAAAATCTCTCGGAAGAGATAAAATAGCTGTTGTGTGGCCAAAAAGTAGTCTGTTATTTCCAGCTACTGCAGCTGCAACAAAATGCTCTGGCACCAACTACACAACCTGCCTTGAGACAGTGACAGCTACGACATTGTCATTACTGATACCAGTTACATGTACTTGTGTGGTCAACAACTGCTGCGCATGCTTCTTATCACAAAAGTGTTTGGGGTATTCTTCTGCTTATGTGTGGGTTTAACACATTATTATGAAATTGCAAGAAGGTTATCAAGCATACACCTTGTCTTCTAAGGCAGCAGAGATTCAGAGGTGTCTGCATCTGGTTTTACTTATGCAATTCTGCAGGAACACAGAAAAATAATTTTGTTTTTCCAATGTTACCCTCGACTAGGGGACAAGAAAATATAGAAGCTCGTCCAGTGTCAGCAGTGCTAGTGGAAGTGCCGAGAGTACAACGACCAGCCCCTCCAGCAGCGATTCTGATGACAGAACATCACAGGGAGGCACCCAGATAAATCTGAAAACACAGCTGTCCAAAGCCAAAGAAAAGAAGTTCTACCCCTTTGGGGACAGTGACAGTAGCAGCAGTAGTGGTAGTAGCAGCAGCAAAAGCAGTAGCAGCAGCAGTAGTACTGATAGTAGTAGTAGCAGTAGCAGTGGCAGTAGTAGTGGTGGCAGTAGTAGTGGTAGCAGTAGCAGCAAGAGCAGCAGTAGTAGCAGCAAGAGTAGCAGCAGTAGCAGCAAAAGCAGCGGTAGTAGCAGCAAGAGTAGTAGTAGTAGTAGTAGCAAGAGCAGCAGCAGTAGCAGCAAGAGTAGCAGCAGTAGCAGCAAAAGCAGCGGTAGTAGCAGCAAGAGTAGCAGCAGTAGCAGCAAAAGCAGCGGTAGTAGCAGCAAGAGTAGCAGCAGTAGTAGTAAGAGCAGCAGTAGCAGTGGTAAGAGCAGCAGCAGTGGTAGTAAGAGCAGTAGTAGCAGTGGCAAAAGCAGTAGTAGTAAGAATAGCAGCAGCAAGGACAGCAGCAGCAGCAGCAAGGACAGCAGCAGTAGGAGCAGCAGAAGCAGGAGTGACAGCCGCCAGGGCAGCAGCAGCAGCAGTAATAGCAGCAGCAAAGGCAGTACCAGAGGCAGTGCAGGTAGCAGCAGCAGCAGCAGCAGCGCATCTGGTATAAAGCATAAGGCTAAGAAGCAGTCCAAGACCACATCATTTCCACTTACCAGTGCTGCTGAAGGAGAGAGAAGTGTCCGTGAGCAGAAGCCTAAAACACAGAGTAGCAGCAGGAGCACCAGCAGCAGCAGTGAAAGCTCTGGTGCTTCCCATCGTCACAGCAAATCTGACCAACGAGCTGAGACAAAACACGTCAAGTCCCGAGTGAAGAGTGGCAGCGGTCACGACATTTCTACAGAAAGGGTAAAATGTCTAACACTTTGACTTCTACTAGGAGGTGACCTTGACTGAGCTGTAGGTAATAACTTCATTTGGAATTTTGCAGGACATTCACCTTCCAAAAGTCTACAGTCTCCGCTTCAGGTCTGCTCACATCCATTGGGTAGGTGCCTAATTCAAGTGCACATTTCCATGGTAGCTACAGTTGTGATCAAGCCTGTTGCTGAAGGGTTTTTTTTGGGCCATTTCCCTTGACCATTCCATAATGCCCAATAACAATATTGATGATGAACAAAAAAGCAGATTTATTATTAAAATGCTATTGCAGTACATTTTTTTGGTGTTGCAGCACCTGCAATCCTCAAATTTGGGTCAGGACACACAAATATACAATGCAGCCAAAGCCAAGTTAACAAAGACCATGGAAATGATAAAACAGTGGGACCTTTCAATGGGAATAGTTATGTCCACAGATCTTAGGCAACCATGGCAAAGTCATTACATGGATTTTTTCAGAAACCAGGTTCAGTATGCATTATGGCACAAGTTATTTTCAGCATATATTAGAAAGGCGATGATGGAGTGGCTTTTGTAGGTGTTACCTGTACAGCTATTACATATCCTGCTTGTGAAAGAGAAAGATGATGATTTATAGTGTTTTTCATAAAATTGTAATCTCTTTTTTTTCTGGGTATGGATATATTTGACCACTTATTAATGCCACATTTCATTTTCCCTAGCATTAGACCTGAACAGTGTGATGTTGCCATCTGCAATCAGTGTCTCTGCAGTCTTTCTTTCAGCAGAAATGTCGAGGTGGATTTGAGGCACATTCCAACCCAACACATTTCATGTCTATATACGAAAATAAAAATAACACTCTAGATATGTCTAAGCCTGTCACCTATAAAGGGATGCTGACATCTCTGATTTTGATATTTACACTGTAAAACTAGAGGCCATCTCATAGATTTTTAACCTATTTTTATTTCATAGCATCCAGATCATAAAGGATCAAGCAGTTCATCATCATCTTCCTCTGAGTCAGGAAGCAGCCACAAAGGATCAAGCAGTTCATCATCATCTTCCTCTGAGTCAGGAAGCAGCCACAGAAACAGCAGCAGCAGCAGCAGCAGCAGCAGTGGCAGCAGCAGTCACCATCATGGAGAAAATTCTGCCCACAACTCAAGGAGAAGCAAAAGAGTCAGCATCCACCACCACAGCCATGGCTCCAGCCTGACACATGAGGTACAACTCTGTGTGTGGTAGCCAAGAGTAGCCAGGCTTAGCTGGCTGCTGAGTAGGAGCTGTAGATGTGCTGGCTCTAACCAGCTGAGGGGATTAGGCTCAGGAGGGACACTAAAAGTCAAGTCCGTAAATTGAAAGTCGAAGTTCACTGAGATATTTCCCCTCCCCCCAAAAAATTTTTTATTTCAAATTCCCCTGTGTTCAGGCTTTTGTTTGCTGGTACCTTTTCCTTCATTTCTGAAGGTGTTTGCAGTATGTGAAAGCCTGGATTTGGAAATTATAAAAGTTGAAGGGAATGTAGCTGTGAGGGAAAAGAATTTTCTTTTTCCCATGAAAGCCCAGAATGTAAAATCAGTTGCTTTAGGTAAAAAGGAGGAGGAAATAAATAAGTCTGCCTAATTATTTTTAAATGTTGACTGGGGTCATGAGTGCATGCAGAGTATAACTAAAATCAGACTTTCCCTGGACATTAATGGTTGGAAAATGTGAAGGCCCATTAAGAACAGATCGTCTTTACCTTTATTATGCACTTAGTATTCTATAATTGTATTGCATAAAGGTATCTACATAATAATAGAACAAATAGCTCTGCAAATGCAGGCAATGTCTAGGGGAATTCTGGTACTAAGAAGGATTTCAAAATATTTGATTGGCTTGAAGAAACTGTAGTATAGTAAAATAAGTTGTGAATGTGTATGCTGCTCTGAATGTCTCTAGCACACATTGTAGGCAGCTATTTGAAACAATAGAATAATGAACAAAATCTTACTATATGCATAAAGATAGCTTGGAAGAGTCTTGGATCCCTCATCAAAATAATCACATCTTTAAATAATTAATTTTCCAACCAAATTTATCCTTAACTGTTGCGGATATGGAAATATGTACTGTTAACTAAACTAATGAAGGACAAGGGCTGCTGCCTGCGATCAGCACACATTAACTGGACTGCAGGCTCTCCAGTGAATACACAGAAATACTTAAGCACAGATGGTTGGGGGCTGTTTTTCAGCGCAACTTCCTGGGAGACGTAATTCCACCTGGCATTACGATTGTGGCACAGGCAGTAAGGAGCGACAACAGAAATCAAGGTTATCAAGCTACAGCATATGTTCGTTCTGATGCTGCCAAAGTTGATGTGCAACTAGTTGTGGTTCAGCTGGCTGAAACCAATTGGAAAGCGTGTGCTGATGCTGTGATACTGCCTCTGAAAGCACAGGTAAGTACACAGGCAGCTTCGCACAGAGACATCTACAAAGCCCAGAGTAAGCACAGAGAACCTGCTGATTAGGAGTATTAAACAGGAAAGGCATACTTATTTTGAAATGTTTCCCAAAGTTGGTGAAGTTTCAGAAAATGTTCCTAGCTTTCACCATTCTTTTGAATTAAAAATAGATAAGAGTAAAAAAAAAAAATTACTCAGACACTTCAAAATCTGGCAAAAAATATTGATTTTCAAGATAAATCAAAATATAACCAGTAGAAGCATAAAAATATTTGAAAAATTGCCTTTCTCACCACTATTTATTATTTGCACTACTATGAGTTTTCTTGTCCAGGAATGTGCCTGTTTTTCTGTATATAATTTATTTACCCCAGGATTAGCTCAGTTGGTTAGAGCATGGTGTTAATAACAACAAGGACACTGGATTTGATCCCTGTATGGGCCATTCACTCAGGAGTTGAACTCTTTCTGGATGGAGTTGGATGATTCTTCTCAGTCCCTTCCAAGTCAGACTATACTGTGATTTCAAAAGACTCATAAAGCAAATGCTTTTACAGTGTTGCATTTCTTAGTATTTCTATGAAAAGATGGAAAAAGCAAAGTTGGGTAATGGGTTAATACCTGAGAGAGCATCATAAATGAAGGAACAGGTCTTTTTGCATATCCCTGTGCTTCCAATGCCCCTTTTAGAGCAAGAGGTCTTTGTGCAGAAATTTGCAAACCTTTGCTCTTTGCAGCTGTAATTAACAAATTCAGCATGATATTCAGTATTGAAGAAAGAGGGGTGGGTTCAAATCAGGAGGTCTTGGGGAAGGTGAAGAGAAATTTTAGTGCAGTCCTCTTCTAGGAAAAAATACATATTGATTAAGAAGTTACCACATCTAAGGAAATCTCTGCATGCTTCAGTGGCTGTGTTGAGACAGGAACAAGTATATGTACTTCTGCACAGACCAGCAAACTTTTTTCCTACTATACCTCAGATTTTGCATGAAGAAGTCAAAATTTCTCTGTGAGCCTCTTTTGAGCAAAAGAAAGATTGGAAGTATTAAGCATCAATGCACAAATTGGTGAAAGAAAATTTTGTGTTTTGAAATGGTCAAGGTTTTTTTCTAGAGTTCTTTCCTGAAATTTGGCTGACTGTTTCCCTGTTTATAAAGGCCAGACTGAGGTGGGGCAAGGAGTGCCGGGATTACAGGATAGCAGCCGTGGCTACCACAGGACAACTGGCAAGGAAGCCAGCTGCACAGCTGAAGGTGCAATGGGGAAAGCTTCCATCCTGGATAAAAAAGACAAGCTCAGTGTATGTAATTCATTCTTTCACAGGGGTTAATTTTAATTTTTACCATTCTTGGCATTTGAAAAAACACTGAAAGAATGGGATGAAATTTCTTAACCCAAACATACTTGTCCGGACAGTGTTTGGATGGAAACCACAAGTTCAGTGGCACACAAGTATTTTACAAATGTGTTCTACTTTGTCTACATGTTTCATATTAAATGATAGCCCCCAAATATTTAAAAACATAGTATGCTTGATTTCATTTTCTATATTAAATAATTTCATATTTCAGTTCAAAATGACTTTTTGTTTTAAAACATTCTTCTATTCAGTCTCAAAAAATAACTATTTTAAATAGACAAAATAAAACCAATGTATTTCCTCTGGATAAAATCAACCATTTAATTTGACCCAAAGTATTATTTCCTTGACTTTTCAGTTCTTCCATTTTTTTCCTGATTTTTTGGATCTGCCAGTAGTCCTTACCGTCCCATGTGTGCTTCTGTTCATGTACCTGAGTTTGTCACATCTTGTTTATCTCCAGATTCATGCAATACGTTCCTGGTGCAGCACTCGTGCTGGGCTTCTCAGAAGTACATCAGAGAAATCCATCTCATGAATTTATAGTAAGAGCAGCTGCAACATCTCCACGAACAATTGATACAGTAATTAAAGCTCCTGATGTACGTTAAATTTTTATTTTCCTTTTTCTTACCTTGAATGATTTTCCACTTAGAATGTTTTGACACTTAATGTAAAGAAACAAAAAGCAAAACACTCCCTTTTAGAGAAGCTGCTATATACCTGCCTACATTAGGTGGGTGTTCAAATACAACAGTTCTCCAGATTTTGTGTTGCTTTGGTCCAGTGTAGTAGTAAGTTGAAAATCAGACTCTGTAGTCAAATACTTTATTTGCATTCTGAGAACAGCAGTGAGGCCCAAATTGTCTCAGGTATGACTGCTCTGCTCTCACACCTTTATGCATTTTACCCAGTGTGACTAGCTCTTGAATGAGGGTCTCAGAGCTGATAGTGAGGGCCTTGAGAACACTTTGCACTCTGCTGCAGCCACAAACAGCATCTGTGTGTGTTGCCACTCCAGTCCCACATTTGCAGTAACCATGCTTGATGTGGCTGGTCTGAGAAAGCCACAAATACAAATCTGCTCTAACCAAACTGGAGTAGCTAGTAACCCTCTCAGAGCAGCTTGCACAGGCAGAGTCTGAAGAGCCCCACTGATTAATTGGTCTTTCTCCACCAAATCCCTATGCACCTCTTTGAAAAATTTCCCCTATGGATCTCTGGTAAATTAATAGCAGCTAGCTATCCACACACAGAAATGAGTGTGTCTTTAACCCTTCATGGTACTTCGGTATTGCAGGATCTTTAATGTGTGATAATGAAGAAGTAGGTGCATTAGGCATTCATTTGATTCTCTTGGCAAATCTAATTTGTAGCTACAGTGAAGGATCTTACCCCAATGCTGAACATGCCGGTTTTCAGCCCTTAATGGATGGTATTCATTTTTCCAAACACATCCATCATCTCAATTGCTAAACTTGTTACATTATTTTTTAAGAAGTCACTCAAATATCACTTAAACTCATCTCTATCAGGTACTTTTCAATGTTCTTAACAACTTCTTAAAAAGTCAAGAAATATGACTAGGAGAGATTATAATGATTCCTCACAAAAGGTGAAGGTTTGGGCGCATTCTGCAGAGACTAACACAACTGCCATCGTAGAAATGCATCTTCAAGATTTTTTTTTTTTCAAGAAAAGAGTGGGGCTTATTTGCAGTCATATCTTGAGCATGTGGTTCAATTTATCTTAATGTATTTTCATTTCTGCTTTTTCAGGTAACACTTTATTGTCAGGGATTCCGATTGCCATTCACTCTGCCCTTAGGCCCATCTCCAGCTTACGAGACTCGAGATATCACTGCCTGGAATTTATTTCCTGAAATAGCTTCACAAATAGCACAAGAAGATCAATGTAAATGTTACTTATATGTTTGTCTCATGAATAAGCAATGTGTGTAGATCCATACTCTGCCATGGCTGGGCCTTGCCTTTCCTTGTAATGGTCTTTTAGGGAAGCATAGCAACTCTAGCTTTCAGCAGCGCATTCCCTCATGGAGAAGCAGGTTTTTAGGCAGGTGAAGGAAGAGACTTCAAACTGCTGTAAACATTCAAAGTTTGGGAGTCACTCCTGTCTTCAAGGACTAGAGGTTGTTTTTTGCCCCTCCTGAGAAGGTGCCAATTCTGCACTGAGAGGCATGAGATGATGGGTACAGGAGAGACCATGTATTTTCTGCCCAGTTTATTTTATTCAAAAAGGAGCCAGCCATGTGAGCCTTATGTGGTTGGTGCCTAGCACTCCTGTGGGAAATGGGGAGTTTTTATCACAGTTTGTTACGGCTTCCAGTTTCGCAAGAATTTTTTACATTTTAGTCCCTGTTAGCTTGAGTTTTGTGTTTGGCACGTAATCAAAATCAATACTAGTAAAGTCTGTGGCAGGTAGTTATTTTGTAGTGTTCTCATGTCCTTACTCTGGCTTCTGCCAAGAAAGTGAGGACGTTTCCTTCCTGTTTGCTGGGTAGTTCAGCCTCATAGGGGTGTCATTCAATAGTTCACAGCAACACATACAGTGGCCGTATCTGCCATTTCTTTTCTGGTTTTGTTTTGCAGCTACTTGTGAAATCAGGGAGAGAGATTTCAAAACATTTGATGGTGTGAGCCATTCATATTCTTTCAATAAAAGCTGCAACCTGGTGGTGGTTCAAGACTGTACTGAACACCCAAAATTCATCATTTCTACAAGAAAGGTTGATCGTCAGTCTTTCTCAAGAGAGGTTCACATAAATACAACATCAGTGTAAGTGTGCTTTATATTGAGGGCTCAGAAATGAGGTATAAAGTCTCAGGGAGTTAGTCTGGGAGTGGGAGATTTCTAGTTCCAAGGTGAAACTGGTTTTCAATGAGACATCTGGAGAAAGACAGAATTTCCAGAAGGGATCCTCATCTGAGGCTCTTTGGTGTAGTTGCCCTTGTCTTGAATTCCACAGCCACCAATATCTGACAACTTGCTCACTAAGTACCCCCGCTGTCTTTTCTTTAAAGGTTGAATATTCAAACCCAAAGTACCAATGAATTTTGCACTTTGGAAAGAAAACTGCTTGTTCATTCATTCAAAATTCAGATAGTCACAAACATCTGTACTTTTCACATTTTAAATTAACCACTAATTTATTCTCTTTGCTTTTTCTTTTTCTGAAGGAACATCACAATCTGTCCTGCCTCAAATTCATCTCTCCTTGTGGCCTGCAACGAAGAACGAGTTCTATCACACAGTGGAGGTTCTGAGTATGAAAAAGGTAAGCTGTGATACCCTGTTTTCCAGGACTGACCTGGGAACTAAATATCAAGTTTTTTATAAATTCCACAGAAAAATCTCAGTGTAAAGAAAACACAATTGGAATTAATTCAAAGAAAAACTAAAGACTACTTTCTTAAGATTTGTATTGACTTATGTTCATGTTTCCTATGGTATATACACTCTTACTTTCCTCCAGCATAACTGACAGGTGAATAAAGCCCTTTCTTATCACATACCCAGGTTGGTGACTGTTCAGAAAAAATGTTCATGTTATAGTCACAGAGAGACGCTTTGGTTCAGACATTTAACTGGAGCACCACCACTGTCATTATCATTTCAAAATTTAGCACACTGGATACAGAAGTCAGTTCCAACCATAGGTAACAGCAGTAGAATATTTTTGAAAATATGTTATTTCTTTTATTTTTGTTTTTCCTCTCCACTTAAATATATATATTTAACTGTAGCAGCAAAATTATTATTGCGAAGGAAAACGCATTGTGGTGAGTTTTGTGCTACACAGTTTCTCCAGTAATTTAAGATGATCACTGTATGATTCACCATCTTTTTCCAGACAATGTTAAAATTTATAAAAATGGAGCAACTGTTACTGTGGAAGTTCCAGCACTGGGACTGAAGAGGGTGACTTTTGATGGTGTAAATCTTAAGGTACTGCGCTTAATTTCAAGGTTACTGCTTTCTTTCTGCCTAGTACCTTGCCAGTGTGATAGACCAGCACTTCAGCATTCACTACAAAGATGTGCTATTTTGCAGGTTACCGTAGCTTCATGGATGAGAGGAAAGACCTGCGGAGTTTGTGGTAATAATGACAGAGAAAAGGCCAATGAACTCCTCATGCCAAACCATAGGCTGGCACACAGCTGTTCTGCATTTGTTCATTCATGGGTATTGCTAGAAGAAACCTGCTCTGGTGGTGAGTGTATCTGGAAAAACTTTATGTTTGGATAGATTATGATTTCACTTTTCCTCTGCTGAAAGCTAGAAAATAGGGGTTTTTTAAGGAGCAGGTATCTTTTACTTAGAAATTTCAATAGCAGTCTGTATCCATTTTAGGTTTATTAACCACTGACTCTTTAAAAGACTGCTTGTGAATATAGAGAATAGATACTCCAGCAAAAGTCTTTGTCTCGTGCTATTCAATGTTAAATAATTGATTTTTATTTCTTACACTGAGTAGCTTTTTTCTTGAGAGGCAAAATCAGCCCTAATCCTGCTCCCACTGAAAAAAGTACTATTTTCACCATTGTATCAAAACAGTTTCAGCTGTTGTCTGCAGACTTAATTTAACCACACAAATTGCAAACTACAAATGCAGTGTCAGATCATACATTAATGTAAATTTCCAAAGCATAAAAATATTTCACTTTTGTTCTGCACCATATGGGGGTGCAATCTCAGGAAAATATTTAGAACTACTCCTACAGTAAAGAGCTGCATCTCACATGTAGCTGGAAAAATAATGCTAGACTCCCATAACATCAATACAGTTTTGTTTGGTAGGTCTCCATTTACCTTGGACCTGAAATAATTTTATTGAAGTTAATGGTTGCTTTCTCCTTGACTTCAGTGGCAGCAGAATTGTACTTATCTGTGTGTCAGGAAACAGAGTCATAGCTGGGATCCTGTTAAGTTACATTATACCTTTCTAGTGAGATAATTGCAGCATTATAAAAATCATCCAATACAAAAATTATCCTTGATGTTATTATATAAATGCTGCCTTTTTTTTTATCCATTCACTACGGTTGACATTTTTCCTAATGCAATGAAGTAGCCATTGTGCTTGCAGTATCTATTCTTAATAGCTTTCAGACATGAGAGGTTATTTTCTGTGTATTATGTAGTTCTAAAAAACTGGGTATACATGATTCCATTTGGGTTATATTGTGCAATTAGATTTTAAAAATAGCTCCCCTTTCAGACTCTTTCCTCAACTTATTATTGTCCTATCTCGATAACCTCGCTACTGTGAAAATGGTTTGTCAGATACCTGTGTTTTAATAAAAGCTGAGGAGAACATATGGACCTTTATTATTGCAAGGATCGATTGGGATTTATTTCTACAATTTTAACTACCTTTCCTTTTCCTCTTAGGCTGCAAACTGCAGCGCAGTTATGTGAAGCTGAATCGAAATCCTACTATTGATGGTGAGGAATCTACATGCTACTCTGTTGACCCAGTACTGAAATGTATGAAAGACTGTACTCCAATCGAAAAAGCTTCAGTAAAGGTTGGCTTCCACTGCTTCCCAAAAGGTACGGTATTTTTCTCCCTCTGCGTGTCACGTACTGCAGGAGCTGTCAGAGCACTCGGAAGAACAAAACACAGCACAGCCATGCACAGACCTGTATTGCTCCAGCTCCTCTCTGAGCTGCTGTTTTTAATCCCCATTAGTATTTGCTACAACTGCTGACAGTGCTGGCCAGCTAAAAGCTGGGTGAGGTGATGGCAGGTAGCATCATCTGAGAAAAACATTTGAGGTGGTAAAAGGGGCAGCAGCGATCAATAAAATCACAAAATAAAATTTGTCATGTCTTCAGGACCTCCATAAAGTTGAGATAAGCAACACTGAGTCCTTTTATGCACATTACAGCCTGCAATTTTGTGTAGACCAGGGCAAGCAAAGCAATTGAAAGTCAGTCAAGTAGTGTGACATGACTGCTGTGATTAGACTGCCATGCTATGCCACTGTGCAGTACATCAGCAAAAACACATTGCTGGAAGTTTCTCTAGCTTGTTCCAAAAAATGGTTTGTATTTTAAGGTATTTTATACACACATTCTCATACCTTTAAAAAAAAGAAAAAAAAAAAAAAAAACAGGTCT
>VZRS01007371.1:341272-375174 GCA_013398055.1 Ifrita kowaldi
TAAAAAAAAGAAAAAAAAAAAAAACACAGGTCTTTTTCTCCTTTCATTTGTATCAGGATATGAGGCACTGTCTAACACAGGTTCACATTGAAGTTATATAATCATGGAAGGAGAATCCAGTCTGGAATCTACAGATATTTCTGGTGCATTCTTTCCTAAATCTTTCAATTAAATACCTATATAGCTCAGAGGGAAACCCTCCATTAGGAAGTATCTAGTGAAGTGGTTTGTTTTCTGTTAACCATTGTTGGCCAAATCCATTGTTAGCTGAGATAATCCAGTGTAGTTTTGCTGGAGCCAATGCACCCCTCTGTTGAGTAGCACTGGAGAGGACAGGGTATTTCATGTCTGAATTTAAACATCTGTGTAGAACCTTGCACTCTGCTTGTGTTATTAATATCTGCAATGTGCTGAATCAGCAGCCATAAAAGCAGAGAGGATCTCTCTATAATAGTAATCTGCAACAGCCTATTCAACAAGTAGCACAATGATAGTGTTAATAGTTTTCTGTTGGCTCCCTGAAATAAGAATAGATGCATTCTTTCATGAATAGAAAAACCCACCCTCACCAAAAAAACCCCTTCCAAAATCTTGTTATATCTGTGTTTCACAGATTTCTATTGTGTATCCAAGTCTGTATCTCTGAAGTGTCATAACCCCAGACCACTCACTGCCTCAGAATATCAGGCTATAATAAAGCTGTCTCATTCTCTCACAAAACTGTTTGAAAAAAGAGGAAAATCGGAAAAAAAGATGTGTTAGCTGTTGCAGCCAGTGCTGATTTTAGAGCAACTGCAGGCTTCTCTGGTTCATTTACCGAAGCAGAGACTGGGAAGTCTGCTAGGAACACTTCTAATCAAGGGCTTATTTATTTATTTATTTGTCTCTTTATCCTGAGGAGGAGGTAGAAAAAGAGGAGAAGGGAGAGAAGGAAGAAAAAAGATGCCATTTATTGTTCTTTACCTTGGTAAATCGATTGCTTTTTCTTAGGCTAAGGATCAATAGAAATACAAGGCTAGCACTTAAAAACTGTTCTTTTTCTTTCTTTGTCTGATGACTTGGAGAAGCAGTAGAAGCAGTAGAAATCCTCATCTTTCTCACTCTAGGAACATACATACACTGGACAAAGAACTTTTCTCAACTCTATATGAGAACTCAGACATGATAGTTTGATGTTTCAAAATAGAAGGACCCCATCACTGTCACCAGCAGAGAAAGGATAAAATGAAGTACAAGGATGCAAGATTTCTCCTGTTGTCCTCAAATCAGCAAGACTGTAGCCTTGGGAACTTGACTGAGGCAGGCATCACTCCAAGTTTAAGTCCACATATTGGTTTATATTTCAAACATGCCACAAGGCCTACCCACGGGGATCATAGTTACTCAGCCATGATCCAGTTTGCGAGGAAACTATTTCCTACACGGATATGAATGTGCTCAGACCCACAGTGTGCCCAAGAGAAAGAGACATAATGTATCTAAAAAACAGAATTCAGACATTTTATGGCATTTCTCATCTCACAGCCTGAAAACATAAAATATATTTTTAAAAGCATCTCCAACATCTTTCTGGGAAATATTTATTACCCAGTTTATTATGCAAAACCTGCACTTAATGTTGGACAGTAATTTAGCCAAGGAGAGTGTTAACTTTTCAGAAGATAAGTGACTGATACAACCTGAACTCATACAGCAGTCTCCACATTTCCCTGTCATGAGAGATGACATGTTATAAATGTACTGTCCAACTCAGGAATAAAACAAATGGAAGTAAAATTATGAAAGCTTTATGCATTCTCATTATACAAACTTAATCTAAATGGATGTCCTAATATTCTTTCAGATGCAATGATAGACCTCCAACTAGCTAGGAATATTTATTGGGAGGATGAATATCATTATTCCATTTAGATTATTTGAGCATTAAGGGATATGGCTTATTCAAGCTGCTGTTGATAAAGCAGTGTGGTAAGGTTAATACTGCAACTGACAATGCTCTGCCAGATTTCACAATATATGGGAAACTTTAATTAGAAGTTTATAAACCTCTGAAAATTCTCCAAAGGGCTTACCCTTCAGAAATGAACTTCGACAAATAGTCAGCTGAAATACCCAGTGATATGCAGCACTGACATAAAAAGTGATTGCTGATGTGGAGTGGTACGTGGTGGTCTTATATTGACAGGGGCTACCTCCAGCACTTTCTCAGCCTCCTGTTGTCTTTGTGCTTCATGAAATGTAATTCATTTTGGTTTTAGGGAAGTATTACAGTAATTATATCATGGATGAAAATCCTGTTCCAAGTCAATGAGTCAGTTAGATGTCAGTAGAGAGGGCAGGATTTCATTCTTTACTTGATGAGGGAGTTGACAGCCATCAAAACAGTATTTCTCTGAAATGCGTTAATTTGCTTGATGTTAGTTAACAATGGCTTCACTCCTCTGACAGAAACTGCTGTAAGCCTGTTGGAATGGCAGAAAAGCAGCGATAAGAAATCTGCATTTGAGGATGTTGTGGAGTCTGTGGATGCTGACATTGATTGTACCTGCACTGGCGGCTGTAGTTAAGCTAAACGCTTTGGTGTTGTGCTATAGACATACCACACAAATAATTGTCTAGCTGGACAGATAAGAAGGGAACATAATAGCTGTAGTAAAATATTAAGAAAGGTGCTTGAAGAAAATAAACCTACTGCAAAGTCAAATGCATTATGTACAGTCTGCACTGCTTAATAAATATGTTCATTAAATAAGTATTCATGTGGTCTCTCTTTATTTTTCCCTATCAACAAAACAATCAGGCCAACTGTAATATTATACAGAAATTCTGCTCCCTTTTATCTCTGATATAATTACAGCAGTCCTCTCTTAAAATTGTGTTCACTAGGTGATGAAAGGAAAACATGATTACGGCTACTGCTAACATTCCATTGTGCAAAGACTTTCATATTTAGCATACTAAAGACACAGTAAGCATTTGTTTTCTTTTGTGTTTTCTGGTAAAGAGCAATGTCTGTTCCTGGAACCGTTCTGCAAAAAAATATATTTTACTCCCAGCAAGACCATTAGCCTTAGTACATTCTACAAAGGAATGAATTGGACTGCTAGACTCCCACTGTAGCTTTCCAGAGAGCTATAGTGTGTGACACAGTCCCCATTTCATTTAAATTTCAATGGATGTGCTGTTGCTTCATGAACTAACTAAAAGTGTGAATAGGAACTTTTTTTTTTGCTTTACCATCTCCTATTGTATATTTATGAAAATGATGGCTTCAAAAACTTCAGGGAACAATAATACATCAAGTAGCATTCCAAATACTCCAAAAAGCAATACATAGAAAGATATGTAAGATCAATAGCATCATAAAACTAAAATAAAATACAAGCAGGACAGTCAGACTGTGTTTAACCTGTAAAGAGTCAATCTGCTAGCTTTCACTGTGCAGAAAGGTAATTCCCTCCCACTCCAGGGAACCAAGAGTAGGTGGCACCTTCAAACCCCAAGCAATGGCACAATATCTCTTCACTCTGTGTCACAAATCAGCCGTGCACTGAACCATGGTATGTTTTCCATAACAGGCAATAGCAGCCAGCATGCCCTTCCAAGAGAAGACTTAGCGTGGGCAAGGTACAGCTGAACCCAAACCCTGGCAGGAAACTGTCATTAAAGAAAATACATTTCTTTCTAACTAAAAAACTGATCTATCAGAAAGATGATTGAAGACTAAATAGTTCAACAATTACAGCGTAACATTTCGCTGTGCTTTTCCTTCAAGAGCAGAAACATGAGTGATGTATGGAGGTACTCCTTTTACTCTCTCTCGAGTTGCAGCTTGCCACCAACTTCAACTCAGAAAAGGCCCAGTTTTTTTTCCATGTACAGCCACAGCATCATTATTTCCAGAAGTAAGCCATTACAAGTTTGTTCAAACCAGAGCCTGGTGCACACCCTGGGGCAAGCGCATTTGCCTCTGCCCCAAACCTCTTTCCTGAGGATAACCTACAAAAGGTAAAAGGTGGTTACCTGCCTCTTTCTCTTCTCCCAGCCTTAATTTAGTCTATATATTTTATTTGAAAATATATGCAAATAGCCAGCACTCTATTCAATAGCTTTTTTCATGCATGTATCTTCAAACTAAGTCCAGTAACATGGATTCTTGCCCTGCGTTTTTATTTTCTATAAAGTGTTCACAAATTCCCTGTACAAAAGCTGTGTTTTACTAACTCATCAGAAGTGCCAGACCACAAAACAGATAGCTTCAAACAAGAGGGGAGATGAAGAATATTGCATTCCACTTTCCTTTAAACTCACACTAGTCTTACACCTGGAGAGCTCTTTTCTTCCTGGTATTGTTTTCACTGTGGCTTATGGGAGATTTGACATTGACTTTCATAGGATCAGACTGTCATCTTTAATCCAACACCTTTCTCTTTAATCCATTTGTTTACAAAAGAGAAACTTTTGCCAGTCAACCACTTCAGATAAGACAAAGGTAGTAGGGAGAGAAGAAAAATGAAGTTTCATGCTCAACTTCTAGAACAGGAATTTAGTAACAGCAAAGAGCCATCATTAAGAGAAGAAATTCTGCCCACAGGGCAGGGAATTCATTCACCATCACCCCACCAGCACCGCAGCCTGAGCTGGGGTGCAGGCTCAGCCAGGGGGAAGGCAGTCACTGGCAAAGCCAGGCACAGATCTTTCTCTGGTCTGCGCAGGGCACAGGCGGGACTCAGCTCTCATTATTTCCATTTCGAATGGGCAGCTTTCCTTTCTGTCCAGCTCCTGTTCATTACTGCCCTCTTGCTGAGACAGCTGAATGCCTTTGACTGACTGAAAGGCTTCACTGCAGCTGTAAAATCACAATGTAATGAACGTTAGTAAAGCCTGAGGTTGGCAGTGAGCACAGCAAAGCAAAAGACTTAGAACCAGCTCATTTTGCCAAAGGAATTAAGAACATTAGCAGTACAAGTGTGAAAAAGCCCTTCTGGAATTTCTAATGCACCACACAGACATTTCCAACCCATCTGGGAGAATATCTGCAGTCCAGATTTAAACCTCATTTGGAAATCATGCCTGTCCTACCTTATAAAGCAAACCAAAGCTATGTACCCAACCGAGTATTAAAATGTGTACTACATGGGCTGAGCTTTTATGCATTCTACTTTTCATTCCTAGTGCTTCTCAATGATATGTATTAATGAATTCTGGACTTCACGGCAGTAACCAAGTAATATAATCTTGCAATTATGGTACTCTAGTATTGTTTAAATAAAAGTGTCAGAAAAAAGATGCAGACCTAAGCACAAGCCAGGCTTGTGTCCTAATCCTGCCCTTGCAGCTCTGTAATGTGGTTTTTCATGAGCCTGGGGACTTCTGTGTCTCATTTTCTGCATCAGAAAGACATGACTACTTACCTACTTGATGGAGTCAGAAATGCTTATGAATTTATAGTCCTATATGTCTTTTGCAAGTTCTTCAGTGATTCTAGAAATGAAAAGTAAATTTTTCCACTAGATCTCCTAACCACATGAGTATATTTTATTGCTAAGTTGAAGGTTTTCATTTTCAGATTTATCCAACTGTAAAATAACTATACATTTGGAAAAAAATCAAAACAATATTCTTAATTTGTTCACGGTCAGCTTTGATTAAACCTTAGTGGATTATTCATAAAAACCTAGAATTGGATGGTGCTATTACAGACAGATAGGCAAAAGGCTATTGGAGAGACAGCCTTTTGTATCCTAGACAAAGAAAACAAACCTTTTGTCCATCAGACTTGGCTCTTTTGATTCACTAATTTTAAAAGACACGGTGACTCTCAGGAAAGCATGATCATTCTGCTCCAGAGAAAGGAGCTGCAGTGTGATAGGAAAGAAAGAAACCACTAATACCAGACTCCTCCTGGAAATGAAATACCGGCTCCGCAGTATGAGCATTAAAAAAAAATAACATCTACAATTCTAACCCCACTGAAGCCAATGGTTAAACTCAACAGAGCTAGGCTTTTACTCAGCATGTTTGAATGAGTTATTAAATGAACTTTAGTTGTCCCTAAAAATAAATGTACTGTGTGGATCTAAGTGCAGCTGATGAATAAGAAACCTCAGGAATCTAGCAAATGCAGTAGTTAGGGCCAAAACCAAAGACAGCTCAGAAGGTTGCAGAAGTGAGTAGCTATTAGTGGCCATCTGAGCTTTATGTCGAATCTGAAGGTCTCTCATGCCATCTACTGGCGCTTTTCTTTAGTTACAATGGTTTAAAGCTTTTTCCTTTAGGTTTATTTATAGGTCTGATGCATTCCAGGTAGTTTTACATAAAGCCCAATCAAGCTTTGGGGTGGGGTGTTTTTCCTTCTAATCTCCACACTTGATTACTATGTGGTTTTTTTTCCTGTAAGTACATAACAGTTTAGTACCATTCTGAATACCATTTCACATGTCCTCAGAGGAAAAAGACATTGCAGAAGACATTCTTATTTCTGTTATTACTGGATAGGCAATAACTATACTGCAAGCAGTACTGGAAGAACAGTTTACTAAGAAAATCCAGAGCTGTTCAAAAATAGTACTTACGGTTCATCCCAAATCAATGTGAGAACGTTGTTATTTTGGTACCTGAAAATGCTTAATGTACAAAAAAATCTGGTTATCCCTCTTTTTTGCTTGCAGCTCACTCTAGCTGTAATTCACAGCAAACACTTCTATCCTAACATTACTAAGTTGCCTTTCAGATGGGGTTTGAGAAGCAGGAATTATCTATATCAATAGATCTGATCACAGAGCTTTCCCCTCATTATCCGTAGCCTGTTTCTTTCTGCCATCCCAGTTTTCCTTCCCTGTTTATGTGTCCGCTGGTCTGCTCAGGACAACTTCAGGCACCTCAGCACACCCTCACCCTGTTCCTGGGAGAGCAGGCAGTGCTACAGCTGTGCACCGTGCCCCATCTGTTCAGGCATCTTCAGAATTCACATTGCACCCCAGGTTAAAATATCAATGAGCTGAAGACTTTGGAGCTTTACAAACTTGCTCCCTCTCTTCTCTGGACTTTCTTTCTGCAGTGTCTTTCACTGATCTGTGATCACAAACAGTCTGAGTCAAGGGCACTTGTGACACAGTAGTTGTTGTAAAGGTGATGTTGATGTCAGGCAAGGTTGGAGTTCAGGCCCCAGAACACCCAAGTTTGAACATCCAAAACTTCTGTGGATTATCGTGGATGACACCGATTGCAATCTGCATACTATAGGCAAAATTAAGTCAAAATCTTTACAGTAGCAGCTAACCCGAGTATACTTGGGTCCTCTTACTGAAAAGCCATGTTCTCCACCATCTTTTATGCATTTGGTCTTCAGGTAAATTGAGAGTGCTTTGGAGAAAAATACTAATTGGAGACTTGCACCATCAAACTCCAAGTCCTGCATAAACTCCACAAGGGTCACTATAACAAGTATAGTGCTGAACTAGGGTGCTGTAATAATAATCCTTGGGCTTTTGTCACATCTCTGTTTTGTTTCACTTGGAAAAATGATCACAGTTTCTTGTCACACTAAAATCTTAGGACATTTGCATGACTCTTAAAATCTTCTTGGGAATGAAATTAATTTCAAAATAGAGTAAATGGTGAAAAATTCATTAAATGTTGTGACTAGCTTCCCCCAAACTTACCTCCTTTTTTTTTTACATTATTTCCTCCATGTGTCTTTTTAAGCTTCACAAGTACAAGTAACTCAACATTCCTTATAAACATTATATGAAACAATCTTTAAATGCCTTGTGTAACTGTGGTCATATCTGTCTCTTATGTGGTTGAGAATTTACTCTAATTAGAGCTGCTTTGATGCTTTGTTTTTGCCAGCTGATAAAAAAGATAATTACAGCAAAAGAAGCAGAGCCAAGAATTTGAGCTGAATAAGCTAACATGCTAGAATTCTACTCAGATTCCTGCTTCTGTGGTCAAAACAAAACTATTAATATTCAAGATCTGTTCATGATTTGGGGGATGATATACAGATTAGATTCACTATGGGCATAAGAGATTACAGAGGCTCAGGCTGGGGCTAGAACTGGCAGAACAATGCTTGTCTCACTGTGACATTAACCTGCCTACATTACTGCGGACTCAATGTAGATACATCAGTACCTCTGAATGTTGTTTCTCCTTTGAGAAATAACACCACTTCCTTTTGATTTACATCATGAGTCACCGTTGTCTCTGGCATTACGAGTCGCTGTATTACAAGACCAAATTTTCGTGTGTCTGAAGCCAGAGCACGGGGCTCTCCCCAGAGCAATGTATCGAGTTCTGATATTAAGGACAGTTAAGCATTCAAGGTGGGATCTAAGGTATCTTCCCCTCCAGCCCAACACCTACCAAGGCTTCAGTAGGAAGTGCTGAAGGTGTCGTCATACACATCCCATTTCACAGGGCCCTGGGCTCCCTGGGAACAGGTTTCCATACCTGACATCACCTTCTAGGTTTTGGCACCTACATTGCCCATTCTGAAACACAGCCAGGGGATGGTGGGCCATGGAAGGAGGCTCACATCTCAGATGATTGTTCAATCTGTTAAATCATTGAATGGAAATAGACAGGAACACAGAATAAGCATAATCACAGGTGCTGTGCTTTTGTGGGGTTTACTGGTAGAGATGAAGGGCTACAGAGAGAAGAGCAAGTTGTGTGGTTCTTTTCATGTCTTACATATGAGAAGGGGCTGAGCCCTGCAGATTTTCCACCATTTCTGAGCAGAGGCAAGGCTGCTTTTTAGGATACTGGAGAGCTCTACAGCTTGTGAAAGTTAAGCACTAAAAGACTTCGCTATTTAAAGGTATAGAAGGGAGTATTAAGGATTTCAGTCTTGAGTATAAGCGCCTGCATTGTATCTAAGTCTTTTTCTTTCCTCTGTGAAGCTGGGCATCAGTCTCCACAACACTACAGCTTCACATCGGAAAATCCTAATGCAACCAAACTGAAATGCTCCAGAGGAATTAATTGGTGACCTTGCCTGACAGACCAAAATAAAACTGGCAGGCAGGTTGCCCCCTTTGCCAAGTCCTCAGATCCCCAGCTGCAGCCATACGGATTACACTGCTTCCTGGGCTGGGTAAGGTTGCCAACTCCGAGTCCAGCCACCAGCCAACCTTCCCGCGCTGCCTCCTGCCTTCAGCTTGGCTCTGCAGGCTCCTAAGCATGCCCAGGGCCAGCTGGTTAGCACCAGGCAGACAGGGAACCTGGCACTGCTCCCACCTTTTGGCCAGCTGGTAGATCGACAAAATGGATTGCTCCACTCATGAGAAATGCTGGGATGCCAATGTCCCCCTCCTGCACAGAGCGAGGCGCGATGTGACAGCCCCAAACTGCCCTGGGAAGTGGATTCTTTCTGCAGCACCTGCAGGTTGCTCTCTGCCTCACCTTCTTCGCTCGGGCAGGGGACAGAGGAGCTTTTCAGGGGTGCTGTGATGAAGTTATTTCATTTCTATTTCTCGAAGGATCTGAAGCACTCAAAGCACAAAATTTTTGCACATCGTTTGGTATCCCATTTCAGCTTTCTGTTAATGAGTAGGCACAGACTGGCTGAATTAAAGGTCATGGTTTAGGTTATAGGCACAGGCAAAGCTGTGTGCTCCGTGTTCTACCAAATCTGCAGCTTTACATGAACAAACACCTACAGAGAGAACCCTGACCTGGCTGAGCAGAATCGTAGCTCAGACTATAGTATGGCTCTATATCATATCAATATAAATATAAAAATAATTAAGAAGGTTTTCTCATTGCTTTCACAGCTTCTATTATCAATTCTAAGGGTAAATCCTTTATGGTACAAACATTTGAATGTCACCTTCACTCACCTGCTGCATGTTTTCAGCATGGTACTGAAGAGTAATTGAAATGTGTAAGTTTTGCTCCCCCTGAGCTTGTTCCTCCTTAAAAGTCTCATTTTAAAGGAATTTTTTTAATTATTTATATATGCATCTGATTCTTTTTGAGATTAGATGATCGGGACTCTATGCCTGAACGGCCCCGTAACAGCAATAGAGATATTTCCTGTAATTGTGTCCATCCCTTCACCATTGCTCCAGTCATCAAGTCCCCTTTTAACTGCAGCTCTATATGGAGCAGGAGAGACAAGCAGTGCCACAACAGCTTACATTTGCATAACCTCTGGGCTGTAGACAGTGTGAGATTTTCACAACTGCTAGCTGGAAATGTATTTGTTTAGCGAAGCTGCCAAAACTCATATTTTAGCTTGGGAAGTCTCTCATCCAATAAGGCTCTCATTACACTTCCACTGCTCTACAAGCACTTCATCCTAAGGCAATCAAGGTGGTAATAAATAGTGCTTTTAAAAACCAATGGCCCTGAGTCATGGGTGTTTGGAATACAGATGGAGTGGGATCACCCAGAGTCAGCCCCCTGAGGAAGATACCTGGTAATTTCCTCATTACATCATCCTTAAATGTCAACCATTTCCTCTATAGTTGCACTAACACTGAAAACATGAGCCTTGCTGTTTACCTCCACATTAAAACGCACTTAAGGAAAAAAGGAGAAAAAGTTTCTTCTGCTGCAAAAATATTTCTAGATCTTTTAAAACAGTATATGAGAAATAAAATGTGTGGCATAGTCTGCCTTACTATACTAATGTCTCAAGACTGAAAACTGCAAAAATTTTTCTGAATGAAAAACCAAGTGGTTTTCTTGCTTGGTGATCACACAGCAATTTCACAGCTACTGGGTTTCATCATCTCCTTCCCTCCCCAAAAGATTTCCTTCACATGAAAAGACCTTTTCCACTTAAGTTCTTCTCTTTGCCTGAATTCTGCATTATGCTATTTGTAGGGCTTATTTTTCCCTTGTTAGTCTGCAAGCAGGGTTGTCAGGAAAGCACTACAAAATCAAGTGTGTCTCAACAAGTTGAACAGATTCCTACAGCAAACCCTCAGGAAACCAAACTGCAGCTCCCTCTGCTCCTACCAGCTGCTGCTGCATTTACCTTCTAGATAAGAGATTCGGTGATCTCCTCTACGGTTTTACCCTTGAGGGAATGGAGCAGCAGGAAATAGGTTTACTCACACTTCACCCTGACCTCTAGGTGAGGGGAAGCCTTCTCTGTACAGTTATATGCTCACAGTAGAGGCTGATAAATAGACAGAACTATAAAACAAACAACAGAGTTAAATAAAATCCATTAGTGATGTTCTGTGCTCCTCCTGGCTGCTTCCTGGGGGTCCATCAGCTGCAAACTCACTGCCACTAGAGGGCAAACCAAGCCATTTAACAAAATAAATCCCTGTACATTAATATATAATCAGTTTTCATTATGGCTAATTCTGTGAGAAGAAGCCTCTTTGCCTACCTGTACCTTCAGAAAAGATACAGTGATGGTATCTTCTACCAGAGACACTGATGTCAGACACACTAAAAATATTCATGGTTGTAACTCTCCCAAAACACATCAACACTTCATTACATGCATCCCTAAAAAATTTTGAAACTGCAAGCAAACCAAACACTCTCCTCAAGTATTCAAGTAAAAATATGGTATATATATGGATGTTCTTCAAACCAATATAAATGAAAACAAACTAGATATTTTACACCCTATGGAAAAGAATTATTCTGAAAAAATATATTCACAGTTACTAGTCAGAAACCTTCCAGAAAATTGTTGAGATCCCACTCTAAGTATTTCCTATTAATGTAAGAGGTGATACAATGAGACATCCAGACTGACTCACTCTACGAGGCACTTGTCTGGCTTTTATCTCATTCTGAATGAGCACAGACGCAGCTCAAGTCTTGTTCAATAACTCTTCATAATGGCTTCAGGGTCTGTATGTGGAGCTAGTCATTATCACATAATATGGGCATTTAGCTATTCAACTATTCGAGACACAGAGGGTAGTTTCTGGTGCACCAAAGTGAAAGGAAGAAAGTAAAGAACGCTGGGTAGGGAATCGTAATTTAAACTATGAAGAAGAAACAGTATTTGTTTGATAATTTCTTGAAAGATTTGTGCAGGTGATTTTTCTAATGAAAAGAAATGATAGGTTTAGAAAGATCCTGCAGAATTGGTATCAAAGTTCAGAAGCTGGTGACTCTGTTTTTCTCTTTAATGCAAGCAAGGCAATATTTTTTGTTAACAGGAGGTCCAGCTCCCTAACTGCAATGAGATGCAGTCTCTGGAGTTGCATTTGCCTCTGGTATCAGTAAGTGACCCCCCAACATCAGGATTTTACAAAGATTAGCCCAGCAAGCACATAAATTGTCAAAAGCTACAGGAAATTTTCAGCATTTTCCTCCAGCTTCTCAGAAGGAAAGTTGTCAAAGTAGCTGTCTGCTAAACATATCATCTGACTTACTATAGAAAGAAGGATGTCAACACTGTGTGTCAAATCCAACACTAAGATATATTTTTTAATGGGCAGGATCTGACTTAGATCCCAAATCTCTCTGCAATTACCCGCATCTGTAGGAAAGGCACAAAAGGATTTATCTTAAAGAGCTCTCAAACAATCTTCTAGCCATTCTTTTTGTGACAAAAGCAAAGTAAAAACCTTGGGAAAATATTTCCAAAGGCATTTTTTGAGGAGGCTGTGTTAGCTGCTCCCCTGCCTTCACACCAGCAGTGGTGCCACTTGGGTGCAGTTTGGCTGATGACATTTGCTCTCAATCACCACCCCTTTCCTGGGAGTCTGGTGACCCTTCCCACATGAGCTCCAGCCCTCTGTCAGCACCCAGACACCAGGACACACGGTAGCTTTCAGGAAACAGGCTGCTCACAGGCAGGCTAATGCCACCAGAACTAACTATTCATCTACTACTGCAGCCCATAACCTTCAGAGAAAGTGTTTGGGATAATGCAATGAGAATTGAAATTACTGTCTCTGCACCGTCCCTTAGCCAGCGACCCTCCAAACATAGGCACAGAAATGCAAGAGCATTAAAAATAAAAACTGGGCACTTTCAAGATGTTTCAGCTTGATGAGTGTAACCTATTTGAGTATGCCAGTGGTCCCCTGACATGGCCACCCAGCACATGCCACGGCAGTGGGAACAGACACTGCTTCCTCAAGCCAGTGTTCACACAAGTGTAAGAAGCCAATTAATTCATTCCTGCCAACATGGACTATCATCTGTTCCCTGCTAGGTTTTCTTCCTGTTCAAAATATACTTCAAAACCAAGGAGTAATATGACCTGAAGTCTAAACTGTGCTACAAGAGCTTTGGCTTCCAGAAGCCCTTCCCACAGGTAAAGGGCAGTCATGTCAGTCAGGTGTTTCACAGCTGGTTTCTCAGCTACTCCCCTGTAGATGGTCACTCCAGAGCTGTATCCAGCCACTACAACTAATTAATCACCCAGTATTAGCCCAAGAGCAGGTCTACAGAAGCAGATCACTAGTGAGGGCACTTTGGGATTATGACAAGTGGTTGTTTACATCCTTCTTTTTGTGTGTCATTTTTACACCCACACAAGGTATGTACTGAGCCCTAACGTGTCTTTTTACGAAAACTTCATGAATGTCCACAGACAGGAAAAAAAGAAGACACAAGCCCTTAAGGTTAAAGCAAAATTTCTGCCTTTGTAACTAACCCTTATTCTCTCCTGGATTAGTTTCACCCAGCATACAAAATGTGCTTTGGTGGCCCAGGGAAGAAAAGCTCTGCACAGGTTTTGCAAGTGCCCCTATGGAATCTTAAGTGGAACACGAGGAAGTGCTGATATTTAAGCCAGCAGTGTGTAGATGTTAGGGAATAAGATAGCACATCATCTAAGAACCAGCATACCTCACTCTGTTTCTCCTTCTTTCCCTAATTATACATAAGAATTTAAAAAAAAAAAAAAAATAGAGGGAGTTTTGTAGAAGGTGATTGTCCAAAAACATATTAACAAGATTTTGTTCCTTTTAGGGAAATCCTCAGCTGGGTAGGTAAGTTACTGCCATTCTGGATTGGGCTGGATGCAGCAAGACATGCTAGCCCTTACTTTTCCTAAGCTTGTCTTTTGTTCTGCTACCAGAATACAATTTATTCTTTAAGGAATATGCATCATTTCAGCATGTCTTAATTTTTCAGAAGGTGGGAAAAGACTTTGAATTGTCACATGACTTATGTATTCAGAGTATGGTGATGATCACTAATGGGACAAAAGTATGGCAGAAATGGAGTACAACTGCGTTGTCCTTCTCAGCTGATGTGCTTGAGTATGTGGTCTGAGCACCTTCCTCAAAAGAAG
This sequence comes from Ifrita kowaldi, assembly GCA_013398055.1. Classification (NCBI taxonomy): domain Eukaryota; kingdom Metazoa; phylum Chordata; class Aves; order Passeriformes; family Cinclosomatidae; genus Ifrita; species Ifrita kowaldi. Next base: position 355,509 of record VZRS01007371.1, read on the forward strand.
GAAATGTTTTCCACATTCTAAAGGAAAGCATGCTCTGGAATCAAAATAATGGGTAACCTTCTAGGAACTGCTCCCCAGGAAGCCTCTCAGCAATTGCTTCTGGTTGAAGATCACACAAGAATTCAGTTTTTCACAAAGGCATTAGGTAGAAAAGCTTTAATTATTAAAAGAGTGTGAATTAAGCAGACACTGTGCTGCACCTACAGTGCCTTGGTGAGAAGGCGCTCTGTAAACAGAATTATTATTTCATCAACACAGTAGACTCCTCACTTAATGGCTCACTAACTGGGCCAGAGATGAGATTCGATGTGAAGAAATCAATGACTCAAAGCAATAGATTCAGCAAATATGAAACACCTAGCACTTAGCTCTTAGGATTGCATATTGTCTCCTGTGGAAGTGACTCGTATCATGCAGGGAGAAAATAACACTCCTGCTGCTGCGTCCAACTGTATCCATAGGAGATAAGACTGAACTGGTGCTTGCTAGCACTACAGTCCCATACTTTAGAGGGGAGTTATTTGCTTTTTGGTGTTCTCCTTCTGTGCTATATCTGCTAAATTAGTAAGCATTGCTACTTCATATTTTCAAAATGGTCTTACAACAGTAAGACCATTTCTTTCTGTAATTCATGACATCAAAGTCAGTATTTCTTAGCAATGGTAGCCTTATTTTGGTGTCCACCAGATGTATACATCAATCAGAATGACTCTGCTGTACCGCAGAGCCAAAGCACCAAAGGGCATCCTGCAAAATTAAATGGGGAGAATAATGAAGTCCTTCACAATTCCTCTCTGTTCTAACCATTATAACAACTCGAGAGAGCAGAGAAGATATTTTCAACATGTGGCTATAGGTGCATGACTCTTCTTCAGACAGCTGGCTAGAGGGTAAATGGCAAGAGCAATAAGTATCTATCTCTCCTCCCCAGGAGTGAGCATGATTCATGGATGAAGAATACTTTATTTTCCTACTCACCAGCACACTGAGGCTTTACTGTGAAATTACTTCTTAAGTTTTCCCCTTCTCTCCAGTGCTAATTTAGGGATATAAAACTCACCATGCCAGCTAACTTTTCACTGAAGTGATTTCAGCTTCGCTTCCAGATTCTCAGGGAAAATCTCGGCTTTACATTCATCAGCTCCTAATGAAAAACAGCAAATCTGACTCTGCAAAGAAAGGTTCCTGGTGTAGTGAGGAGTGTCTGTGCAAAGAGGGAGAGATGAGTTAAACTGCAGAGGAAATCCTTCATTAATAATACCAAAGGACTGCACAAAACCCAACTAATTCTCTGAACGAAAGAAGGATTAATACCCCATTTTATGGGAAGGAAAGTGAGATAACAGAGCAAACACCCAGGAAAATTAAGAGACAGGATCACTGCGGCTTCAGTTCCACATCCATTCCCGTGGGTGGAGAGCCAAATTTGGGCAGAATCTCTTCTATTGGTATGGCAGTCTGTTTATTTGTTGCACTAGAAGGAACAGCCCTGCAAAATTTCTCACAAGCAATTTTCTTCAGAAAATGCTGCCATTTCTTATTTGGATTTATAACTATCAACACGTGTCTTTACCAAACAGGAGAGTTAACAGTTAATGTGACAGAAAACAATTATAAATTGCACAAAACTGTGTTGGATTCAGACTGACACCTTTCATGTGTTTTTGAAGATAATGTCTTTCTGACACACCTTTCTGGCTGCTTTTTGTAGGGAGGAATAATACAGCACAGAAATACAGTGCTGAAAAATGGCAGCTTACAGTGCCTTCCTCAAAAAAAAGCAATAACCTTTTTCTACACGTAATTGCACTAAATTCACCAAGAGCACATAATGGACAGGAATACAAAATGAATCACAGCATTTCTATATGAAACAGCTGTTCCATGAACTGGCCATGATGATTTTTGACTATATGACTGCATCTGTAGTTTGGAAACAATTAGCCAGGAGCAATTATTTATCTTGAGCTGTCACACTTGTTTTATCAGCTCTTTAGGGGGTTCTCTTGTAATCATAGAACTTGGAGAGCTGAAAAAGCAGGATTTTCCTACTCCAGTTGGACCAAGAAATAAAATGCAAATCAATGACAGCGTGTTTAAATAAAATTTGTGACATCCAATTTCATCCATCATTTTCTTCCTTTCCTTGTTAAAACAACAAAAAAAAAATTACATTCTCACTAAGACTCAGGGGATCTCAAAATATATTTAGTAGTCACACCAGTATACTGGAATCAGGAGAATGCAAATAAATCCTATCCTTCATTGCCTCATACTTCCCACTCCTCTAATTTGCAGTGGTAAATTTGAAATCCGAATAGTGTCATTTTTCAGCGAGCACTGAGCACTCCCGGGTGCCTTTTGCTGCCACTGGGACATGCAGCTGTGGCATCCAACACCTATGCAAATCTGGGCCGAGTTATCTGCAGTGAGACAACTAATGCAGCTGAGAAAAAGAGTTGCTTTACCATCTCACAAGGGAATGAAATCTTGGTAGTGAGCTGCTGGCTCTGTTAGAGATAACTCAACAACTTTACAATAATGTAAGCAGCCTTAGGAATAGGCTAAAAGTCATTAGGAGGTTGGTTTTCAGAGCGTATCAGGAGACGATATAGGGCACCATCACGCATTCAGGAAACCATATTCAGGTTTTATAAACCACAAATGCAAATAAGGCCTGGCAATCCTCATGCTACGAACACATAAATAGATTTAGTATGTGTAAACCATTGTGTAACTCAGTTGGAGAATTAATACTGTCTGGGAAAAGATGCCAGAGTAGTAAGAAGTTTCTGAGTACCCAGGACAGACATATCAGGCTTTCTAATTTCACATGTCTGAGACAAGAACCAAGACACAAATGTTGTTGACGTTAGACATCATTTCCCAGGACATCCTGAGCAGTTAGCCAAGTGCAGCATAGCTGCACAAAAGAACTTGCTGTCTCTTGTTATTAAGTTATCTGGCTGCTTAGGTATGGGCCACAGCCTCTGGACAGTTGCTCTTGGTGCTCAGCTTGTAAGCAATAAGCATCACTTTTCGGGAAACTAACAAGGGTGAGACATTAACTGCCCAAGTGTGTATTAAAAGGCTGTTTCCTTTCAGAACTGAACTAAAATTTGGACTTATACAGTTCTTTTAAAATTAACCTCTTTGTTCTATCTATGACCTTTCTTCTCCTTTTTTTTTTAGAAGCAGCTTTTGAACATGTCAGCAGACTGGGGATCTGTTTGTGTTTTCCCTCTTCCAGTCTCCTGTTCTGAATTTTGATTCACTGGGTGCTGTCCCTTGCCAGACTTGTGCTCTCAAACAGTCCAGCACTGCTCCTGCTCTCACTGCACTGCTGCTCTTTGGCCACAAATCCTTTTACAGGAAAGGGGCCCTGGGTGCAGCTGCTATAGATGCACAGGACAGGCAGAGCACCTCATCCTGAATGCCAAACACGAATACTCCGCCTCACAGCTCAGGGGGCAATGAAAACTGAAGACACAAAGGGATTTTGCACTAGATTTCAGAAAAATCCAAGCTGAGCTGACAATCTAAGCACTTCTCTGTCAACAAAGGCTGCTTGGGATTTACAAACTAGCAGTCCCTCCTGAAGAGCCTGATTTATTTGGTAGGCTTTGAGCAGTCTTAATGTATGCCAAGTTTTTATTCACAGACATGGCCTTTTACATAATACCCGAATAGAGTGTTTGCTCAGGAAGTGGTAGACCTGAATTCCAGGCTTTTCCCTGCTGAGGAGGGCTGAAACTACTGCTTCTACTTCCTGGGGGAATATGCTGAGGCTGCAAAGAAGGACAAACCTGGATTTGAGTAGAAGAGACCTGGGACCCAGTTTCTGCTGGCTGGGATGTTCAAATATCTAACATCAGATGGCATCTGGATTAAAAAACGAATACAAGCCAGAAATAATCAAGGACATAGAGACTGGGACCAGGAATACATCACTCTTGGCCAAGCTCCATAATCACTAGGCTAGATAATGATGCCAGTCCTCTTGGCAGACCTTATTTGCAACGTGCTAGTGCAATTATATTATTTCAGTTCTGCAGCAGCTTGAATGTCTCTGCATTGCCCCTCCATGGCACAGCGCAGATGTACTTTCTTCTCTTTCACTGAAGTAGTTTGGTATAAGCTATTATATTCCCTGGGTCAGAGAGAAGTTATGTGTAATAGTAACATTAATGTACCTACTGCAGCTTCACTATCCTTACGCATTCCTATTTGGGACTGTACATATCCTTGGTATCCATGGTACTGCCTGCACCTGGAACAGGAATCCTTTCCATTAAATTTAAAAAATGTTCTATGATTACAGCAGTCATCCATTTAATTGGGGCATCGTACCCCCCATTTCAAGTAATATTTAATTAGGTTTCCATAAAAGGAAAGCAAAATTGAGAATCCCCTACCCAGGAATGAATAACCTAAAGGATTTTAGAATAAATACCCTCAAGGATTTTAAAGTAAAGATGATTTGACAAGGAATAGTATGTTATAACTCATCTGCCCTTGTCTTTTCTAGCACGTCTTACCCTCCCTACAATGGGGATGAGATTTTCTGAACAGCTGCATTTCCAGGTCATCATCCCAAGATCAGGGAGCATGCAAGAGGCACTGCTTCATTCCTCCTCCTCCCTGGGTGGAGCTTGTGGTGTACAAAGATTTCCACCTCTCACTCAAAGTGCCTGTCTGGAGGAAAGGACACTTCCTCTTGGCCTACTGAAGTGGCTCTGAGCACACCAGCTTCCAAGAATCCCACCCTTGAGCCCTACTGATCCTGTGGGGTGTAAGGACAATCAAGAGTTACGCGTCTTGAATGCAAACCTCTTGTACACCCTTAGAGAACCAGCCCCCAGTTTCACTCTGTGCAATATCCCATCTAAGTGAAGCAGTTTGGGCATAGAGGCACTCAGCCTTCAAGGCACTTGAATTTCATAGGAATGGACAAGCACCTAAAATTCAAGTATCAAAGACAACTAAATGACCTCCTAAGAGAACATGAATCTAGTTAGTTCCCAAGAGAAGCCACTTTCCCAACCACAGTCAAGAGTAGCTACTGCAAGAACTATCTGCCATGCAATTTGTGTCCATGTCAGACACTTGCCGGGAGACAGAGCAGGACAACATTCAAAGTGGGTCACCAGAGTTTTTTACGTTAACCTGCCTTTGACTCACACTCCACAAGATTTAGGTCATTTCCAAAGAAGTCTGTCACATTGAATGTGCAGTTTTTTAAACCTGATGTTATGGCTGTGCTATTATTGTGCAGCATGTGTTGCTTGCACAGCAAGATTAGAGATTCGTTTCCAAAATGAGAGTCAAATTTATAAACCTGCATACAGTGCATTGCCTTTAATAGGATATTTTTCCTTTGTACTCTTTCCTGCTTAATGCAAAATGAAACTCCATTTCATCTTTAGCAAACCTTTCAGCTGGAATATAATTTTGACCAATAAAACATCTATAAACACCATCACTTTTATTACGCATGGCTGTACCTTGATAACAACACTTGGCATGACTGACAGCAGTGAGGTAACCATGGACACTGCTCTTGTTAAGAAGAGATAAAAAATTACATTCCAGTAATTTAGAAATACTTCTTTTCTCTTGAAAGAGAAAGTGAAAAAAATTATTTCCAGATATATTCCCATGTCAGATGCCATGCCTATTACTGGTAATATTAATATTGTTATAGTTTTAACTGTGGTGCTTCGAAACACCAGCCTGAGGTCAGGGCTGCTGAGGTCAGAGAGATGCCTGAAGAGAAATTATGGTCCTTGAAATTCAAGGCCCAGAGTTGGAACAAACAAGGCACACAAGAGTAAACGAAACTGTTTTATCTCCATTTTTAAGATAAAGGAAAAGAAACACAAGAAGACAAATCTGTACCCAGTCTCAAGGACTTTTTAATCTTTCGAATGATTTTTTCTGTATCTAGTAAGCATAACAAAGGCATGAAAAAGTGCTAGACTAGTCAGTCCTGAACAAGTAAAATCATATCCATGTCCTTGCTAATATTTTGCATTACTTATAAACTTTTTATAGACATATTTTAAATAACAGTTTCTATAAAGACTGATCATACAGCAGACTGTTGTGCTGACATTTTTACAGTCTACAAAAAGCTCTTGAGTTCTGGAATTTCAGCAAACTGCAGCCCTTAGGGAGCACATCAATTTCATCTGTGCACTTTTCTAGCCAACTTGCATTTTCCTCTTTGTGCATGGGTGTCAAAAACTAGTATATGGGTTGACCCAACTCAAACCAGCTGTAAGTTTTCTTGTTTGAATTATTTTTCTATCACACCCTGCTTTTGCCCTTTGCCCTTCTCCATACTGACAGCTTTGCCAGAATAAATCTTCGTTGTTCAGCCAGATGAGCAAACAAGGTTATTGTCTTTTTTTGCCCAGGTATGCATAGCCCAGACCGCTAAGTCCTGACCAGTGGTTCGGGCTGTTTTCATATCTATTATCCTGTATTATCAAAAGGTTTCTTTGAGCCATCTGCCTGTAAGTAAGCCAAAATTTTGATAATGATGGTAAAAAATAAATCTTCGTGTGGCAGGATGTGTTGTCTCAAATACGTACAACATTATCTCCTCTCGGTCCCAGATAATTTAAAAGAATCTTTCCAAGATTTCCTGAGTAATCTAAATCCAGGCAGAATAAAAATGATACAAAAGATATAAAAGGCAATAAACCTGCAGTTCATCATAGCCCACGGAGTGCTCCCTAACACTTGTTGTTTTGAAATTACTTCTGTCGCAGTGGCGAGCAAGTGTCTGTGCTTTCATCTGGAAACAAAGACTGAATTATTGTCTCTGATGTCAAGGGAATGTTTTAATTTCTTGTGTTACTGTCACTTGAAAGTGTGTCCCCTAGCCTGCAGATGGAGAGAAAGGGCTGGGGTTACACACTCACTAGTGTTCCCCACGGAGATTTGTGCCTGCTCTCTGAAACTCATCACTCTGGTTCTCAGATAAAGCATGATTTCATGAATACAAGCATTGGGTTCAGCTATTCAACGATAGACCTCACTGTGTGTTTCTTGAAAATGTTCCTTATAGGGGCTATTTCTTTGGAAAATTATATTTCTTCATGCAGCATTTGCTTCTAAAGAAGTGCCTTCTTCCACTCTGCACAAACAGGGAGAAACCAGTTTCATTATGTCCCATTCCTTCTTAAAACTATCACTGGAGAAAGGATGGGGTTTCCACTAAGATTTTAGCTGATCAGACAATGGGATGCAGAAAAGCCCTCCCTGAGATGGCTGAAAATGTCTTCCAGTAATATTGAGGCTCTAGTCACCAATTCTATGTATACATACACACTAAAACACATAAACAGATTCTGAACCAATGGAAGTCAAGGGTTCATAGTCCATTCTTTTGTATTTATAACAGCATTTAACCAGTAAGAAATTTAAATGCAACCCTTTCCACATCTCTATAATATCTATATAGACATGGCGCATCCATTTCGTTTTTAAAATCAGGTTTGCTGAGACTCCCTTGTGTTTCCTCTCACACATACCTTGCAGTCCCCTTTATAAAGAGGATTGTGAAGTTCCTCTGGATGCCACTTGCTTTCTTTCATCTCTGTCTTGAAAAAAATGTGCACATCTAAGGGTGAATACTCTCAATCTGGTCTGCAGCTTTGGACTCTGAAGCAATTTGGGGTTAATATTTTTGTTACAGGGTACTTTTTTCACTGTGGAGGCTTAGATTTCCTTAAACCTCAAATCCACAGCTCTGTAGCATTTATCTGTACCTTTCAAAGAGCAGGAGTGAGTCAGTGAGGGTTGGGCTCTGTCCTGGACATCCCTGTGGTCTGTAAGTTTCAATACAGAAATGAAAACACCAGCAGCTTGAAGGGGCAGAAAACAACAGAATGAATAGCAGGATGCCAAAGTGAGATGGCTTTCACTGTTACCAGTTGCAAAGAAAGAACTAAGATTCATTAACCTGGTTCTTCAGTTCAGTAGCTGGGTGACAATGTGTTTACATACAGCCCAGTCCAGGCAGGCAATATTTTGTTCCAGTAGCTCAAACCTAATGAGCATTTCCCTTCACAGTATGTGTAGGCTTTAGAAACAGAAGAGGGTGGCAACGTTTGTATTGACTCTTTTGCTGTCCCAATACTGTTGCATAGCTTGGGTTCTTTTAAATAGAGATCAGTATTATCTGTACAGTCATTTTGTAATAAAACATGCACCATAGCAAATGTTCTCAGGTTGTATAAGAAAACCTTACATAAGAACACCTGATACTAAGAAACATCTTACTCAATGTATACAGAACACAGAAAGTCCCTTTACACATTCATCAACACCTCACTCACAAGTAAGTAGCTGTGTTAGCATAGGTAGCAAAGTACTAACCCCTCAAAAGTCTAGAGACCCTCAGGAGGATGAAGAGCCCCATCCATTCAGACCCCATCTCTCCCAGCAAAGGGGACAGCATAGCAGATCAACAAATGGGCAAATTCAAAGTGCTCACAGCTCCTGGTGTTTTGCTATAGTTGTGTGCTCAACAACAAATACATTCTTGTCGTCCTCTGCAGGTTCTTTGTTCCCAGAAAACAATCCTTGCTGCAACAGGGCTCAGAAAACAGAGATTACAGTCCTTTGTCTTCCCAAACTAATGTTCAAAGTGAGAAATAACAGGAAAGTTAGAAGCCAAAAATTCATGCAAATGCATTCTATGGAATTCAGGGAATTCAAAGCCACAGGACATCAGCAAACTGAGACACTGCAGATAGTTCCACTGCTTACACAACATACAGGCAACAGCTCATCAGAACTCCTGCCACGCAGTGTAAAATCTAAGGGTTGAGAAAATGAGGTTCCTTTCTCTTCTGTAGTGTGGTGGTGGGTGCAGTGCTGGGCACACAAATGCTGCTTGCCCTGAAGCACTGCAGTGATCGCCTTCCCAATGTTCCCAGGTCTGTGGTTTGAATAGGCACAGAAGTTCCTGTTCCTGTGACCCACAGCTCTCCAGAGACACATCATTGATACAAACGGTAAAGTTCAAATGTTTGTTCCTAAAAATTTGTTTTCACTTCCACTGTGTTCCATTCAAGTATTTTGCCAGCACACTGAGGATTGTACTTCACATCTCTAAGGCTTTTTTTCTGTTTTGGAGCATGTCTTTTAACCAAAGTACATAAAAGTTACATTGCTATTAATAGACTATGAACCACTAATGCAATTATCATTTTAAGCAAAAAATAAAATCTTTTTCTTAAGATACTAATCCACCATATGTACCATTAGAAAGAACAACATAATTCCCTGCATATTTAAAAAAATTAATTAGAACTTCACTTTTCCAATTCTTACTAATTAAAAAAAATCCCACAGATTAAAAATAGGGAAAATAAAGATATTTTAATATCTTTATTGCCTTCAAGGCACTGTAATTTTAGATAATGTTGTTCTCCTAAACTTTAAGTTGTACTAATTCTTCTCTCTCTGCTTCTATATTATTCTCCTCGGGCACAGATCATCCATTTCCTCCATTTTATGCTTCTACTTCAAGTTTGATTTTTCCTAGGGAATGGTTTGTTGAGCAGCAAGCAGGCAGCCATTTTAGCTTCTTTATTCCCCTTATCCCCCATTCTCTTTTGTGGATCTAAAGGATACACCTAAGGTGAGCTGAGACACTATTTGTGAGATCTTTCTGTCCGCCCCCACCCCAATAACAATAATCACAGACAAGGTGTCCTTGTTCTTTCCTTGCTACCAGAACATTCAAGATTGACAACTCTATACCGAGTTGCTCAGTTAATCATACATGTTCGGGTGGAAATTATTACCTTTATTGCAAAGCTGTGTATAGATAGAATTAAATGCTCATCTTTGCAATAATGTGCTCTTCTGTAAAATAATTACTCCATTATCAGGTCTGCTCTAAGTATTGTGAAGTTGCTAGTAATTTTTCTCATTCTGTGAGGATTATAAAGAGAACCTGAATTTCCAAAGTACCGGATTTAAGACTATCAATTATTTCCTTCTTGGATCCCTCCCTTTCCAAAAGAAAATAATCTCCTCTGAAGAAGGTGTCATCCTTATGACAACAGAAGGATTGCAATATCACACTTTCAATGAAAATGTTAGACCTGATTCAAAGTCCAAAAATTCGAACTACATGAAAAGTGTCCTATTAACATCAGTGAGCTGTTCATCAGCTCTACTGAACAAAAGCTTCCCCTCACTTAAGGTCCTGCTGATAGCTGTCAGGCCCTCAAAAGTTTTGACATCCTGGTTCCAGTTACATCAACTCCCCCAGTAAGATTTATGCAGATTTTCTGCCCATCTTCACTGGTTAGGTATATTTCTCTTTCCTCACTTCAGAAGCATGTTTTATACAGCTTAACTTTTAAAAGCTTATTAAAATGAGAAGCACTATAAGAGACTGTACCAGCAGTAATACCCAAACAAAGTCATAGCCCTTTTAAGATATATAAATTTTTGAAACCAAAGTTTCCCCCATGCCATGTAATACATGTGACAGTAAAACTTGAAAGAAATTACTGTTGTATAATTATCATTTTCTGAAAAAAAATACCACTAAAATAACTTACAATTGTGAATATTAGGTGTGGCTGAGCACATTTACGCCTTCAGAAACATCAGGAAGTTTTTTTTTATTCTATAAACACTCTTGAGAACTGATGGGCTAAACAAGGCTTCCCTGCCAGGTGTACTCGTTTATGAAATAAAGCATCAGAGGAGCATGTCAAGAAAAAACAAAATTAAGACACTTACAAGTACCGGGTGCAGACAAAAGAGAAATAAATACTCTGGCACAAGAACACAAAACACAAAATCCAGCCAGGAAAATGACAGTTAGGCCTTACAAGTAAAGTCGATAAAGGAAAGAAAATAACATATGTACATTGTCATGATATCCAATCCCCCACAAACCAATTACTTCCATTCTTTTGCATTCAGAATCATTGTTGCAAAATTTTGTGATTTAGAAATGGAAGGCAAAACAGAAATCATGCTGAAAACAGAACTGCACTGGAAATGTCCCTATCCAACTGAGCACTAAATATTTATCCCCCCAAGAGGAGAAAAAAGGCCTTAATCAAAGCTAGTCCAAAACCCACAAACTTTCAATCCTCTCTGCTCAAAGGCAGCAAACAGCAATAATTCAACCCACACGAACCAAAGCTGAGACATTGTCCCTGCCTGTGCCCAAAAAGAAGAATCACAGTGTGAGATACCCAGGACTTTTCACAAAGGGTTGATTTTTGGTTCACCATAATCTGTAACACCACCACAGGCTTCCCCCCACCACCCTCACAGCCACTGCAGCCCCACGGAAATGCTGTCAGAGCCAGGATAGAGCGGGTAATGCCAGCTGAACCCAGAAAAGCCAAGCCATAAAACCAGCAGCAGCTGCAGCATTCAGCCCCATCCAGGCTTGCTGACCTTGCCAGGGCAGCGGCTGAGCCCCTGCGGTCGCAGCCTGACCACCTCCAGCTCCCGTCTGTGCTCCCTGGTGCTGCACAGGAGGAGCAATGGGTACCTTGGGATGACCCTGCAGACAGCAGGAAACTCTCCCATGGTTTGGAGCACAGGGTCTTTCTGGACACGTTGGCTAGCTATAGGGCTTTCTGGATAGTCACCATCCCTTTGAAGGACATGCTGGTATTTCGATCCCAGATGGATGCGTTCTGCTCCTCCAGCTCATTAATGCCAATCTCTTCTACAATAAATAAGCTCGGTATCTGGTCTTCTCTGGCTTCTCCTGGATGATTTATGTCATGGGCTTGCAATAAGTCATGCTGAAGTTTCTCTGACCTAGATTCACTCCAACGTTGTAACTAGTTTGGTGACTTCTTTCCAGTCTTTCAAATCCATTATTCAGCAAGCTGGTGCTGATGATGCACTTTCAGCCAGGTTGCTTTCATCTTTCATTTTATTAAATGCAAATTGGATTTGAAAATGAAGGCGGACACTGCTGTAATCATACTGGCAGGTAACAGTGTTACTCAGCTGTCAACAGAATTCAGCCTAAATAGATCATGGCACAAGAAAGAAATTGTATCAATGACTTTGGTTTGCTTGTATTTAAATATTACATCAAACCTATACTGTCACAGGGGACAAAAAAGTGAACACAAGTTGCAAAAATAGCACTCATTCTGTATCCTTTCTCTTTTCCCTTCCTCCTGCTCCTTAGCTAATCCAAGGGGAGTTATTGCAGCATGAAATTTCTGTATTGTTTGCCAAAAAGGTAGCAGGATAATAATAAACCAGACAGCACCAATGCCATGGGTTCCACCTTATATTACTGGTTTAGATAAACTAATTAATTAAAATATCAAGAGCATATTTTACACATGAATATTCTTGAGTTCCAGAGAGCTAAAAGTAAATCAATATAAAACACTAGCTACAGATATACACTGCTAACACTGATTTGCTTGCCCATACATTATTTTGTAATAAATAACATTACGGTCTGCTTTTATAAAAGTAACTATTAATAATTAATCAGTTGCATTAACCCTTTCTGAGCAATATCCTTATGTAAAATAAGACCCAGCTGTGGCACAATCAAAAATATCAATGAGTATTAACCAGACTTCAGCAACTAATTTGATGAGGCCTCATTCATGAATTGGACTGTGTTAATTTTTCCTATCTTTGCTAACATTTTAATACTAAGGAACATGTCAGTGCTCATTGTTCTTTGCTATTGATATGAAAATATGCTGAGATTTTTGTTAGAGAGTGTAGTACATAGTAGTACATAGACGCTTGACTGTATTTTTTTGCAAAAGGGCAATTATTCCCTACAAGGAGGAGGGCAAGGAAACTACAATGCCCTCAAAGAACAGACCAAATACTCTGAAATGTCTCAGCACAGGACACAGCATTTAGCACAGTCCCAGATGGGACAAAGCCGTATTTTCTTTAAGTGGGGACATTTTATTAACAAGTGGCATTGTCATAAGAAGATGGGAGGGTAAACATCTGCTCTGAGGTCTGGCAAGATTCTCGCAAATCTTTAGATATGTCGTCAGAATAATTCCTGACGTCTCATTTATTCTGTTCTTCTGTGCAAGCACCAGTCTGCTGTCAAGAATCTGTCTCACTTTGATTGCAGCAAGCAGCTTTCTCACTCACTACAGAGCTATAATTTTGTGTGCTCACCACTTACTACAAATGCTCTCAGGAATGGAAATGAAATTAAGTACTAACATTCTGCCACGCTTCCAGTGCAATGAAAAAGCAGAAGGGAGTAAACAATCCTGTTGGTATGGTCAGAAAGGGGATTCAGACTCTTGCCTTGACTCTCTCCTGGCCAAGACACAAAACCCAGCAGCACAGTCCATTCTCAACAAGCTCCCCCCATACCCAAAGGGTTTCAGAGGTGGCTGCTGCGCTAAGCAGGGTCATTGATCCCTCATTCCTCTGCACAGGTTCCCTGAGAAAACTGAAATCAGGTTTCTCCATCTTCTGGGGAAAACTTCAACTAGATAAAAAAAAGTCATGAAGCCAAGCTACCCAAATTGATCTCGGAGTAAAGTACCTTTTCCCTTTCAAAAGCTGCAGAAATGTGTCAAAATGCCCCCTCAAGTCCTGACACGCACCTGTGCTGACAGAGTCCCAAGCAAGTTTGGACCCAGGTGTCTTGCAGCTGAAGGATCTCAATTGTTACAGGGGTAAAGAAAGAAATCAATCAACTTTGCATATATGCATATCTATCTCAATATTTGTGCTTTCATCTGAAGAAAATTCTTATTTATTTGAAACAGTCCTAATCTGAATTTCTTAAGGGTTCCCTTTCTTTATTTTAATTTCTTACCAGACCATTCAAGAACATAAGAAAGTGTGCTGTGTACACAAATTATATGCATATATCCAGTGCACTTTCTACACGGCTCTGTACTCCATCTCTAACTGAGGGCCTCAGTGATTCAGCATCACGAGAAAAATCACAATATTTCTAATAAGTGTTCCATACTTGTGTAATCTGACAGGTAGATGCAAGAAGTCTTTCCTGCTTTTTAAAAAATACAAATTCTTAAATACATTTAAATGCCACAACTCACTCAGCTCACAATCTCTCTACTGTGTCAGGGATTTCTTTGCACATGGACACATTTCAGTGCTGGGGTCTGTCTCCCTGAGCAGTACCTACTTTCCCAACTGATGCAGAGCAGACCGAGGGCTCTGCTGTGATTCGAACCAGGAGCCTGCAGCAGAGGGCACTGTGAAAGCACCAGAGCTGCAGACCTGCACAGAAAGAGCTGGAAAGGGAGAAGGAACATCTCTCCCCAGGGGACACATGTGCCGTTCTAACCTGCTCTCATTTCCCCTCCTGGAAAGGTGATGGTCGTTCCTCTGAGCAGGTGTCCAGGAGCCAGGCTGTGCTATCACACCATGCTCAGAACAGCAAGGCCAGCTGAGCCTTTACTGAAAAGCTGCTGTTGCTGAAAGCTCCTCCCAGGTGAGGTCTCTCCTGGTCTGGTTCCTGCCTAGTGCAGACAGCCTCTCTCCGGAGCAGGCAGCTGGGAGCACTGCTGAGAAGGGGGCAGAGCGCTTTAAAACCGTGACTCTGGGAGCTGGTACCCACACCACCAGTGAGTGGCATGCGCCTGTACAGCCCATGGATGTGCCTGGTCCATAAAATCTGTGTGGGACTTTGCTGGCTTAACTTCCAAATGTTCCTGGGAGAGACAATGCCATTAAAATATGGGTTTTATAATCAGTCGTTTTCATTTGGAAGCTGAAGGCAGCTCTCCCCTGTTCTGCTTTTATACTCTGCACTATCAGATATTCCCAAACACTCTACAAAGAGGCTAAGCCTGCAGAGCTGAGATAGTGAATATTTACAGCAGTGCTCAGCAGCCAGCATCTCTGAATCTATCAACAGCTCCTTGCAGGAGGAATCAACCTTGTCTTTCCCCATCTGCACAAGTACTTTAAAGAATAATTTTAGGAAGCAAATGAACCATTGCAGAGCCATAAAAAGAATTAAATAATCCATAAGCAGCAGTAAAACAGTACAATAAGGAACACTTAATGTTATTAGAAAAGTCAGTTGTGTGTGGACAAAGGCTGACTGACAAATGAGAAAAATATTTGGTCACTGTGAGTGATCTACAGCAGACCTACAGCCAATGGTACCAGATGGTGGGGCTGTTTTTTTGTAAACACACCTCTTCTAGAACTAAAAAAGCCTGGTTAATCGACCATGGATCATAGTCCCACATAAACTAAGCAAAGCTGTGCCTGCCCAGCACCATTGGCAGACGGTTCCCATTAGGAAAGCAGTAAAGTAAAGTTCCTGGGTTCTTTGGGAGGCATCTGGATTTACTGGGATGCACACAAAAAAAAGGAAATGGAGTAATTCTGAATAGATCAGGTGATACAGAGAAGATCATATTCAACTTTCCATGTCTGTGTTGGATAATATATTTAATTTGAATGGACAGTCTTCCTTTTAATTCAGCATTTTTAGTCTTTCATCAAGAACACAGGGATACAGAACTAAAGAGGTGTGCAGCTGAGAACTCCATCTCACACAGACTGGGTTCATTGTGATAACCATGCAAAGGATGTTGATTCTCGCTTTGATCTGTTATTTGACAATAAATAATAACATTCTTAACTCTAGCACTGTGATGGTATTTAATCCGTGGATTCCAAAAAGCTTTTATACAATGTAGAGAATGAAAGAAATTTCCAAAGCAAATAGGTATAAAATATTCATCAAGGGAAAACTCTGGCTCTAGTTATTAATCTACAACAGCCTTCCCAACACGTGGAACATCTTATTTTGTTTACTGGCATGGGATCACAGCTAATCCTGCTGTCTGTCACTTGAGGATTAATGACCCAATTAATGACCAGCAGCAGAGCAGCTGTATCCATTACAGCATATCGCAACCAGTTTCTAATTTTGACCCTCTGGAGGAAAGGGATGCCATCCAGAGGGACCTTGACAAGCTGGAGAGGTGGGCCTGTGCAATCTTCAAGGAAGTTCAGCATGGCCAAGTGCAAGGTGCTGCATCTGCATCAGGGCAATTCTAAGCCCAAACACAGGTGAGGCAGAAAATGGATCAAGTGCAGCCCTTGGGAAAGGAACTTGGGGTTGTTGGTGGATGAGAAGCTCAACATGATCCATCAATGTGCATTTGCAGCCCAGAAAGCCAACTGTGTCCTGAGCTGCATCAAAGGCAGCGTGGGCAGCAGGCTGAGGGAGTGGATTCTACCTCTCTACCCTGCCCTCGTGAGACCCCACCTGGAGCGCTGCATCCAGCTCTGGGACCCCAGCATAAGGACAGGGACCTGCTGGAGTGAGTCCAGAGGAGTCCCCAAAGATGCTCAGAGGGCTGGAGCACCTCTCCTAGGAATACAGGCTGAGAGAGCTGGGGTTGTTCAGCCTGGAGAAAAGAAAGCACTGAAGAGACCTTAACATCAGTTTGCAGTTCGTAAAGGAGGCTCCAAGAGAGCTGAAAAGGGACTTTTCACAAGGTGCTTGTAGCGATGGAACAAAGGGGAATGGCTTCAAACTGAAATAGTAGGTTTAGAGATTAGAAAGAAATTTGTTACTGTGAGGGTAATGAGGCACTGGAATTGTTTGCCCAGAGAAGCTTTGGATGCCCTATCCCTGGAAGAGTTCAAGGCCAGGTTGGATGGGGCTTTGAGTAACCTGGTCTAGTAGAAGGTGTCCTTTTCCATGGCAGGGAGGTTGGAGCTCGGTGACCTTTAAGGTCCCTTCCAACCCAAACCATTCCGAGGTTCTAAGAATTACAATGTAGCTGACATTATCTTCAGGTACATAAAAAAAATTCTGGGAATATTTTTTTTTCCTGTGCTCACAGAGAACAAACTTTCTCTGACCACAAGATGGCCCTCATGGTATATTGTCTGTGCCGTGGTATACAACATCCTTGCCTTACTCATAATGCATAGCTTGCAATATTCTAGTTTCACTTCATTTATGTATATGTATAGTCTATTTCTCCCTGCTACGTTCTGTTAGCAGAAGAAAAAGCAAAATTCCTGAATATGTCAGATTAATCCACACGCTCTAGGGCCAGTCAGGCCAAGTTTGTGGCTGTGCTGTCCCAACCTCCTGGCCCCAGCACAGCCACGAGCACACGCCATCACTCCCCACTGCAACCTCCACATGGCCACACACCCCACAGCGCAGCTGCTGCATACCCATGGCCCCTGGGAGAGAGAGCTGGAGAAGAGTCCTTTCCCCATCACAAGGGCTGGCTGCCACTCAGATGCCGGGTAATCAGAGCTCCTTCTCGCTCTCCCATCACGATGTTTTGCATCTCCTGCTTGTCATTGTTTTCTCAAGGATTCTTGGTATTGCTTGGCATATTTGACCTGGCATTGTTTCATTTCCTGTGTTTTCTCCCCAAAAGCCACATGATTGGGCACAGTGATGTCAAGCAAGGAAACTAAATTGTTTCGTTCAGTCTCTGGCTTACACTTCAGCTGTAGTGACAGGGCTCAGGGATATCTCTTTTTTTAAGGCTTCTGCTGGTCTAAAATTGGGGAATTTCCATAAGAGTACTTCCTGAAAGGTTAGATCAAGGTGATACAAAGCAGGCCAAGGAATTAAATACATACCTCCTGCCTAGAAACCTACTCATTTCCTGACTGAAACTGTTCAAAATTGTAACATGCTACAACAAGGAGTGCCAGCAGGATGAAGGACAGCCCTGTCTCAGCCCAGCTGAGTTGGGATCATTTCAGGACGATGTGATGCTGATTTGGTAAAGTGTAGGGATATCCCAGAACAGGACAGGGTACCAATCACACATCAAATGTGTCTCTTGAACAAAAGCTCAGCAACAATTTATGGTCCATATATTAGTCTGGTATGCCTATTTCCCATGGGCCTCCAGCATTCCAAAATGGTGACAACAAGAACAGTTGAAAAAAAACAAAGAAACCACTATAAATTTCACTAGAGAATGTTTTTTTGTTTCTAATTCCACACTGTAGGGACAATCTTTAGCACTTCTCTGTTACACATGGCAAGAAAATAAAATGCAGGTCTTTCCATCCTTTCTAGAAATGGACTAGAGTGCTGAGGTTTTGGGGATGCCAGGCTCACCCTCTCCAACTTCAGTCTGTAACTCATCTCTGATCTGTGCCTGCAGCTAAAACATAGATAATTCAGGCAGTAATGGTAACCTTTACCAGTATATTTTTTACCAGTATCTGCATGGCTGACTGCTGATCATAAATCATTCAGTACATTGAAAAGCTTATGTGAGGTATAAGAAAACAATAGTTCTTTAAAGGATGCATCCTTGAGCAGTTCCACAAAACTTGGCTGAAGTATTGAAGACATGCTGAAACAATTATTTCTTGATTATCACCCCAACACATAACTTGAATACAAAAGGAAAACACCGTATTCTGTTAAAGAGCAATAAATTTTAGATCTGTAAAACTAGAAGTAATTCTTTGTAGATAGATAACCTGCCAAAACCAGTTACAGCTAAACAGCACAGTTATCATTTAATGCAATCAATGTACTTTTACATCCCTTTCAGACTGCTGAGGATGTTGACTGATGCCAGTAATGCAAATTAGGAGTTCTCTACAAGGAATAAAATGTAATTCCCTCCTTCCCTAAGAAAAAAAAAAAAAATTACTTGTTCAGCTTTGAGGAGCCAAGTTATGATATTTTCATGGCATATCAGCTCTTAAATTTCTGACCTGTAAAAGAGTTTGGAATACCAAGAGAAGTCAAGCATTAAATGTCCATATATTAGACCAAAGTCAATTTAGCTCTGTACTCTCTCCTGAGTTAGTGACTATCCAACAAAGGGTGAAAGAAGGGAGGAAGCATCCTCCCCTGCAGTTCTCTCCTGGCACTGTTAATGCTGCTATTGGGCCTGCTGAACTCTGCCAGTACTGAATTCAAACCTAAAGGCTGCATATTTCTCTCAGCATTATTAGCTCACACACATATCAGTACAGTCCTAAGCATAGGATGATCTATAAAGTGCAAGTCTCCTGGGAAATGTAGGTCTAAAAGAAATTTTCCTTGATTTCGTGGCAAACCTGAAAATTAGCCTTGGGTTTTTTCATTGTTTTTCTTTCTTTCTTCCTCTTTTTTTTTTTTTAAGAGATCTTGATGCTCTCCCATGAATTTGTAAGTCCCAATGAATCAAGCTGCATGTTTACATGAACTTAGAGTACACTCAGCACCCTCATATGCTTACAGTCAGTAACCTGGCTTCATGTCTTCAGTTTGATAGAGCCTGAGTTTGAGCTTTTAGGTCACTCTGAATGTAAACCATGGAGGGGAGGAAATTCAAAGCAAAAAACAAATCAGCAAATCCCCACAGAAGCTGTGCTTCATTGGTTCATTCCAATGTCAGCAAAATATGTCTGGGTCTAGATCTGAACTGGGATTATTCACTACTCCAAAGAAAATTTATTGATGACACTTTCTCACCAAGTGTAATAAACCAAAGGGAGCTACAGAGAAGTATAAAATAAACATTAAAATGGCACCATATAATTTTTGCACTACTTCAGAAAGAAAAGATGCAATTAAATCACTTCAGGCTTTTCTTGAAAAAATAACCCATAAAGGTGCAAGTAACAGGAATTAAACACCTGTTCTTTAAAACCCTTTTTTTTTTTTTTTTTT
>VZRS01007371.1:375259-440411 GCA_013398055.1 Ifrita kowaldi
CCTGTTCTTTAAAACCCTTTTTTTTTTTTTTTTTCTTTAAAAGAAAAAAAAATACGTTCAATTTCAGGTTATTCTGAAGTGAGTTTCAATTTTTAATGGGAAAGCTGGCTGACCTGAAAGAACTTGTTTACAGAACCTATTACATTATTTGCTACCTGTTTGAGATATGAACTTCAACCACAAATTAAATTCCATTCCCAGGAACTTTGATTTGAAAAAAAAATCCCAGAAATCTCCAAGACAGCCTCTGCCATTACTAACAACTTTCAGCATCCCAGCTCCCACAGCTCTCTTCTACTGCTGAAATAAGACCGTGAGTTATCCAAAATGATTGTCTAATACTGTCAGCTAGAACAAACATTTCATTGAACCAACTGAAACTAATTCCTTTCCATGATGTCTTGAATGATACAAGACATTATATCACACTGCACACACCAATATTTTGTAGACCATTTCTCTTAATGATGATGCTTTTATCACAGGTCTTCTCTTGAGAGAATAACATCCATGAGCAGAGACTCTCTCTCCACACCAACAGAGAACCACAGCACAAGGCTGAATCTGAGAGGAAGGAGGCTGGGCGATGCCCTGAATGCACAACTTGCACCAGAGTACCATGGCACAGTGTTGTACACTCTCATCTCGATCAACATTAGATGGAAACACTTTTTGATTAATCCATTATGGTTAATGCACCATCTCTCCTTAGTCTTATGATAGTACAAATCAGGAGTAATGGCCAAAAAATTAATATTAGTACACAACCAAGAAACTAACATCAGCTGATGAAAATCAGAATAAAAGCTGAGCAGCTTGACTGAGTCTTCAGTGAAGATCAGCCTGTCAAAATATTATATAATATCAATTATTATTACTTTGTTCTGCTATGATTATTCTGCTTTCTTGCAAAAAATATCACAGCTATTCAGAAACACTGAAACATGTTAAAACTACAGTCTGCCATTTAAAAATCCACATGCTCAAAATTTTACTTGTTCAATCTGCCAGTTTGAAGCAATACTTCTTTGATAACACCTTTAAGGTCAGATCTTGTAGAATGACTGGCTATTCGGGGATTCTCCTTGAAAATTATTTGCACTGGTATTCCCATATTCACGTCTCTGAAGAAATGTCATGTTCATATACAACTATATATATAAAATCTATACTCACATACATGTGTATACTCATTTATATAAACATCCTCATACTCTGGCTTTGTTTGATGGTCTTTTGTGGCTTGTGTCCACGGAAATGAACAGTTGCATTTGTTCCAGCAACATCCATCACAGAAATCCTTCTTGATGCTGGGAACAAATAAACCAGCAGCAGCTCTCAGTTCCTGTGCTCCTGCACCTGGCACAGCTGTGGGAAGCAGCTGACTGCAGCAGTTACACAATTTACACTCTGCACAAGGGCCATGAGAGCCTCTTCAGCACCTGTACTACAGGCAAGCAGAGCTTAGGCACTGCTGGGGTACTTAGATTTTGAGAGTTTTGAACAAAACTGGGGACAGATTTGGGTACTTGTTGAAACACCTTGCTCCACTAAGCCCCAGAAAGGTGGTTCTCAGGGGAGGGCAGAGGGAAACATGTTATGGTAGAAAGGGAAGTGTACAGAGTACACAGAGCGCCCTCCAGCAGAAATGTCCTTTTGAGACAGCCATCCCTCTGAGCTGCAGCCAGGAGCCCTTGACTATCTCATATTAACAGTGAAAGTGTGCAGAAGCCTGCACCAACTGTTAGCTTATGGCATGTGAAGGGTAAAAAATAAAATCTTGGCGATATATACATCTCTCTATGAGAAATAGCTTCTTTTTTAGTATTTCTGCAGCATCGTACTTATCAGTTATTTCCCTAATCTTTGCCTTAAAAAACATAGCCATACCACTTCACTGAAGCCCTAAGACCATTTCCTATTCCACTGAGTATCAGCCTTTTCGTCCTCCAGGGTATCTATTATTCTGCAGCGCTATCAGAGATGCTGCCTGGTAGCAGCCCAGTTTTGCTCCTGCTTTGATGCTACCAGACCATCAGAAAAGGTTGCACACTTTTGTGGGAGCATAATTTGACCTGATGACCACTTACTACTGGTAATGAAATAGAAATAAAGAACATGATTTGACTTCCAGGGCCAAAAATTAATTTGCTAGGCTGGCAGTTACAGGAAAAAAATCTTTCCATTTATATACTGGAGATTTTTTTCTTTAGTTCCTGGCACATCATTTTAATAGATCTCTGAAACACATTTGAGATTGAAATAGGCCTTTAATGTAGCTCAAATATGGGAGACAGGGAACTCTCTGGTTTCAATATTTCAAAGTTATCCTTCCTAAATTGCAATAAATGTCCTTACTCTCTTTCCAGACTCTCTTTGCCCAGTGTTCTCACGTTAACCTATTTAGCTGCCTGTCTGACAGTGATCAGAGAAAAGGCATAATTTTTTGTGAATGTTTGATTCAACAAAATCTTGGGCAATCTCCTTTGACAAGAACTTCAACAAAGGCAAGAGTAAAACTTTGTAGAGCTCAGAGTACAAGGACAATTCACCCTCTCCATCACAGCAGGTCTCCCTAGGGCATGCTAAGCATTTCCACATTGCCACTGAGGGAACCTGCACATCACCATGCAATTTTGATTGCCAGTACTGAGAAGTAAAAAGACAAACCAGCCCAATTTCAGGCATGAAGCAAACATGTCAAAAGTGGGCTTACGTTGTCTTCTTGGATGCTCTGAATTGGTGTGACTAAAAGAGTGAGGCTGAGCCATGATTAAACTCATATCTTACGTTAAATCTGTTTGATCTGGCTGTGTGAAGTGCCTAAGACCTATCTATCTATATCTACATATTATTCCCCTTGCCAAACATGAGGTTCAGTCTCAGACTGCTTTTTGTTCTGTCGAATATACTTATAGTCAAGAAGACTGAAAGAAACTGAACTTCAACGAGACATCAGAAAGCCACAGCAAACTACTAATAGTAGTAGTAATAATAATAAAGGATATAATGCTATGAGTTGTGTTTGGAAAGCTCAGTGGAAACCCCAGAGTACTGCCATGATTTACTTTGCTGGGATCTAGTATTCATAGCCAAATGTACAGCACTTTACTGTAGGACTCCTCTATAGAAAGGAAGCTTCTCACTTGTTCAGAAGTATGACTTAATTGTGCCAGAGAAACAAAAATAGCACTTTGAAAATCCAATAGCTTGAAACACACAGCTGCTGTTTCCAGTTCTAGATTCGTTATAGCTAGAGACCAGAGCTTTAAAGTGAAATGTTTTGGGGTCAATATTTGGAGAAGCACATGCCTCTGCTCCTGGCTCACTTTTTGTGTATACACTGTACCGTTCCTCACAGCTAAACAGCTGCCCAAGAAGGATCATCACTACATCTATTTTATCACAGTATTCAAAAACATGTGCTTTCCAGACATGGAATGAAGAACTTCAGAACATTGTTAAGTTCTAAATGTGTCTTTTCAGTCCTTCCATTTATATCACCAACTGCTAACTCCATAGATTCCTTTCTTAACTTCCCAAACTTCCCTAATAGCAATCCTTTTTATAAAGGCTACTCTAGCTCTACTGCAGCCTTGGATCCAGTTCCTCCTCAACTCCTCAAGGATATGTGGATTTTCTGGTGAAAGCAGCACATCAGCACTTCTGATATGTTACCATTTGCCTTAGTTCTTTTATAAAATATATATTATCATATCTTAGTTTAGGAGAACTGTGTGCATTAGTGGACATTTAAGGTAAATTAGAAATAGACTTATTAAACCCAAATATCCTACATGAAACTTCCATCTGGCTACACAGGCAATTCATAGGTTTAATCTGTAGCATAAAATCTCATTTTCTCTGCAATGAAACTGTCTAATTCTGGGTGGATGGTATTAGTTTTATTCCCTTCTTTAATTATTGCTACGTAACACAGTAAGTTGAAATTTTGTCGAAGCCACTTACTTTGCCCTAACCCCTCACATATGCCATCTTTTGGAAGAGTGTTCAAGTAGAGCATCAATTCCTCACCTGCATGGGGTGTTTTAGGCAATACTTTTCCTTTGTGTAACACCAGTGAGTGCTACAATGCCAGTCCCAGCAAGCCCATTTTCCTTTTTAACTTCATTTTTTTAGTTGTACTTTTTGTGGCAAGTTCCCTGATGTAAACCAACGTGTCTCACATCACACGTGGTGGAAAAATCATCCCTCCTCCCTGCTCAATATACACTTTACCACTATATTAAATACTATTAGGTTCTCACTCAGAGGTAACACAAAGAGCCCATTCACCCTTTCTCCTCAAGGTGCAGAGGGAAAGGACTTCATGAGTACATCTCAGTTCTAAACATTTCCAAGATGACAGAGGAGTTCATGGTTTCTCTTTTCTCATTTAAACACTTTAAGAAGGGCCAAAGGTCATATTCACATTAAGGTCCTTTTCTTTGGAAATGCTCTGGTTCCTACAGGAAGCACAATGGCTCATATGACTTAATTCTAGCTCAAAAACTAACAAGTAAATGAACAGAGAATACCTGAATAGCTTTTCAGTGATCAAATTGAGTCTTTCACCAGACAGGGTCTAACTTATGCAGCTTTCTTTTGTGTGTGAAAAATCCATTTTTCTTTGCTCATTTAACAGTGAAAGTCACCAGTCCCAGGCTGCCACTGAGGCAGTTATTACATGCTTTGGGTTTTAAAGCAGTGCTCTTAACAACACTATGAAACTGAAATACCTCAAAGAAGCTTTCCCATTTTCCTAGGAAGGGCCAAACAAATTATGGGGGAAGAAGAAGAGAAAAATAAGTACTGCTGGTGAGTGACAAGAGTATTATTCACTACGGAATGTAAGGTTTTGACATTTATTAATATCAAATCCCTTCTCCTAAAAGACAGAAATTCCTGACAAGACAGATATATATACTCCACACTGTAATTTGTTCATATAGAGTGGAAGAGATCCACATTTAAGTGCCTGCTCTGTTCTTCAGGACTGGAATCTCATTCTTGCATAAACTCCATAGCTGTCCCATTAGAGGAGCTTTGGCATCTCTCTCTGTTCTCTAAAAATTAAGACCTATTCCTATCAAGCCTTTACATGGAAAATATTCTCAAATATTTATGCGTGCATGCATAAAGTGAGGCTATATAAGTACAAAAATATTGAAAATAGCAAAAACATAATAAATATTTTTAAAGGGGTTGAGCAGAGAAGGAAGGCAGGTTTCTTGGCTTGCTGAAGACTTTTAATTGAAAATTTGGCAAAAACAAGAACAACGAGAAAAAGTACATTTCCAGATGAATGTGCTCTTCCTAAATCTGGTTTGTGAGGAAGCCAGCAGAACAGAGAAATTAGAAAAGCAATATCACTACACATTTCCCACACTACAGGTCACAGGAAAACTGAATGGTTTTCCTGATATTAGATGCTCAGTCCCACTTCTTTATGATGTAAAGCTCTACAAGGAGGAAAAGTGTTGAGAAATAAGTTTGTTTCCACAGAACCCTGTGCACTGCTAAAAAGAGCATCTGAAAACAATGAACCCCAAAACGGACATGAGAAAATAAAATGTGTTTTACCTTTGAAATATCATCTCAGATATATGCTGTGATTTTGAAAGAACAAAGATATCACCAAATATATATACATATATTATTAACTTTTTTTCAAATTAGATTCTGTGTCTGTAGTAGTTTTGCCGTCTCTTGCTTTATGGCGGCATAGAAGAAGCAAAGCAACATTTCCAATGTGTTATCATTTGCCTTAGTTCTTCTATAAAAGATATATTATCATAGCTTAGTTTAGGAGAACTGTATACATTCATGGAAATTTACAGTAACTTAGTAGAAATAGATTTATTAAATGAAATATCCTATATGCATCCATTACAGTGGTATTTATAGAGCTAAAATGTGTGTTAAAAGAATTTCAGATGTGTAAACATAGCTCATAGAAATAAACTCTAAGCAGATAGCTGCATTAAGATCTTTCCAGATGAGCACAACCAGTATACATTCTACCAAAAATAAAAAAGAAAAAAAGCACATCCTAGTGCTTTAATCCTACAGTATTATATGCCAGTGTCCTATTATTCAATCCATTTAACCTTATTTTTGAGGTTAACTTCTGTCAGTAAAAAGACAAACATATTGAAATGCTCTTCAAAATTACAGCAATATCCCACCGAAACCAAAGCCCCCAAAGTGCAAACATGAAATAGAACACAGTTTTACAGAGATGTACATCAAAATTGGCTTGTCAGGATAATTTGGTTTTAGTGGACTAAACAGCAGCAGTACTGGTGAGATATTTACTAGTGATTAAATTGTTCAATACTGATTGTTTCTTTACAGGAAAACATCCCTTGAGTCCTGAGTACTACTTTTTCATCATGCCATTTGAGACTACACAGCTTTGAAAATACAACTTCTTATTGAGGTCTTTCCCAAGCCACTGATTCACCACAGCAATCCCAACTTTGGTAATCACCTGAATGTTGAGTATTAGACTGGTTTTTCTCCTAAAAAACATTCAGCCCAAGCTCCGCACTACAGAAATCAAAGAGCATTTTACAGTGATGTTACAATTTCCATCCTTGAGGATAATCAGAATTTGACTGTGCAAGGCCCTAAGCAACCAGATCTAAAGTTAGACCTACTTAGACTGATGGTTTGGAACAAGCAACTTCCTGAGGTCTCTTCCTACCTACATTATTTTCTGATTCCCTAGAAAAAGAAAAATCAGTAGCTAAAATGAAAAGTTGCAGAAGCAGGACATCACAGGTTTTCACAGCGCACAACAGAATTGTTGAATAATATTGCTAGAAATAACATTTTCAAGTGAAGGGACAGAAATAACAGCTGGAAAATATTTTGTTGAAGTGCTACTAAAGTGTTACTTAAAATGGTCAAGTGAGCCTTTCAAGGCACACGATAGCACAGACTTTATAGACATAAATTCCCCGCCTTCTCCAGCATTTTAAAACAGAAGTTTGGATGTTCTACTTTTTGCCATGAAAGACAGGACTGCCCAGGTTATCTGAGTTAACTTCTTTTTCTTTTTCTTTTTTTTTGTTTTGTTTTGATTATAATCCAACAGCAAAATATCTAAAGGGTACATCACAAATTCTTTGAACTCAAGTGGGGTTGAAAACATTGGAACACACTAAATACCTTTCTTTCTTAGCTGAGCACTAGGATGTGTGCGACAATTCCAGGACTGGTTTAAAAATTCCAAGTTTACAGGGGAATGGTAAGGAAGGTGCATGGACACTTCTGGTTCAAATATGTCAATCTTGGTACTTTCACTGACAAGCACAACAAAGAGCAATAACATGAAATACACTTCTTCGCAGGGCAATGCCTACAAGTCTCAAAGCAGAAAATATTGGAATATTTATCAGCAATAAATACTGAGCTCTAAAGCAGATAGTTAAGGATAATTTACATGTCCATATAAGAGCAACATTTTTTCAGGAACTGCCAGTGAGAATTTTTACTTATAGGGGGAAAAAAATCTATTGAAGACTTAGATGTGAACTGACAGAAAAAAATCATCAACAATTGGGAAATTAGATTGAGTTATAGAAGCTCTGATTAAATAGACAGGCTGAATACTGGATTTTTCTACAGAAATCCACCTCTCCTCCAACAAAAAAAAAAAGCTTGAACTGAGAATACAAGATTAAAAAGGGAACTCTACTTTCACCTTTAATTTTTGGCAAGCTATTATTTTTCTTTTGTGCCATAGTTTCCTGGCTCATTAGAGGTTTCAAACCGGTTGATTTTTCCATGCCCCATTCTGTCTCACTGAGGTTTGGTGTTCAGGTGCTCACACCTCTGTTTAGAATCACAGCCAAAAGGGAGAAAGAGCAACTCTGTGACTGTGACTTTTGGTTACAGTGACAACTGTGACCAGAATGGAAAATGAAACGTAGAAACAAGGATAAAATATGTAACTGTGAGGCAGGACAGAGCCTCCCAGCAGACCCACACCAACCTGTGGGAGGGGGCTGGCTGCTCCCCCCTCTGCAGCTGTCTTGTATGCACCTCTCACTTCAGCTAGACAAAAAAAATCCCTCTCTCCCTTCATTCCCAACCATGCCTTATCAGCTGAAACTCCTGATCAACCTGCCTGCCAAATTGTAGCCCAGAGCTCATGCCCACTTAGAGAGAGGAAGAGTAGCATCTCAATCATGCCAACTGAATACAAAGAAGTCCTGCTTAATTACAGAAAATCACAGTCGTATGTTATGGCTTTGATGTGACTCTAGAGCCCTTCAGAATGAAAAGAAAAACACAGAACACTGGAGAAAATCCAAAGGGCCTTTTCTTGACCAAGGATAAAACATCACTATGAAATGAAATTATCGTCTGATAATACACTGCCACCACTTCTAATCATGCATTTCAAGCAGGCTTCTAAAAATATTTTCAGGTTAAAAGGAAATTCCCCACCCAAGTAACACTGGCTTAAGAGTTTACTAGACATTCATATGTTAGAAAGCAGGAAAATGACACATGCTCTTTATGAAGATCAAGTATGGCAACGTCACCCAAAAGAGAGAATAGTCCCAGACAAAATTCAGATTAAACCCGTTCCATCAGGATCCTAAGGTCAGAGTTTATGGCAATATGTTTGTTTACTCTTGGTCCCTCTCAGCCTTTGCCACATCTTTACATAGTCATAAATAGCAGATTTCCACTCAAATTTTCGAGGGAAATATCACGTACCTTGTTGCAATATGGAGCCCGTCCTCCAAGGAAGTTTTCTCCTTCAGATCCTGAGTGGACCATTATGCCAACTACCACCAAAGCTGAAGGCTCAGTGCTCTCCTCCACACTTGTGTCAAAATCCCAGAATGTTGTCTGCTGAGCATGGTATGCAAGTATGTCACAGCACAGAGTGGAGTAAAAAAAATATTTTTGAAAAAGATATCTTTGCAGAAATTAAAATTAGCATTTCCTGACTATGGTGCTAATTTTTTAGATTGTATTTTGGTAAGTTGTATTTGTAGTTCATCTTAAGTCTATTTAAGAAAGGTTATGAAGAATGCAAATTATCTGATTTACTCTGAGAGGTTTTATAGGAGATTTAATAGTTTATGAAGATGCAAGAGTCGTGGAGGTTATTTATTTTCTTCTGATTTCTTCAAGATCTTCCTAAGGCTCTGCACAGATGCCCCAAAACTATTTACACTCATCTTTTTTATATAAATGACAGCCTGGCAGAGAACTGGGGAATGTTCTGCTATCCTTCTTCCTGAGGATGCACACCAAATAAGATAACTTTCCTGTTCAAAATCCATTTCTCAATTTTCAGAATTAAAAACATCTGGGTTTTCCATGTCAACTTGTGACATTTTGAAACTGTTCTGAAATAAATGAAAGATCATTTTTCCACTGCTGAATATTCTGACCAAGGCTGAAGAGCAATTTTGCAGTAATTGGAAACCAAATATTATTGATTGTAAAAAAAGAATTTGAAATGGAATTGGCTTATTAAGTCAACATGATTTTCAGCAGCAATCCATAATATTAGTTTCAGTCATGTTCCTAGGAAAGGTCAGTCAGTGTAATTGGGCAATTTCTGCCCAGGGCACAGGACTGGGCTCCAGTAGAACCATGTTCTATTTCCCATTTATGTGACTGACCTTCAGCACCTCAGCGTCTCCCTGAGGAACAGGGATGTTGACTTGCAAAGGGCTTTGTGATGAGCAAGTGAAAAACACTTTATCACCTCTTAGTCTAATCCTTACTAATTAATGACATAATAATTAGTTTGGTCTTGCTGCTCATTAGGTCTTGATGTGTTAATTGGTTTATTGTGATGGCTTTATTGAATAGAGCACTTCCATGAGATGAATTTCCCATCAATGAATAATACACAAACCATTTTCTTACAGCCATGTAAAGCCTGTGTGTAAGGCTGTTTGACACAGGTTTTACGAGTACAGTCTGAAGTACTAGACAGCCAAATTTAATCTGCACCCAGTTAGTTCTTTCAGAGGCAAGACGTGTGAACCTTGTTATCTTAATTCACTGACAGAGTGGAGGTTTCTTCCCCCATGACAAATCCTATCTTCCAATTCTCAAGCCAGTAATGAGGCATAAAATTCAGTAAATGAGCCTAGTTTCTTTACTGTGAGTCTTCTGAATCCTTCCTGAAACTCTACTGTTCTAAAATTTTCCTCCTGCATAAGTGATCCTAAATCAATGTTATGCAAAGATGTAGGAATTTCCTTCACAACATGTAAGAGAAAACACCTCTAAGGTACAGAAACCGTTATTTTACTAATAAATTAATAGTCCTTTTCCCAAAAACATTATTTTAAACTACTGCTCTGATCCTAAGAATGAGAATATAAACCATCCTTCAGCTGAACTTCCTTTCTGAAATGATTTTCTATTTTTAAGTGAATATAAGACATACAGTTTGTCTGAGACTTTGAAGAATGAGAGATATCATTAATTTCTGTTCAGACTGAGATAATTCATACAGAGCTTTGCGCATGACAAATAGAAACTGCTTTTCCAGTCTCAAGCAAGCAGGAGATATACAAATGAGTGTACTGTAGCCAGGGCTGAGAAGGGCAAATAAATTTGAATTCCAAATAAATACTGGGTCCTCCTGATGTTTTTTCTTTGCCCACCTCCCCATGTCAGTCAGCACATAGCCACCACAGAAGCCAGAGCACCAGAGCTCTCTCGATCCTTGCCCTCCTACACAGCCCTGACACAGCTTTATTCTCTCCCATAGGCCTTTCCCTGCCTCAACTCTTCTTTGGTAAGGACAGAACTAGCAATAAGCCAGGCAAAAGCATGCAATTATATTTGTGCTGGGTCTTTGATGCTCCCTGATTCTCAGCAATTTATAGGTTTCTCCTCATATTTTACTCAATTTTTTCTTACTGCAACAGTTAGAATGCACCAGACTGGTTTTTTGTGCCTGCTCCCCACTTACATTTCTGGCTGTTCAAGCAGATTGCAGATGCTCCTAGAAATTTTCTCCAAACTTTTTTCATCTATGTAATCTTGAATTTGTCCCAATTCTTTTTAATTCATAGGAAAGAGCAAAGATTACTTGGAGATGTTCTGAAGCAATTTTCAATCATTCTGGATGTATCTACACTAACATACTGAACCACTGCCAGGCCAGAGCATTGAGATCAAAGATTAAGAAACAAAATAACTCATGCTATTTTCATAATTAGGAAGAAGCAGGTGTTTGCATTGTTTCAGGACATTATTTCAACACAGCACTATATTGCCTCCTGTTCTCTATTACAGCATTACCACGTAACTATCCATCATGTCCATAACAAAAAATATACCAGTAATTAATTATAGTCATTATATTATTAACTCTAAGATTTAATACATAGGAATTATGCCTAAATAGCATGAAGAAATGAATGCCAAAACCCAGAGAGTGCACTAACACCCAGGGAAATGTGCATCTTAATCAGGGCAGAGCAAAAGTGAGAACTGGCCATCAAGCTCCTATCTTTATCAAGAGTAAGACAGTATCCCAGCAGCCACTGTGTGTTTAAACACAAACACGGTATCAAACTACCGAAAACCGACTCTATCTTCTGTATCTACGTAATACATAAATTACCTTTTTTTTTTCTGCTGCACAGGAAAAGGAAAAGGGAAAAATTAAAAATTTGTGTGTATATATATATATATATATGTTATGTGCATATGCATATAACATGCAAAAGTTATAGCGTCTTTTTCCTCCTTTTTTGTAGATGTTCATTGGTTCTGAAGGACAATACCATCATAGCTTCTGCTGTAACACCTAAGAACAAGACGAAATTAAAATGAAGCAGGGAAGAGTTGAGAGAGAGTATGAAACAGGAGAAAAGGCAGACTTAAAGAGAGAAAGTTAAAGAGAAGGAAAAAATAGTTTGTCTTGACTTTTTTCACTGCAGTTTCATTTCATTCTGGTCCCTACACTAAAGAGAGAGATGCTAGCTGAGGATAGTATCTTCACAGCTGACTGGAAGAATCAGCCATTTTTAGTTTACAAAGAGGAGCAAATATGCTTACTGAACCAGCCACACCACACACGTGAAATATGCTATTGTGTAAAGGCATTCAGTGCAACTGCTGGCATAGAGAAGCTCTCAAGAGAGATCTATGAAAGTTCTTGCACAAAATATAAATCACATCACATCACCAAAGCAAAGCAAGCAAAGGGCAATTGTTCCAGACACCTGCGTTCTGCTCATCAGTTCACTGATCACGCCCTTGTGATTCAGTTTTGTTAGAAACCTGATGATCTCCACAACAGCCTTTCAGTAGCAGTAAAACT
Source organism: Ifrita kowaldi (assembly GCA_013398055.1). Taxonomy (NCBI): domain Eukaryota; kingdom Metazoa; phylum Chordata; class Aves; order Passeriformes; family Cinclosomatidae; genus Ifrita; species Ifrita kowaldi. The sequence goes on from VZRS01007371.1 coordinate 387,585, forward strand.
TCCACACCCAATTTTGTTCAAGCATTAGAAAACATACGGCACAAATTTGTAATTTGAGTTTTGTGCCTTTGCTGTTGCTATTAGAGGCCACCTTTCTCCTCTAACCCCAAATGGAGACAAGAAGTAAACACAGACCCAGTGATTTCCTGCAGAGATTGCCTTGTTAGGGTTTTTCTAATTTATTTTGTCATGTAAACACTTTCACACGTGTCTGACCACCTCCTCTAGTTCCATTATATTCCTCTTCTCAGCAGGAGATTCTTTGTGCTGGGGATTGCTTACTTGGGGTGAATGTTTGCTCCTTTTTGCATGGAGCACTCACAGATGTTGAGGTTGTTATACATTTGTGTCTTAAAGGCCAAGTTCTCTCCCTGTATGGCAACCCACATCACCCCATCTCCTGTGCATGGTGAGCAAAAACAAAATCACAGGCAGAAAACAAAACAGAAGAAAGCAGCAGAAGACTGAAAGAGCAAGTGTCAAGTGACATAGAAACTGAGAAATCCTTTAAGGCAACTCTACATCAGACCGTATGAAACTGTGGAAAAACATATCACAGTAGGCAAAAGCAAGCTAAGACTTTTAAAAAATGTCCCAACAGAGTAAAAGTAACATGAAATGTGGGAACAGCAGAAGCAGAGACTTTCAGCAAGCACTGGGAGTGAGTGAGAAAAAAGACAAGCAGAAGGTAGTTTATTTCTGGATATTTCTGTTTCTGAAACTATTTTCTCTAAGCCTTGGTCTGGTTAGACAGACAATTAACTGTGATACTGTGTACTGACACATGACACCTACCACACTCAAACTTACAAGCTATCTGTTTAGAAAGCGTAAAATGGAAGTAAACTGTGACTATATTAAAAGTAAAGACTGAGCTCTTTCAGACCATATTACATCTTGGGTCTACCATAGGACAATCAGAAGGACTAGAAATCTTAGGAATTATTTGCTGGCAAGCAAAAGTTAGTCAAGTTTGAAGGCCAAATATATCTTGACATCAAGGACAAAAAAGAATTCAAAATAACGTGGAAGATAAAGAGAGAAATTTGAACTTCAATCCTCAAGACTGTAAAACAAAACAGAAGGGTAAAATATCACTAAACAAATTGCTGTATTTCGGGGAAGATGCAAAAACTTCAAAGGATTCTATCGCTTTGCAAGAATTTGGGAATATCAACAGAGTTTTCACAGCATAAACAGAAAGGATAACCAGAGTAACAGTAACTCCAAGGAATTTTTCAGTAACTGGTGAATAATATTACAGCAGAAGACAAATGGACTACAATCTGAAAGGCAGTACAACATTTAAATTTAAAGGCATACATTCTTGGCTTCACAGTAAGCAGACTCAAATGCCAAGCCAAAGGAATACTCCAAAGTGCCAAAAAGTTTCCAGATCAAACTGATCTTTGCACATTTCTACTGCTTCTCATTATCTGGAATTTGTCATATTGTTCCTGCACAATAAATATAAAAACTAAGTTTTCCTCCAATTTATTCCAGCAGATGCTTTTTTTCAGGCACCTTAAAGCCTCAGTTTAAAATAGATTCAAATCTGGAAGATACTATAATAAAGGACTTGCCAGATCTGATAGCACAATGTCATGCAGTGGCATGAATTTAAGCAGCTCTCAGCACAGTGTCATTTCAGATGTGTTACTCCAGCTCTCTGACAGAATTAGATGAACAATCTTTATCAATGTTTTACAAATTGCAAAAACTAAAAAGCTCTATCTCAAAGCAAACAATGTCACTAACTAAGTTTTATTTAACTAAAAACTCAAAACATCTGGTCACATTACTGAGAAAATGCAAATACAGAAGAAAAGGAATGCAAAAATAAAATCCGCATGATAGGGGTCTGCACTTAAAGTTAATACTACTGTCGTGGATATGCAACAGCAAATAGTATTTTCAAATATATCTACTAATGTACTCCTTGGCCTTTAAATTCACCCTTGAAAGTATAAACTATCTAGTTGGTGAAAAAAATCGAGCAGGTGTCTCCCAGATGACAAAACTTCCACGTGTTGTTACATGTGCAACGACTAGGGGATACACAAATATGCCTCCAAGAGGAACCTTTTGTAATTTATTTCACAAATTATTATAGATATAACATTAAAATTCAGCTGCAGAGCATTTCCAGATGCCTACTAACAAACCTGTATTTCACATACCACAGAGAACATACACTTCCAAGAAATCAGAGAGGCAAAAAATAAGAAAAACATGTGACATCCCCCAGTCAGATTTGGTTAATAATTTTTGTGACTAGCGTTATCCTCTAAAAGATGAAACTTGAAGACTTACACAGGCAGTAAAGTTTTAGGTCTTACATGACTATCCAGGCCCTATCTGGTTTGTATTTGCCAGGAACATCATTATACAGACACTATACAAAGGCAGCATTATATTGGACACATAGTTTCCAGGCAATACAAAAGAATCCCAAAATAAAATTAAGTTAAAGTAACTTCATGCTGGATTTTCTCATTCTCTTTCAAAAATGATGAAGAAAGTATTTCCTTACCATCTGCCCTGGTACAGCTCTGTTTATATATCATGTCAAATTTTCAAACCTCCCTTCATTTGATTTGTTGACACAGAGTCCAGTAAAATATTCTGGATCATTAACCAGGCCTAAATATTTTTTCTGTTTTGTTTTACATAAACATGTGGTTGGTTGGTTGGTTTTAATTCAGAATTTTTCAGTCATCCTAAAAATGACACAATATGCTTAAGGCATGCTTGAGAATAATTTTACAAAGAGGGATTTTCCTGTTTTACACATTAAACCTGTGGATCAGATGGAAAGTATGACCAACAGCTTGTTTTCTTGTTCTCCTCTAGATTCTTCCAGGACTTAGGAAAAAGAAGCTGATTTTCTCTTTTTAAATATCTGAGACACAGAGCACATCTCCAGCTGTTCCTGCCATCACCCAGACACTTTGGCTGTTCCTCTCCACATGAGGAATTTTATCACTGATGCAAAGCAAACAAGATGAACTGATGGTCCCACGAGAGCAGCAATTCATGATTCCATCTTTCTTCACGGGGAACAAGCTTCCACTGCCTCTCTACAGTTACCCATTGGACTCTGGCTTCATAAGTGCTTGTGCCTTCCTTGCTGAGAGCTCGGCTTTAAGCACCCTGTCATAATTTCAAAATCTAACAGATATAGTGATAGTTTCTAGTGACTCCATCTGTTCAGCCATGAGCTTCATCCTGCTGGGATTGTAAATGCAGATGGGAAAGTAAATTACACTCAATTGTTTTGTGTTTGGGATGGGGATTTTTATCTGTACAAAGCAATGTCATCTGGTTAGGGGTAGCTAGAAATTTATCATATTAGAAAATATTGACTCAGAAAGAAGAAAAAAACCCCAGTATTTTTAATAAAATATTTTTCAAAAAAAAAAAACCCAGTCTCTCTTATCTCAAAAAGAGGTAAAACACATTCAGATTTACTGCTCCTGGTCCAAGTTATTTGTCTATGGGCTTACCTGAAAAACAACACATAGCTGAAGGAATTACAGAATTACACACAATAATTCAAAATGCATCAAGATTCCTGCAATACAAAGGCTTTGGGCTTTCAGCTGCAGCATTTTAATGTTCAGGATTTTTTTCTCTGGCAGTAACCAGCAAAACAGAAGACAAACAACTTCATTTAGAAATAACAGTAGCAAAATTAATAGACATCAGACCGCAGGAAAGAATAAATATATCATCATCTTTTCCTGTATGTAAAACTGACTTAGAACAGTGCAATGCCTTGCACTGCTACAGGCAAAGTATCACATTTCCCACGTAATTTCCTAATTATAACTGAGTAAAAAGATGGTCAAAATTGCATACAATGAAATTATTTATTAGGTACATTGAAGTCAGTCCAGAGTCAAAACAACCTTCCAAGATGAACTTACACAAAAGTAATAAAAGTATTTCAGACAAGGATCGTAATACGTCAGGCTAAAATGATGCAAATAAGAATCATTTTTACAGAGGACAGAAATGTTTTGTTCTTCCCTCTGCAGCAATAAAAGTACCAGATGACTTTTACATTGATGTATTTTATTTACACACATTGTTTTCACATAATTAATTGTTCCACATAGAATGTGTTCCTTCTCTTGACATACAAGCCATTTTAATAATTATAAAGGAAAGGTCAAGGCTTGGATCTTTCTTCCATTCTTTTAAAATTAAACTTTTATACTGTGTTATAGATATCTATGTGTGTGTGTGCACATCTGTTTATGTACAGATACACTCCATTCAGGAGAAAAAAAATGTTTAAATAATTTGTCTCTTTCACTACTTCAACATTGCTATTAATTTTTAACATTGCATATTCAATACCATTTGGTGCATGATCCCAAGAAAGTACATATTTCTGTGATAAAAGTATGAACATCTACAAATAGTTAGATGTGATTAGTTTACTGCTGGCAGTTATGGGACTAGCAGTATCTTATGTGAAAGCAGATAAAACTGGGGGGGAAGGATAGTTTGAAACAATATTTTTTCTAAAATCAAAGTTTTCTATATATTCTTAAATTTTTCTTTATGTATAATCTGACTAAAATTTATTCTGTAGAGCTAGGAAACAGAGGAAGCAGGAAAATGGTTATTTTTTAAGAACTAAAAATATTTCCTCTCCAACAAAAAATGCTAGAAGTTTTATGAGGTTTTAATATTTTTTGTCCTCAAAAGTAAGCTTTATTTCCAAAAAACAAACTCTACTTTTGACTTAAAAATTATGTCTCCTAAAATATAGAAGCCAATTTACCTCTTCATCATATCTGCATCAAGGGAGCAACTCAGTGATGGAGGTTCTCCTGTTAAAGCTGTTATTTTTCAGTGTTGTAAGAAAAGGTGTTTTTACACCACAGCCTCCGTTTTTACACCAAGCCTGAAGTTCAGGCTTCCAGCAAGCAGCACTCCGAGGACCAGGACCTGTCTGCTGCTCTTTAACCTGAGCTCCAAACCTCCTCATTTCCCACACAACACTGTGTGCTTTCTACCACAACCTGTCCCTATCACAGGAACTTCCTATATTGCTCCCTTCATGAAAGACACAAACGTGTTGCAATTCCAGAGAAATTCAGGATGGATACAGCCCAAAGAAAGACCATCTATTTTCTGTCTAGTGAACACCTCAGATGATTTCTGATGGGGCTTTATATTAATCAAGTTTTTTTATGAAGGCAAGTTTTTTATCACATTTACAACTAATGAAAAACTTTGTTAAAGACATGAAGATTTTAAAATTAAGCTCTCAGAAAATTCCTAATAATTTAGACAGCCTTTGCAGCCAAATTTCATGGTTCATGTACATATGCACCACAAAACAATCCTTCGCTTTTTTTCCCACCGGCTGTGAGCCAAATAACATATCGTTCCCCAGCCCCATCTTCACAGACAGCTGAACCACTTTAGTTGATTTTTTTCCCAAAAAGACTCCCTTCAGGAAGCCATCCAACACAACTATTTCAAGCAAAAGGTTAAAGTTTCAAACTTCAGCAAGTGCAACTGCTGGTTGTATTTGGAGTTCTCACGGAGTCTCACAGATGGGCTCACTGCCACCTCCTTGCAAACACGTAGACAATGAACATCCTTTGTGAGGATTCAGGGACAGAGAATTCATTAGAAGAGAAAAGGGTTCAGCCACTGCCCGGCTCACCCACCCTCCCGTGCCACACACAGAGCAGGAAAGGGGTGGGATAGGTGATTAGGGACATTACACTTGGGCCACTGAGTTCCTTCAGGACTGAGATCACATTGCCTGAGCCTGATCCATGCAGATGCTCATGACAACACCTTGAATGACTGTGAGCCACCTGCCCGTTTTGAGATCTGCCTCAGCTGCTATGAATCCTCACTCAGTTGTGCTAACCTGTCCCACGGTGTCTTGTTTCCTGCCTGCTCTCAAGACAGACTACACGTCTGCACTCAGCAAGCCTGGCTGCCACTGCTTATAAACCATATTTCTGTTTGCTCTTTCTGTTCAAGTCAACATTATACTGCTATTTCATATTTGAAGCAAAAAAATAACCAAAGACAGGCAGGTTTCTTCTGCCATTTGAGCTAGAAACAGGATCAGAATTCCTGCTCCATATAATCCAACCTAACAAGAGGTCTGTATTAAATTTCATAAAAAGGACTTGCAAACAAATCTTATCTCTCTTGTAATTATTAAATCTACTACTAAGTAACATGATTGTGTATCATTCGTATGATATGACTTAGATTACCTATTAACTCCATAATTTTAATTCAGCTAGAACACAGAACCAAATTAGTCAATTTTACAGCATACGAATTTCTTTCATGCTCATTTGAACCATGTACATTTATTATGAGCCAATTTCCTGAATGAATTCAAGGCCATCTCTTGGATTCCATTACAAAATGCCTGCCCGCCTTGCAAGGCTTCATACTGCACAGGCACTGTTCCTGATACTCCTGCTACATTATTTGAACTGAGATAAGGTATCACTCCACTGCACACTGGAGCATGAAGTGTTGGCATATCCTTAAATTGCTTGGTGTGGTTTTCTTTTTCCATTAAATGCTTTTTATTTCCATCACTATGAGAAGAGAATCAAATCCAAGACTGAATCTTTCTGCAGATTTAATCATGCCTCCCTCATTTTAACAGCCATTTAAAAGCATATTAATACCTATTTACATACCTATCTTTATTGTACCAGCTCAAATAAGTAATTTCCTGCCTTCCACAAATTATTCCAAGGCAGATAAAAGAAGTACAAGTCAATGCTTTAGAAAGTGCAGTTGTGGCTGAAGTGTTCACACACTGCTGGTAGCAGTCAGAATTTACTAATGGCATCCAGATAAGGGATTCACTTCTAGCTCCTTATTGTTCTCACAATTTGGACTCTGAACTTTTATAGTCTGCTTTTACACAAGTGGGGCTGTCCCTCCCAAGTAAACACAACTTAAGCGATGGAGTCCAAGGTCTACTTTGGTTTACTTTCAGGGGTTTTTTTAATTTCAAGTTGTTTTCCTTTCAAGGCATGAGAGAGAAATACTGCTCTATTCACCACACATACTTACTGTATAGCACGCAGCGTCCACAGCTTGTGATGGTAACAAGGAAATCAGCTTACTCTGACTGAAGATGGATGTGAAAGTTCTCTTGCCTTTGGACACTCGAAAATACAGCCCTCCATTTCCTCAGGACTTGTGCTTTTCAAATAAAAAAGCTCGTGAGGCTTTTTGTGGCTGAGTTTGAATAATATTTAAAAAATGAAAATCCTGCGAGCCTCTTTGCCTTATTTGACTGCTGTATCATTAAGCATTTGTTGATTTACTGACATATAACTGAAAGGAAATCCCTTTATCTTCTCACTGAGAATAATGAAATTAAGATAAGGTGAGAGTCATAAAAAAAGATCTCCGTGGCTTCAGTGTCCAAATATATTCCCAAACATGCAAGAGAATCAAAAGCCACATTTCTTGGTACATTAAAAAAAGGAAAAAGAAAATTTAAAAATCAATCATGGCACCAACACAGAGGACAGCACTTGAATTTCCACACCAAATAAGAAGTGGAAAAGTAAAGCAAATTGTGTTTCAGCCATTTCTGAATTCTGAAGTGTAATGGGAAGTTGAACTTCACGTAAATCTGTATCACACCTTTCAGGTTATTTCAAGAAACCTTTTTTCAATTAAAATAGAATACAAAAAAAAAAGAGAGAACTAGGTATTAGTAAAAGGAATTCTCACTAGTGCCTTCAGAACTCTGTGTCTCATTCTACATTTACAGAGAATGCCAAGATCCCACAAGTGAAAAACAATGTGGATAGTTAGGGAACATCTTACACTTGGCATTTTACCCGGAGTGCTCCAGTGATACAACAGGTTATATGACCATTAAAAACAGTAATACATGACATTTTCCAACTTCTAGTGAACATGGAATCTTACTATGTATTACTCAGATGGGACTGAATAGCAATTTGTGCCCATTACTAATATTTTTTAAATAAACAAAGTCTGTTTTTTTAATAAAAATGTTAATTTTCATTATCTTTCAAAATCTCTTAAAGCTGCCTAAATAAAATCTTCATTCTGTCTTGGTTTTTTTTACCCTCTCCACAATCCCAGCTTTTTCCTTCTGCTTAGAGTCCCACAACACTTTTAACTTGAAAGGTTCAAGTTAGTTACAATTATCATGCAAAGAGTTTTGAATATATTAGGAAAACATGCAATCCGGAGGAACGAAGCTGGCTGGAAGATTTGGATGTTGGCATTACAACACCCAGTTTGGGCCCCCTTGGGAAGAAGGCATCTGTGTTTTGTCGTTGAATGAAAGACAAAAAAGTCTTCTAACAGGCTCATTCACAGCCTTGGGATATTTTTAAAGAATCAAGGATCTATTTTTGTGTTTTGTCAGGTTGTGTCAAGAGGATAGCTGCCAGATTAGTCTCTTAATGCATGTGGGATTTTGTTCAGGGATTAATAAATTTAGAGTAATTGCAAAGATTTTGATAAATATTTGTCAGAACTCTGCTGCTGTAGGGAATTTTTAATTAAAAATTATTTTAAATATAAATAAATTGTGCTCTATCCAATCAAAAAAACCTGAGCAGAGTCAAAGAAAGTGGCAGAAATGTACATTTTTAGTGGTGCAAAACCAGCCAGAAACCTGTGGAGCCTGTGCTCTGTGACTGCATTTTTTCTAGCAACCCCCATATTGTTTTGGTGAAGAGTAGAATAGTGGCATGTTGCCTCATACACACAGAGCTATTAGCAAATACTGAACAAGTTTAGCATAAATTAATACATCTGGGGGGAATGGGATGTCTACTTATGCATTTTCCCCAGATAAGCAGAAACTTCCCTCATAACCACAACTGAAGAACTCACCCAGACCCTCCTTGCCTCTGGATGACAAAACTTGAACATACTCTCTTCAGCACAAGAGACATTACTGAGCATCATTGTTTTAACCCTACTTATGCATTTATTTTTATCTTAGGCAGGCTATGCAGTTGTGGACTGTCATGTTTACTGGAGGCATTAAAGAGGCGAGCAGACACGAGGCACTCACGAAAGATTGTGATGTGAATCATCATGGGTTAGTAGCAGTGGAATCCATCACAGTAAATATAACTCATCCCCAAATCAGAACAAGCCACTCAAAACTGGTAGCAGAGTTTATGACAACCTGAAAAGACATTGGAGGACCCATTTTTAGAGCATGACCACTGTCATTTCTCATTTTGTCTGCAAGCAGTAATAAATGTTTGTTAATACTGGGGGGAAGAAAAAAAAAGAACTAGCAAACACAGTTCATAAAAGTAATTTAATTAGTGGCACAGTCCTCATTTCTCCTCATGTTCTCACTGTTGTTCCTTGTGGAAAAAGCAGGGGAAACACAGCAAAGCTGTTGGGATTCCTTTGGCCAAGCAGACCCTCCTAGTGAGGGGATAGGACTACAGGCACGGTTCATGCCCCGCCAGGTGAGACTTAGTTCTGTCCAGTTTGTGCCCTCCAAAGAGAAATATTTTCAAAAAGGTGACAGTCACAACACCCCTCCTTGCACTCCTTGGTCTGCACAGCAGACAGGCTGAGAGGACAGCAACTGTGAATGTACAGCACAAAGAACACTGCATCACGTTGCACTCAGTCCCTGCCATGTGCGTTTGACTGATAGTTGTTCTCAGTTTGTTTATTCTGTTGTAACTCAGTGTTTTTACATCACTCCTTATTCTGAAAGACTCTGTACATTGAGCTTGCTGGTAGCTGCTTATGAAAAAAAAGGTGGAGAAGATGAGCATTTCATCATCCCAAAGATAAGTAGTAGAGATGGACAGCTGGGGAAAGGAACTAGGACACAAAAGCATACCAGAAGGGTAACAGGGTCAGCTCTCATTACTCCTGCCATAAATCCCCACCAAAGACAACGAAAATACAAAGCAATTAAAATGGAGAAGAGGCATAAAAATAGAGGAAAGATGAAAAATAGAAGTTACAAGACAGTTTGGCAATAGGAGTGCTGAATGAAGTGCTAGGGGTAGCTTTTCCTCTTCCTAATGGATTGCTTTGGTGGCCATTTCTTCTGTAGAAGAAGAATTCATTGGCTATGACTACCAATTACACTGTTTTTCCATGTGAGTAAAAATGATTCAGTTCCAATTGGGCAACACTTGCATTTAATAAACCTGAATTTGAAGGGGCATTGTTACTATATGTAGATTTATAGAACGTGAGGTCTCCTCAGAAATGAGTCCCACCTTCATAACAAATGAAATGAAAAAGAATATTTCTCCCCTATCAGGTATAACGTAACAGAAGAAATACCATCACAAAATCACCCAGACTTTCTTTAATTTCTCTTCAAATTCACAAAAGTAGCAGCAGTACTTTCCACAGAAAATGCTAATGCCCCTTGAACTTATGTAGACTTTTTACTCATGTGTACTCACCTCTCTGACATTGCTACACTCCAGGTGAACTCCTGGACAAGAAATTACCAACCACAGTGCAGAATGATTTTATTAAGTCATCTGGGGCAGGAAAACCAAGTGCATCAAGTAAAAAGGGAATTCCTGTTCTGCTCCCAAGAGCTGCCCCTACCTTCCACACAGGCTTGTTTGAGAAATTTCGTTGTTCTGACTGCACGTAGTCAGTAAGACTTGAGGTAAGTAGGAACATTTATAATTAGTTATTACTATCAAGTGGCCTCAGTCTCCCTGAGGAATGAGTGCCTTACCAGTGCGGCCCTCTGGGTAGCAGGTTCTTACAGAACTGTATTTCAAATGAAATGTTTTATTATTTTAAAAAAATCTGCCACAGGAGTGACTTTTTTTCCTCCTTTTTCACAATCGTCTCACCATCCCAGCTTTAGGCCAACGTTTCTCATCCTGGCTGAGTACAAGTAAGAGATTTCACCTACCACGCAAGTTGCAGAGTGGATCTGCAGATGCTGGAGGCTGGCAGGGCATTCTGCTGCCCCACCCAGCCTCCCGAGGATGCTCACACGTCACGGCAGCTGCGCTCAGCAACGTCCCCCGCCCCCAAAGGGATTCCTCGGCGTCCTGCCACTGTCGAAGCATCACGTCCCCACCACTGCAGCATCACTCGGAGGACCGTGGGGAGTGCTGACATGTGGGATTTGTCTGGGGGCTCTCTGAAGCAACCTGCAGCATGAACCAGATGGGAAACGCTGCCACGTGGCCTTGTCTCCTGGCAGGGGCACGGTCACAAACGGGGACTCCTCTGATGGGGCTCGGCTGCCATGTGTGTGACACTATCATTTAACCCACTTTAGACAATTTTCCTTGTCCCCAGCCAAGTTTTTTCCTTGTTTGGAGATATGGGTTAAGATATGAAGATATGGACTAAGCTCATCCATTCAGGCCAGGGCACTGGACTGTGTCAAAAGCTGTTTTGAAATGCAAGGCAGCTACAGCTGTAACTTTCCCCATCTGTTCTTTGCATAATTTTTCTGAAAACAAATATACCAGACAACACCACACTTGAGAGTTTTTTACCTTTTATGAAGTCTTATTGGCTTGGTTTTGTCATGCAGGATTTTTCCAGATGTTCTGTGATCTCACTCACAATTAACATATCCAGGATCCAAGTCTCACACTAGCACTGAGATCAGACTTAGATATGGACTTTCTATTGTATGACATGATTCTTTATTTGATTTACATTTCCTAAGCCTTTTCTATGTAAGAAAATTTAAAAGGCATGCAGACAATGACTTTGAATATCACTGGCAACTCCTAATCTATTTCACTGCTGAACCTTTACACCACAAAATTATAATAATTCTGTATTTCTTTGGAAAACACGTGGTGCACAGGCACATTCATCCTGGGTTGAGTCTCCAGTTATTCACAGCTCTAAAATTAAAATGGCATTTCTAATTTTTATATCTGAGAAAGAAAAATGAACTAAACAAAACATAGTATGCATGACCTTACAACACTAATTACTCACTGGCAGGAGCCACCAGCACTCACATATAACCGTAACAAGGCTTTGACTCAGGATGTTATTTTTCTGCAGATTGCCACCCTAAACTCAGACCATTTATCATGAACTGCTGACATTTCAACACTAGCACGACAATACACAGCACAAACTGTGGACCAAAAATGAGTACAGCTTTTTGATGCAGTAGATGATAGTTCATTATTGGGATATCCCTGTAACAATAATTCATTTTCCCTTGATAAAAATATTGTCCTCTAAAATTAGTTACAGTGAGTTGGATAGTTCTTAATAAAGAAGAGGCATGCAAGATAGAAGAACCACCCCTGCTTAATTACAGCAAAAAGCAGAGTTCCTGCTTGATGACCTGAAGTGTTTTTAGAACAAAAATAACTTTTAAAATATGAATTATGCTAATTTTCACTTGGCTTTTTTTTTTTACTTTCTTTGAAACCAGAACTCTTTGAAATGACTTGCAAAGGCTCTGTGGAGAAACCTGGTTGTCCTCTATGTATTTGCAAATCATATAGTGCATTCCTTTTAGATCACCGGAAGCATGTAAACTATTTTTTCGGAAATAAACTGTTTTCCAAGATGACACTGAGAAGAGCAGAAACCCACCAGCCAAACATGGTGAAATGTGAACATTTGTTTGGGAGTGAAATGAAGCAGTGAGTGATATTTTATGGAACTATCATGTGTCAAGTTTTAAGTTATTTGGTAGCAGGAAGTAATTTCAAAACATATCAGTATTTCTTCAAGCAGTGAATGTTTAGCTACAGCTCTGTCAAATCTTCTAGAACTGAAAACCATTCCATCAAAGTCAGGGTGAACTCTGACAGTGGTTATAAGAGGAATAGGCTTGCAGTAAGCATACCAAATAAAATGTAATACTAAATATTGTAAATACTGTAAAAATCATTTTATTGCTTCCATGGTACTGAATCAGTAAAACACCACAGCAAGCACTAGTCTCTCCCTCAAGCGGATTAAAGATTCCTTGGAAAAGAAGATTAATGTACAATGACTGATATTTCTGTACAAAAATATACACAATTCTCAGACACATGAGAATTGCTCATCCAGCTTTGCAGGTTAAATCATCCAGACCACTTTCCTTCCTTCTGGCCATTAGCTCCTACTCACACCCACTGGATGTGTTCCCCAAAGAGCAGGTGCCAGGGACCTGTGGCTCTGGCACACTAAGCAAACCCAGGAGCTGCTTTGACTTGGCACTCTTCAAACAGACAGCAGTAGAGAACAATGAGCTGTGATTGACCTCATGCAGTTTATAATTATTTTTTAATGAAATAATTTTACTTTAAAAGGGATTGCAGTTCTTTCTTGGAGATTTTGCTACATTTCTCAAGAATCCTCACTATTTGCACAACATGAGTCCTTGCATGATGGTTGTAAATGAGGGAGGCAGAGGACCAGTAAGGCACCATATGTAAGATTAAGATTCAGACACCTTAGATTATTTTCTAAATCACTCAGAAAGAAAATGCAGGGATTTTCATTTCAGCTTTTCCCAAGAAAACTTTCACCATTGTTCTTCCATATGCTATTAGAGTGCAAGTTTCTGATTCTATGGACAGCTGTACAGCTGTAAAAAGCATCTCCAGGTTAAAGGTATTTGCAAAGAATCGTGTAACACATGGGTGCATTTGGAGGAGACAAATCTGAAGGAGATCTTTTATTTTACATTGTGTAAAATTTGATACTGCTCCTGCATTCCCATAAAAGTGACCATTCTCTTCTAGGAAATTATGTAAAATAATAAAGGAGCAGCGTTAATGTGCTCTGTTAAATGTTTCAGGATGTGAAATCAAAGAGGTTGTTTGGTTTGGACTGCACAAATTTGAAACTAAAGGGGATCACTCCTGAAGTCCCATGGTTGCAGGCCACACAGTTGCAAGAAGAGTAACCACAAAGAACTTATCAGAAATACAAAGTGCACCAAAGATTTTGTCAGAAGGCACAAGTGTATCCAAAAGTAAGCACAGCAACAAGAAATCCTGTTTTGTCAACCACAAACACAGATTAGAATTAGCTGCACTGACACAAGTCTGAGTTGGGACTCTGGGGCTGAGAATTTGTGCAAGAAACATGAAATAATTTAGAAACATAACCCCCCAGCCCACCTTCCCCTAGACCAGGTTTCTCAGAGCCCTATCCAGTCTGATCCTGAACACTTCCAAGGATGGGGCACCCACAACTTCTCTGGGCAACCTGTGCCAGTGGCTCACCACCTTCACAGGAAAGAACTTCTTCCCAATATCTAATCTAAATCTACCCTCTTTCAGTTTAAAGACAAAACAAAATATCTTCCACAGAGATGACAAATGTCAAATAACTGATTTAGGAAGCAGGGGTTGAATTGCTTCAGGCAATCATGGAATAAAGTTCTGTGTTCTTCATCTTCCTCTTGTGCCTGCGTTACATAGACCAGGAGCAGCAGAGAGCATATGGTGTTTCAGGCACCTGGGGAACTTCATGGATAAAAATTAAGGCATCCTAGAAATTACTGGAGGTCACTGCTGGTCAGGAATTATAAAAATAAATTTGAATCCTGAAATTAAATTTAGACTTTCTCACTTCTCCAAGTGTCATTGCAAAAGTTCCACTCTAGGCTACCAGGCTGCTTTGGTGTGGACTGTTCTACTGCTGGAGCCCTCACTTCCACACAGCTCTGCCTTCAGCATGTCTGAAGCAAAAACAGGACTGAAAGATGCAATCCAATGAAGAAATTGTTTCAGAGTATAAATATCTTATGTATAATTTACAACAGAATTTAAAGTATTTTTCTGCTGCTTCCTTCAGAAGAAAGTAAATACACACACGTAAACTTTTGCTGGGAAGGGTAGCTGCTTCGTAGAGATGTTTTACTGAAACAATTTTTTGCCTCAAGTATTTTAACTTGTCAACCTCCTACTGAAAGTAGGTTGGTTTTTTTAAAAAATTGAAATGGATTCATTTTTGTAAACTTCTGTAGAAAGTATTTATTTTGCAACCATGGTGCTGAAATTAAACAGCTAGATAGATACATGTTTATATTGCTGCAAACACAGGACTTTTTTTAAAGACTCCATGAATGTGTTGCTAAGAAACCAAGTCTTTCATATATCTATGTCACTCCTTCAGTTGTCCTAATTATAAACAATTTTTTAAATTGCATTTGAAATTATATTTTTCATATCTAACCATTGTCCAATCACTTCAGACGTCATTTTGTTTACAGGAGGCAGTAGAAAGGGACAAGTGAAGTAAATAGGGTTTTTCTTAAAGCATCATCACTTGGAGTTGCTGAAGTGTTTACAGGAAGCCTTTCCCCCACACGAGGAGGGTCAGATCTAGTACAGCAAACAGTTGTGATTGACTTGACCTTTGGCATTTTTGTGTTATTAATTCTTCCTGTAACTTGCTGCAAATATGTTTATTTGTTTTCTGTTTCTTATGAATAAATTGTACTGAGTAAGAACCTAATGGTTTAGGGCTTGCACAATTTTCAGGCTCTCTGCTCAAATCCCTGTTTCCACCAGATCTATTCCTCGATTGCACTGCCTACCTCTTCTAAACATAAATCACTTCTACATTTCTCCAGACCTGGATGGAACTTTTTCCTATGGCATTCCTTAATGGAACAAAAGAAACTAAAAAAACCTAACAAACTTTGTACTCAGAGATAGCATTCAAGACACTTGAGCCAGAAACTGTGGACCACATATGTGCATTGCATCCATCTGCATAAAAGCAGAGCACCAGCGACAAAAGGTTCAAACTCCAAATTCGTTTCGATTTCCCAGACACTAGTACAGTGAACTGGAAACCAGAAAAAGTATGGATTACTACTTACCAAAGACAAGCCAATAACAGATGATAAGGACCTGCAACTGCCATTGCCTTTCAGCCTTCACCAAAAAAAATTGAGAGCTAATTAAATAACCAGGAAAGCTTGGAAAGCCTGAAGAAAGTATGAGTTATAGAATCTGTGAGTTACATTTAAGGATCTCTAATGATAAGCAAGTGTAGGTCCTGCTCACTAGCCTGACCTCTTCCCACCAAGGGCATGGGGGTCCCAAAACAACTGAGTAAAATCAATAGCAAACATTTTGGTGTAGAGAGAGCAGTCTACTTGATAGTCTGAATAGTTCTGCTTAGAACATAAAAAGGTGTGCCTCCAAATTATCCAACTGGATGTATTAATGGTCACCTGAAAGCAAGCTGTCATAGTGGCTGTTCCATGCCAAGAATCAAATATGATATTTTACCCATTGTTTGCCCAGCTCCAGTGTCCAAGAACCCGTGAGACACACAACACCCGTCACCACCACTCCCCACACTGCTGCAGCCACTGGTAAGGAGCAAAACACCTTTAAAAAGTTGCTTTTAAGAGACTACAAAGCACGTTGTTACTGAGCCAATCAACATAGCACCAATGGGCAATATTTTCCACCTGAGATACACCCTCAATACGACCTGATGGCCAAGGGGTACTGGAGCTCATGATTGGTTTTTTTCCTTGCAGCTATTCCTCACCACAGTAGTAAACTTGGGGTTATCTCAAGAACAGAAAATGCATTTTAAACAGCCCCTCTTTTATCTCCGTATTGAAACACCATTACACTATTAGTATTTTAAAATTTCCTAGTATCAAAATCAACTGACATTCAGCAGGAAAACATTGTCTGTTCAAGGAGTAAATACTTCCCTCAATATAAAGCAGGAACCCTTAACAGAAAGTCATTGTTTGCTGAAATGAAAGACCAGTTTTGCCATTTTTAATGGTGGCAGATTGCAGAAGTTAAAATTGAAAAGCATCTGGGGTTTTTCAAGGAAGCAATAGAAGTCACCACTTTTCCCAAGAAAATCAAATCTGATTCCAATCTATGGCATTACTCAGTGAAGTGCTATGTTACCTGTAACATCCTGGAGCAGTGCATTGGCAGGTAAGGCACATCTGAAAGGTCCCAACATCTTGTACTAAAGCATCACCATGGCTACAGAACTGGTACATATTGCTATTCCTGAAATTGTTGCTAACATATCAGACTAAACTAATAAAAACACTTAATAAACAGATATCTGAAAATAAACACAAGAGGTGGACCCTTTGTCTCAAGAATCACATGTGAAAGACCTTGAACCTTGCTCTCCATCTTTGTATCCAGGTAACAAACTACAGGTATTTGCATAATCCCCGTGATGAGCAACTGGTTACTGATGATTTCTTTCCTTCAGCACGTTGATTCAGGCCAGGCTAGGACCTCATTTTAGGATAACGCACCTCCTTATATAATCTGCCGTTGCTTAAAATCCCAATTAGATTAAAATATTCTCCCACCCTGAGGATTTCCTCAGTCATTACTCAGAAATGAGATTCACTTTCATCCCACCAGAGCACTTATTGCCCCTGCCTGCTCTGGAGGCACTAATTATTGCCAGCAGTAAATAGGCAGCTCATGACTGCTCACATCGTTAGCCAACCTCTAAAGAGATCATCAGCACATCGCTGAGCAGCCTGTCCTTCGCTCCCTGCCTGGGCAATACTCAGATCCTAATGTGAAGCCATCTCACTGTTTTTTTAATAATCTCATATTCCATAAAACATATAACTTGCTAATCATACAACACAGCACACTGCTGGCTCTTCTGTGAGATGAAATGAAATGATAATCCAATCGCTTTCAGTGGTAACAGGTCCTTGGGTGACTGTATCCTGAGCTGCCTCTGCAGGCTGTCACATCAGAAAGGCAAAGTATTAACAGCAAAACTCACATTTTTTTCAGGATTCATAGTGTATGTGAAACTCAGGCAGATATTTGGAAAAAAACACTTTCATCCCAAGCACTAAACTGCCTCAGTTCTGCTTTTATTTGCATTTTCTAAGCATGGGTCATCAGAACGAGACCTTGTCTGCCTCAGACCACCAACTGCCCTGAGCTGCTCGTGTGAGTGCCGTGTACAAACACTGGTAGCTCTTATCTGAATTCTCACTGGCCTCCTCTCTGCCTTCACAACTGATAGCACACGTGGGAATGGTAGTGGTTGGCTTGAATACAGTGTGAGGGTTTTTTGTCACAAGGATTATTTTTAATAACTTGGGATCTTTTTTGTTACACAAAAACACCATAACTCTCAGCATACAGTCTGATAACTTTAATGAGGCTTTGCAATTTACATCCAATGTGTATTAGTACACAAAATATAAGAAATCACATATACATATAAACTTTGCTTTGTTGTTTTACAAGCCAATCAGAATGAACTACACAAGCTACATTTATTCACATAACAAAATGGAACATTTTCAAGCTTCATTCACCAATCAAATATCTCACCAATTTACGGACCAACATTATTTTGCAGCTGCTAAAACAACAATCTTCCATAAGGAACAAATAATTTATGTCAACAGATACACTGACATCACATTCTACGAAATGAAAAAGCCAAGTTGAGCACTGAGTGAATGCTTCCAGATTTCAGCAGAACTCACGTGAAGCAATAGTGCAGAACTTACACTAGCATCAAATCTGTCCACAGTTTATCAGCCTTATGACTGAGAAAAAAAAAAATCACATACAGAAATTCTTTAGGGTAAATGAAGCCATTTCATTACAGGGTTATTTAACCCACTTATTTTTCAACCTTTTTAAAACAAAAAGGAAATAGCTTTAAAAAAAATTTTAAAAAGAAATACTTAAACCTTTTGGGTTTTCATTTGCTGACATAAACTATTCTCACATACAACATGAATTTGTACTTTGTGAATAGTTTTGGTCCCTCAGATTGTCTTATTAGTGAATCTGTTTTTAACTACTTTGTTCAAATATAACAACACTTCACTAATGTAGTTATTTGAAGTTAAGTAGATAAAAATAACATAGACCTATCTTAAAACAGTATCTCTCATTTTTGGCTTCTGAACAGCATACGGTCACAAAAACCAAAGCTTCTTTTAGCAGCATTAAAGGTGAAGGGCCTTCAGTGTGAAGCTGTCCTGAAAATTTTCTGGTGCCTTCAAATACATTGAATGCTCTCAGCTCTTCAGACACAGACCCTGCAAAAACTGAGCATTCAGTCTGCTTTCACAAACAAAACCCTGCTCCCAAAGCAGTTCCCTGCAGAGGTGCTCATTTGGTCACATAAATTTTCACGACATACATGCAACTTTTTTACAAATACAGCCAATGTACCACATGAGTATTTCAGTACATGCACTAGGGGAACGCTTCCAGAATCATCCTTCAGTTTGGGAAGGAGGGGGAAACTACAATTTTCACAGACTAACCACTGCTTTCTGCCTGTTAGTTTCAACAAAATGTGTTGAAAGGACTAAAAGCTCACAAATACATCTCAAAACATAACTATAAGGAAGTTGAGCTCTTCTGCTTCTGTGTTCCCACAGGGAACCTCAGGTTTTGTCAGTGATTTGAAAGGAGCACTAACACTGATTAACTTTGCAGCTCTCCCAAAAATTCATGGAACAGTAAATAATTAAGAGGTCAAGTCAATGAACCAAGCAAAGTGGACCATTTCATAAACTGGGCATAAGCAAAGTGTCTTTTATATATACAATTGGTAAATTCAATGCCTAGAAGCATAGAATACCCTTATGGAAAGGATGCTTGACTTTATTCTAGAAAACAGTGGCTGGCAGAAAAAAATCTACCCCTTTTAAAAATCACCCTGGAGATCACTTTTGCACTTGTAAGAAGTCTGTTAAGGTGAAAGGTTTGGTGGGGAGTGTTATAAGGGGCCTCTTCACTTTAGCACATGGAAGGGGAAAAATATAGATGATTTAACATTACACTACCAGTTTTGGAAGGGATGTATTCTAAAGTGAATTAAAACAATCAAGGGCATCTTTTGGAGCAGCAATATCAAACTGGTAAGCAACAATAGCAAACCACTCACAATTTAAAACAAATGCCAAACCACTGAGCCTTGGAACTCATTCTAAGGCAGTGTCCATGTAGAAGCGTTGCCTCCATCATCTCTTCATAGACTGAGTTAAACTTTATTGTCCCATAGAGCTGAGAGGCTGTTGGTTTATCTGCTTGGAACTTACTGGTGACTCTGATATTGCTGCAACCTTCAGAGAATTCTTGATGGAGCTGAGTTCCCACATGTGTAAGTTTATGACATGCACACCACAACATCCACTTGTGATCTTGTACAGGTTTTTAAGAACAGCCTTCCGGAGAAGAATGTACACCCAGGGATCTAAAATCTGATTCCACGTGGCCATTCGGAGAGCAAAAAGTATCGTTTCACAGGTCTCCTTTGAGCGGCCCTCGTTAATCCCAATTCTGGCCATTGTCACCTGAAAAGGCAGTATTTTAGAATTATACATCACAAAAGAGAGCATTTAAATTATCTGAAAATCAAGTATTTTAAAACTGTACATTAAAAAATATACCAAGAGAGCATGTAAATGAGTGAAATCATTTCAGCACTGTCTCTAATCTTCACACCTTCACAGCATCAGTGCATCCCAAATTGCAATGCAAATACTTTCAGGCATATAACATTTATCAGCCTAGAAATCCTCTAATGTTTTACAAAGGACACACACGTGCCTCTGCTGAGTTACTTCTGCTGAATTTTGAGCAGAGGATGGCAATCAGGGATTGATCTGAGCAACAAGTAAAAGCTTCATCCAGAATTTGATCTAACAAAACATGCCAATATTGTTCCAGAAATGGATTTTCTCAAGGACAAAACCAACTTGTAAGCCTGCACATTTTTTATAAAAGCTATTTATTTTTTCACATTTTCCTAATTAAAGGCTGCATAAAGAACACAGTACCTTGATTTCGACAAGAAGATTCACACGTTTTACACTGCAGCAGAACACAATTTATTGACACCAGAAGATTTAGAGGTCTGAAGGAAAATTTAAGCCATGGTGACAAAAGCCACTGATACCCCTCCACTTGTCAATGGAGACACAGAGGGTTTCATTCACCTCTGGAGGTGCTGCACATGGACAGACCTCCACCAGCAACAACACTACCAGAGCCAATAATTCCACACGGTGGAATTTCAGAACAGCTCAGCAGGACAGCATCTGGCAGAGGACACCCAAGGGCTACACCAGCCCAGCAAGCTGTGGCTCTGGCCTCCCAGCTCTGCAGAGCAACAAGCTGGGCTGTGAGACACAGCCCCAGTGAAACTCAGGCCACTGGGACTCCTGCCCTGCAGAGACCTCCTTTACAGGCTGGCTGCCACTGGGGGTTTGTAACCTAAGTTCCTGTGTGAAGAAAGCCTGATCTGCCGAGCCAGGAATCTGCCAGAAGATGGTAAATTATCTCTCCCTGTTATTAATGTTAAAACCACATGAAGACTTTTTTGGTAGAAAGATGAAACACTGTAATGCTTTCAGTTCCAAAGCCTTTAAAGTGCTGCAGTTATTTAACTAAGAAACAGGATATTTTACAACTGATGCTGTGAGTACACTGATTTATTGGGCAATGAGAGGTAGGGTCAGTCTGTCTAAGTGCAGGGCTGTTGCTTCAAAAAGATGCACTGAAAAAAACCAGAAAAATTGAAAAATAATAATTAAGGAAGAGAAAACTAAAGCTCAATATTCCAGCAAATCTATTTTACTCCTTTTTAAATGCTTCTCTGTATTTCCAGACCCTACCTATAGCTTGCAGGTCACCACATCTGAGTATAAACTTGAATGGCACAAAGTGAATGCGTAAAAGAACACTGAACTCGTTTGGAGAAGCATTTGATCCAGTGTTTTTGTATGGCTTCTATGGGAGCAGCAAAGGAAGCCCCTCGGAACATTGCTAAGGAAGCTGGTAGGGCTGGCAGGAGCACAGCTGGGAACTGGTGTGGGGAGGAGGAGGAATGTCTGAGCACCAAGCCAACACAAACACAAGCCAGTTCCCTGAATCTGCTCTTCACCCCACAACCACCAGGCACATTCCTCTGACATCAGCAGCCCACCCAAACTCAAACGGCTCCTTTAGCTTCGCATGGGATGTTTTTCAGGACAGCCTACATTTTATTTATTAGAGCTCTAATACCACAAGGCAAACTCAGACAGAATACTCCTTACTCTGCAAATAGGACTGACCAACAAATGACAGCTCAACAGAGCCCACAGACCAATGTCCTTATCCCATACAGCGTGTTTGACTTAATACACACATACAGGTTCCTAATCTGCCTCTTGATGTACTTACAAATTCATTTGTTGCTCCTCTCTCACATTCTCTGGAGTTAATAAATGCCAAATCCAACGCAATTTCATGTCCAGAAAAACAAGCAGTAGATGTTGCTAATAAGTAGCTCCATCCAGATTTTGTAAAACTTATTTTCTCATGTTACCTAGAACACTTGTGAGATTCCCTTGCATTTAGAAGCAATCACCTCTAAGTGAATCTGTTCAACACAAACTACCTCTGCTTTGATCATAGATTTGCGATCATAGATTTGCATGAACTAAATCAGGACAGAATCTCACTGTGATACCTAATTTAAGGATTATGACACTTGGAGAAGCTTCATCCAGAACATTCCAGTTGCCTCTTCTGAACATCAGACATACAAAAAATAATACATCTGAACTCAGGCAGAGTAAGTAGAGTTTATATACACAGTCACATGTTTAAGCAACTCAGCTGTGGGTCCCCGGATTTGAAATAATAAGATAAAATCTAATTATCTACAAATTTTGTTTAATAAAATAAGATTTTTCCAACTGTATTACTTACATTATTTGGGAGTATTACGCAGAAATTAAAAAATATTTTCTTTCTTGTATCTCTAAAACTAATATAAAATAATATCCAGCTTTTTGAAGTTCCGAGAGGCCGAGATTTCCATACAGAAAGACTAAGAGAATCTCACTGCAGCCCTGAGCATGAGCATTTTTACCCTAAAACACTTGTGCCAGAGCAGCAGGACATGTTGCCATCACTTTGTCTCTGCGTATGAAGTGAGAAAGTTTCTCATTCCTCCAAAGAGACTGCCCTGTACAGGGGGCACTTCACATTTTCTGAAAAATCATGTAAGAAAACTGCAAGCAACTGAAATCAACTGCACCAACACTGCAATGAGGAGACTGTGTCCTGGAGCCTTTCTAAAAGCATCTGCTGATTCCCAGAACAAGACCTAAACTTCAGTGGAAGAGGGGTGGAATGGAATGAAGTTAATATAAATTATTATTTCTATCACAGTTTCATAGTCAGTTTGTTTAATTTAAATTTAAACTCTTAAAATACTGTTCTAAAGTCAGTTTGAAACCATAAATTATAAAAATTACTAATACACTACCAGCTGTTAAATAAAGGGTTTCATTGAAGCAAAACATGCAGACAGTCTGTATTTGCTCCCTGGGTGTGACAACTTTGTGTCACTGAAATGGTTGAAGTCATCAGCTCAGAAATTGCCACCAGAACTTGGTGCAGCACCAAGTGGACTTTTGAGAGTGGGACCATCTCGACGGGCACAAAAAGTACACTTCTTTTCTTCTTATCTGAGTACTAGTGGTCAATAATTGGTTCAAAGTCAGGAAACCAATTCAAACACTTTTTTCCATTCCCTGCAGGTCCAGCAGGCAGGTATGACAAAGGAATTCTGTTCTCTGTAGCCAGCAATACACAAGTGGGGAAGAGGCAACTCCATTGCATCATATCTAACCGCCTTTGATCTCCACAACTAAAGTTAATATTCATGCAGATTCAGCAGTGTGACTCAAAAAATTAATCCCCAGATGGTAAATAAAAAACGTAACTCATGACATTTTCTAACTTATTTAGAAATGCAAGAATCCAAGTAGCACTTTGCTGATTTATACACTGTTTATATGAAGACAGCTGTAGTATGTCTCCCTGGTTTGCAAAAAAAGAAAGTATCACATGGTGTAACTATGACAATTCAAACTTTCTTTAGAAAAGGTATGATAAAAGCATAACTGTAAAAGCAATTTTAAACCAAGGGTACCTTGTAAGATATAGTCTGACTCCTACTAGTCCTTACTGGTTTAAGAAAAGACCTGAGAATTCAGTGTCCCTAAAAATATATAGAGATAAATCAAATTTGTGTCAAGAAAGGACACAATACATTAAACTTCTACATATTTTTTGTCCAATTTTAAGCTTCATTAAAGCCAAAGCTCATTTTGCAAGACCCAGAAAGTCTGACGGAAAATTTTTTAAAACATTTTGAAATTGTTGACTTCTTCAATGTTGCACCTAGCAGACAGCATCAGAGAATTACCATTTCCCTTCGGGACAAACCTCAGTGCAATAAACAAAAAAACTGCTCCAAGGCTTCACACCACTCTCCAAACATAAACAGCACTAATTTAATTTTCTTTCCAATTGGATCTACACGAGAACAACCAATAGGCTAAAAGGCTGTGCTGCTTACTCACATTCCTGTTAGTACTCAAGGACAGCCAGTCAAAACAAGAAGCAGACTTTAGAGCTAGTTAAGAAGACAAAAATGCAACTTTGATGCATTTCACCTCACAGGCTCTAAATCCAGGTTCCATCCTTGAATTCAGGAAACTGGATAAAAACCAGTCACCAAGAGATTGACATGGAAGGCAGAGCAGACAAATATCGGAAATTCTTGTCTTCTGCAGCTCAGCCTTCAGACTCCATTTCCCTGTGGGGACCTTGCAGACCCTCCCAAGCCTCTTCCTCTTCCTTTGGATTTCCTTACAAGCAGTTCTGAGGATTTCCATTAATGGAAGAAAGCCCATGAATTTTTCAGTATTTCCAGAACACTTATATTTTGTCACTACTGCCTACGTTGAACCCTGAGGTGCAAATCCCCTTCTACACCACAGAGGTTTCAAGGCAGAACTTTACTGATTATGTCCCAATCCACGGAAACAAAAAATATACACTTATTTTGAATTTCTAGAGTTTTTGGAACTTTCTTTTTTTTGTGTCAAAAAAGCAGCTTCAGTCTAACAGGCAAGGGATCATACAAGATGACACTTTTTTGTACTCTATAAACACAGAATTTAAGAAAATAAATTTGCAAAATAGCAGGAGAAAGAAATAAAAATGCATTTATCTGCACATTTTATGTACCATTTTATATCTCCCAAGTAGAGCTAATAAAAAAAAAACACTGACAGCAAATTGCCTGTACCATTGCTATACTGATCTTGCAGTATACAAGCCAAGCATTTGTTGCAACAAAGCTGAGTATGCTTCATTTTATTTTTCATGTGATTCTGCAAGTCAGTTTAAAAACCAGAGCTTCCAAGAACAATATGCAGTGCACCACTTCTGCCGTCAAGATGTTAGTACACACACTGTTCTACTTATGCCACATAATGCTTTTTATGTTCTAGATCTGCAACATGTTTTTCCCCTAATGCTTTCCTTTCCCTTTCTAAAACAAAAAACATTAACTATGTCTTCAACTTTTACATACCAGATGATCACTCAGCTTAGCAATTAAATTTTAACTGAGCATAGTGATTTTATAAAAAAATGTCAATTTAAAAAGGAATTGTGGACAACAAAATACATGAACCAGCCTTCCATCATATTAAAGTCCAGAGGGTACTTTTAAGGGCATATGTAATAATTCCTTACGTAAAATTTTGCAGGATCAGCCCTTGAGAAATAGCAGCAGAACAAGGGAGTCTCCTTTTGTCCCGTGTATTTCTATGATAAAATAAGAATGCCACTGAAAATTAAGAGTGCATCCACTGGCTTACTATTTTCCCAGCTTAAAAAGGAATTGCATAAACATTTTGAAGGTGTTGCTGAGCTAAAGGTGCTCAGAGGTGTAGAAAATCCAAAAAGTATAGAGAAAATAGGAAAAACACAAAGTTTTTCAGAAAGCAAATAAAAATATTTGCTCATATTCCTTTCTCAGACACAGCTGAGTCTGTGACCAGGCAATTTCTCACTGAAGTTTACAGGAATGAAATTATGAAGCAAGCCTGCTTCACTGCTTCACTTCATTACCAGCGGGGAGGCGTGGGGGGTGTGTGCACATGAACTTGCAAACATTAACTGAAAGTGAAGTTTTATTTTCTGTCAACTTTCCCCTTAGACACTATCTATTTTGCATCAGTTTTGCAGTAGCATAAATTCATGTTGGGCTTGAATAAAACATTCCAGGTCACCTCTTTGTTTCTCCTAGATAATCCAAATATTTCTATCTTGGATTGACAGCCCTCTTTCTTTATTTCCTTTCCTTGCCAGCAAAATAAGAAATACTTTACTTCAACTAGACAGCAATGTAATTACTCTCACAGCTTAATTGATAACTCATTTGAAAAGAAAGCATTGTGGATATGGATAGAAAAGATTCTAGCATTGGAAACAGTAGATGACTCACTTTATAATAAAAAGACATAGCGTCCATACCAAAGTCAAATAAACAACCTGTTTCCTGAGCTACATGTTTTAAAGTCACAAGAAAGCCTGCTTCCACAGCATGAGGAATGTATTCCTCCCTAAGAACAAGGCCCATAACAAAAAATCTCTTGCACAAAAAAATTAATTCTATAGATAAAATTAATATATTCTTTACCCAGCAACGCTAGAGAAGCTTTACAGGACAATTTTAAGGAACAGAAAACAACAGAGTATTTCTAATATGTATAATGAGGACCATCCTTAAACATTTAGGGAGGCAAGGACTATAAGTATTTGGGATTCATTTCTTCATCCATTAGGGTCAGTTGGGTAAAGCTTCGAACCCTGGAAATGGCCTATTACTTCTCTGTTGCTGCTTTGCTTTTCCAGGTTTTCACACTCATTTGGAAAAAAAAAAATCACATTTTTGATGGTTAAATAAGCATTCTAATTTATTTAGGAGCGACAGAAGTTCTCTCACTAATACCCTACAAATATCCAAAGGAAGAATCACAAATAACACTTGATACCGGGGAGGAAGAGAACTGTCTGAATGAAGAGAAAAAAGAGACAATACACAGACAGCCTGAGCGGAAGAGGAGCTGCAGAGGTGCGTGACCATAGAACAGGCTGAAAAGGTTGGAAGAGACCTCTACGGTCATCAAGTCCAACCACTAACCCAGCACCACCAAGCTCATCACTAAACCTTTCCCATATGCCCAAGCACCACACCCACATGCCTTTTGAACATTTCCAGGGATGGTGATCCCAGCACTTCCCTGGGCAGCCTATTCCAATGCCTGATCATCCTTTCAATGAAGAAATGTTTTCCTAATTTCTATTTAAAACTCCCCTGGTGATCCTGTCCTTGTTGAAGATGGACTGGAGTCACAGTCACCTAATCACTTCATGGTACCTGATTTCCAGTGTCTGAAAAATCTGACTGGAGGCAAAAAAAGACATGATGCATTGCTTTTATATTATTCTTTTTAGATTACCTTTGTTAAAGTGACTTATTCTATGTATCATTCTGGAGGAGTAAACTAAGCAGCTATGATCAGAAATATCAAGACTAATGAATTAGCAATATATCTACCAAGTTGGAATATATAATTTGCAATTACTTTTCTCTTTTATGTTGGCAAATAAATTGAAAGGGCCTGCAGCTCAACAACCTTTCAGGAGGAGGACGGAAGAGAAAAATCAAGTCTCCATTTAAAAGTGATTTATTTCTCATTATTTCTGCAAATACACACTTCTGGTAAAACGTGGATTCAAGTTTATTTCCAATTCACTAATGAACTGTAAATCCTAAAACAAATTGCTGCCACTTACAGGGATCCTCATTTCCTTTCTGCTTCACTTTCTCTTTCCCCATGCAGTGAAGCAGATGGGCATATAGCTGGTCACATCCCTCTCAGCACAAGAGCCTTCCTCCCCACGTACTCATGTCCTGATGTCAGCCATAACATGGGTCATGAGGCTGCTCTTGAGCAGATTCACTACATCCTTTTCATCCTACCCCACTCCTGTAACTTTGGGAGCCCAAACCTCCTGAGGGGCAGCACAAAGGCCCAGCACAGCAGGAGGGGAACCAGCTGGAGAGCAGTCATAAACTTCCAATTCTCCAGTGACAATTAATCTTTGGTTTCTGCGAGTTTAGTATTGAGGCCTAATTATCTTAAAAACCTCAGTTCAGGACATCCCTTACACAAAGGTTCATTTTCAGCCTTCTTTGGGCAATCATCCAGAAGCACAGCTCTCAAGCCACTCAAATCTGCCCTTCAGCACATGGCTCTGACTGAACAGAAGAGCTAAGAGCAAGCTAGGAGCTGCTCTCCACTCCTGCTCTGCCTGGACAGTAAGTGCAATCCTTGGGGAGACGGTACAGCACCTACAAAGCAGCTCCCGTTCATTCCACCATTCATCTGTTTCACCTCACCCAATACAAAAATGAATCCCAAAGACTGAGTCACGATTTCTAAAACTTCACTGTCACCCCTGGTGTAAACCTTTTCTGCAGTGCTCTGCTCCCTGACCACTGCTGTTCCTAAAAGCACACCCACAGAAGCTGTGATGGGATCGTGTTCTGCACTGCTGGGCACTGGGCACATAGGGAACCTCTGTCCTCAGGGAGCTTGCAACCCAAACTGCAACTCAGCAATTCCTCTCAGACATTAACAAATTCCACAGCACTAGTGAGACAAGTAACTTATACTAGAAAGCACCATGCCACACTTCAAATTGTGAATTAACACCATAATAATTATCTCACAGAATATATGAACGTATATTACACCCTGATGTCTGTCATTAAACCTGGTGAGGATGAAGGACTCTGGAGTTTTTCCATGTGAGTGTATTACTCCCTGAGATTTTTCAGCAACAACTTTACCATTTAAAGTGTTTAGATAGTCAGGAAAGACAGCTTTCCTAAAATAACCATCCAAAAATGGTTATACCATGTATGACATTTCCCAAAGATGGTTATGCCATTTTCAAGTAAGAAATGCCTGAATAAGTGTAATATCTAGGAAATAGGAAGAATTCTCTTATATCAAACAATTGCATAAATGTCAAACTGACTTACTTTTTAATATCAAACACAGAATCCAAAAAACTAGCCAAGTGAAATAAACAAGGAATGGTTATGAATGGCAAATTTATTTCGGCACAGTTTTCAGAATTTGATTTCTTGAGATGGCAACTTCAAAATTGAAAAAAAAATTTCCGTGAAAGTCACTGACATCTATTTGAAACAAAAGACTGTGTTTCAATTTATAGATCTTCATGGTTTAATTCTGTATAAAGCATCTAAATTTAAAAATCAAGAAGCAAACGATTATGAAAGAAAACCAGAACCACATTATTCTGAAAACGCCACGTTCTCACACGACTGGAAACCTGCCTTCCCTATTTTTTCTCTCCAAAACAAACAATCTTATTGTATTCTGATAGCACTGCATTTTCGGAAAAGACTTTACGTACATTTTTCCAAACAGCACAAGTAAACATAGATAACAAAAACTATATTTATGCTTCCCCAGAAGTTTCTGGTAAAGGGCAATATGTCAATCTCAGCCCTCCTTCCTTCCTGGTTCATATTATCACCACTGCCCATTTCTTCTCCAGCACTGTGCTGTTGGAAGAGCATCTGACTTCTGTGAGAGGGAGGTAAACACTTGAATTACAAATATAGCCACAATTAATACACAGTTTCTAAGCACTCTGTGATAAACTACACCCTGGCCCACACTTATAAACATTTTTGTTAAAATGATCCCTATTTCTCAGAAAGGATAAGGCCTGTAAGATCTCTATGTACTGTAAAAGATGAAAATAGGAACAGACCAATTCTAAACACCAAAACAGTACCTTTAAAATTCAGTATCATTTTAGGTAGGTATAGTCTAAAATTAATCTCATTCCAGTTCTCATCTAACCTGGTGGAATTAGGCAGTTGTGCCACTTAAGAATACAAAATAAAAGAAAGTTCTCTACAACCAATACTAAAAAAGGCATGAACATCTAACCCAAAGGTTTCTAGTATCATAGAAACACATCTGAACAGGTGGATTGAACTTTTAAATGCATTGTATTAAACTTTGTTACTCTCACTGCCAACACGTGCAAATTCTCTCCAGGAGTATTTTCATGGGGACAAAGAAAAGCACACTCAAATTGTCTGAGCTGCTGAATAAACCTTATTCCATGGGAAGCTAAGCTGGAAATAAACTTCTGTCTGACTAACTAACTAACTTCCAATACTAACAAAAACCTCAATCAAAATGAGTGTTCTCTTTCCTCTTAACCCATAAAATGAGTTCTGTATTTCAAAATACGTTTTGGGCCATAATATTAGCAATGACAGTAATCTTTCAGCAATTTAACCTTGAGTTATCAGACGCTAGGAGAAACTCCAGCAAGAACAGTAATTGAATTTGCACAGAGTTAATGGACCTATTGAGAAACTCAGCAAGCAATCAAAGGACCATGACAGGAGGGAGAGCGCTTTCTCTAATGTAGCTCAAAAAGACAATCAAACTTGAGAATTTTTCCTTTTCAGAGGAATTTAGGGAGCATTTTATTCATTCAAACTGATACTCCTGATCTTCTCTGACACAGCAAGGTCTGGAAAGAAATAACTACCTACAGTCAACAATAACTATCACTGTATTGATGCTTTGGACTAGAGTTAAAGAGGTGTATCTAGCAGGCCTGCTGCTGGCAAAAAGCTTTTTTTCCTTTCCCCATGAAACTGGTTAATTTATTAAAACCATTGTGACAGCAGTGGGCTCCTAAAATGGGTTTGCACTCACCCTTAAAGATGCACGGACAGCATCCAAGGAGTTCTGCCATTGGAGACCTGCTGCAGGTCACCTCCCCTACCACAGGCAGCGTGTTGAGGTGTTCCCAGACCCAACACAAACCACTCTGCTGACAGTGCATCCTGTATTTGTGCGGTGTCAGCAGACAAATGTTCTAGCAAGAACTCAATAGTAAAAGCCAGCGCAAGCATAGGAATTATCACTGATTATCTTCTTTAAAATCTGAGCCCTGAAAAGGTCAGGTAAGTGTCATTTTTTCCTTTTGAAAGTTTACAACAGCATTCAAAGCTGCAAGGTTAGCTGAACATATTTAAGAGTATCTCCTTCTTCACTCTTCAGAAACACAGGACTGGAAATTGAAAGCCTAATTTATTCTGTTTCAAAAGAAAAGATCACTCTCCCTGTTGACAGTGCCTGTGCAGGCAAAACAAGCTCACAGTGGCTGCAGCTTTGACTAATAAAGAGTAAGACAATAATAGGCTTCTGCAGAGCAGCCCCACCATGAGAGCTGGCATGAGCATGGACCTGCATCTTGGGACATCTCCCTGCTTCTCCTTAGCTGCACTTTCTGATTATGGGAAATCACCAGTCACAAGAGCACAAGGGATAAATTTTTCAGTAACTCTTTTGTTGTAGGGATAATACAAGCAGCAATGAAGGCATACAAACAGCATTAATAAAGCAACAAGCCCATATACATGATGCCCATTGCACATATAAGCATAAGGTAGTGTAACAGAAACATAAACTGTCAGCTTATTAAGACAGAAAGACAGGAAACAAGAATGGAGGGAGAGACTTCAAGAGTAACACAGATAGGAACTCCTGGCAAAGTGTGTACATGGCTACACATGCAAAAATACTCAAATGAAGTGCACAGAGGATTGCCTTGTACATCAAACTACCTTATACTGTACCCAAAGATGTGGCCCAGAACTCACTCAGTGTAAAACCTGCAACAAACTGACCTCATTCAGCACACACCAACGTGAGCCTGTCTCTGCACCCAAAACAGCTGGTGGAGCAACTAGGGTGAGATGGGGTAAGGGTATTCCAACAAAAGCCTCCCTGTTAGTACATCACTGCCCTTCTCACCAGTTCCAGAGCACATTCTCTGAAAGGACCACTCAGACCAGCACCAGCAGCTTCTGAGTTGAAGTTATTCAGTAAATTGCAAGCCCTAGGTGCAGGAAAAGCACGCATCAAGCCTCACTGCATAAGACAATCTGAGGACAAGAAAAAGAGTGAGTTCAGAGAGACACAATTAGTATAACAAATTGGAAAGAGAAGAGATTACATGAAAAGGGACTGATAAAAATTAATCTAAGCAGTAAAAAAAGCAAGTGAATAAGAGTTGATTTATTCATATGAAATAAACAAAACTCTTTCCA
Organism: Ifrita kowaldi; assembly: GCA_013398055.1. Taxonomy (NCBI): domain Eukaryota; kingdom Metazoa; phylum Chordata; class Aves; order Passeriformes; family Cinclosomatidae; genus Ifrita; species Ifrita kowaldi. The sequence goes on from VZRS01007371.1 coordinate 419,637, forward strand.
AAAAAAACAGGAATGGCTATTTTCTCCAGTAGAGGGGAGGTAAAGCTGGAATGAAATTAATCAGTTAGCTGCACGGAAAAAGATCTTAACAAGAATAATCTGAACATAAAAGTATTTTTCTCAGGCTGTGTTTCACACATGAAAAAGTTTAGAAATTTCTCCGGATCATAATTTGTTCCTGTAAATAAATTCACTCTGAAATAAATCTTTCCTGTCCATAGTTACAGGCAGTTCTCTTTGCTACTCCAAAAAAACAAATTTTATAAGATGTTTATCCCTTGAGTCCTACAGAATACGACATACCGATGTCAGAATTTGCTCATACAAACACAGCTCCAAACCAAGCTGTTTCATGACATGCCAGATGCCAAGTCACAGCCAAAAAACAGCTTTATATAACAGTGTATTTCATCAGAGGTGCTTGTCACAAAATGCTCCCGTCCAACTATTTGCTTTGGGAATCCAACCCCTGGGGACCAAATTCATCCAGCAAAGGGCTAAGGCTCTCACAAGGATGAGGACTATATGGAGAAGATGATGTCACTATCTTCAGAACATATTTACCTGGAACTACCCATCACAAAGCAAAATTATTTGAACTGTCAGAACAAATGTGCCTCTGCAACTCATTGACTACATATATTATTATAAAAATCATGAATTTCACTTGTTTGGGTTTTTTGTGAATTTTCGTTCAGTCTCAGCTCCTGAAAAGGAGATCAGTGTTCCCCTGTAAGGGAAGGAGCAGGGAGCAACTCTCATTCCCATACTTCATTACGGAAAGATTCTCTCACAGTGGCAGAAAACTTGAAAAAGCTGCTTATTTTCAAAAAACAGATGAGACGGAGCTTTGGGAAAAAAATCAAAAGGAAAAAAAAGAAATCAGAAGGAGGTCCCTGTCCAAGAGCTCCAGGCAGAGCTGCACAAGAACCATGCCATGGGCTCTGCTTTTGAAAAACAACCCATACCTTCAGGAATCTTAAGACAGAGGTGGTGATTGATTACAATACTATATATTATTGTTTATAATATTAAGTGTTAGTTATATATACATTTACACACATATATAAATAGGCATCAAAACAACTTCACTACCACCGAGCAGATGCAGAAGCCAAGCTCAGTTCCACACCAGACACCATGAAGGACAATCCAGGGTCTTTTGACTCTAATGACATCTGAAAGTGATATTATCACAGGACAGTGACAATGTCTGAATACTAACTCCACTTGAAAAAGAAATGAAATTAATTTAAAATCTAATAGTGAAGTAAATCTGCAGTTGGATTACAACATTGGATAGACTGATTATGGTAGCCATACACGTATGTCAATGGACATACCAGACTAGACTGAAAACAGAAGGGAAATAAATGAAGTAAACCCCCCATCAGATGGGGAATCACACAAATGAATCCAAATTCTTGTATCTGCAAACCACATGTGGCATAAAACGCATTGCCTTCCTCCACTTTCTCTTCCAGAAGTTTGTTTGGTTTCTAATTGCTTTGGTTTACTTTGAGGCAATTGACTCTCACAAAACATTTTGTTCTGTATACTCTTTGGGTAGAGAACATAGGTACAACTCACAATTCAAAGGCTAGATTTCAAATTCTGACTTTCAGATTTAGCTTGGAGAAAAAAAAAGTAAAGAAGCAAATGATTGCAGAACAAGCATGTATTTATGTCCTTTTCCAGATAATTTCACCAATGAAAACTTGCTCATATATAAGTCAAGAACTTATTTTGGTATATGCTGATTATATTATAGAATGTAAACCATTCTTTTCACAAATTAAAAGCCCTGAGACCTTTCAGATATAGCAGACAAGTAGGTTTGAATCAGCAATTAATCATAAAGCATACAATTTGATAAACCCTGGATCACTTTAATGTAGCACTTGAGCAGTACATTCCTGACAAGACTTTACTCAACTGCAGGCCAAAAAATCTTGCTAAATTAACACCACACTTGTAATTTCGTTTGTATTCAGTTGCTATCAAAACACAGAATGGGTAAATAACTCAGCAAATTAACTGATATAAACTCTATGATCCTAACAGCTAAGAAAGGAAACACCAGTAGAAGACCCCATCCCATTCCATTTCCCAGTGAAACTCTCTGGCTAAAACAGTAATTGTTCACTTCCTTGAAACTTTGTCTCAAGAATTTAATCCCACCTCACACCGACTTTTTTTTTTTAAAAACTCTTCCTTTCTAACCTAAATTTGTCCATATTGCAGAACTATTTTCCATAATGCCAGGCTGATTATGGTGTAAGTTTGCCTCATCTCATTTCAAAAGAGATCCAGAGGCAAAGCATCACAAGCGTGGATCGGACAGAAAGCACCAGCAGATTTGCCACCCAGTGAACCAGAATTACCAGCTCCCCTCTGCAACACAGTCCCAAAAAATACCAAGTACAAACTTAAGCAAGAAGTCATTCACTGGCCTGTATTGTAAACTGATGCAAACACCAGGGTCTGAAAAAAAATCCTTCTATAATAATAATTCATGTTCGACTACAACTTAGATGAAGTTAAATACTTTAACAAAAGTAGTGCTGTGATTTTATTAGATTGCCATGATTTCTAGAATTATAATTTTATATATATTTAACATATAGCAATATTAAAATTGAATGGCATAACAAAATTACCAACACTGAAAGAACAACCATAGTAGTTGCAATTTAGTGTTCCTTAATGTGTTAAATAAATGAAGTATCTCTGTTGAACTAAAAAAGTTTATAGTTCTGCTGACATCCAAGGGTTTTCAAAAACCAAATTAATCCCTACTTTTAAGAACAATAATTTTAAATTAAAATAAATGTCACCAGAGGATAATAATGCTGCTTTTTCATGGAAAGTAAAGTCATCACCTGAGATGCTTTTCTTGAAAACCATTCTGTGGCTTGCCCCAAACTTCAGATGGTGTCTGAACTGTAAAGAAGTTCCCTACAAAACTTGCAATGCTGCTCTGACAACTTTATGCTCCACACACTACAGCCACGACACTGACAGAAGCCAACATGAATTTAAACTATGCTGCAGAGCAAGACTAGAAGAATTCTCTGTGATTTGAACAGAATCGAAAGAGTTTTTGTGCATTTCAGTGATTGCAGACATTTACATACAGACTTTTTCCTTGAAGCCTGCGATACTGGATTAATTAAATGCTACCTGCCAGTTATACCAAACGGCTGCAGCTAGGCTAGTATCAGTATCTAATCTAGAACTCAGGTAACTTCAGACTCTACCATAGGCAGTGAGCAGATGATATATAGCTGGATCTAATACAGATCTCAGACTTAAATGTCGCTATTTGTTACCTCAAACCAAAATTGCTCCTCATTTATATCACTGGAAAACAACAGGGCCCTGTTTCTAGGGAAGAAATTAAGATTTCATATGACTTGTGATTTAAACCCTCTGCCCCTAGCAAAAGAACTAAATTTCTTCAGACAGGTTTAGAACACTAAAAGGAGACATAGCTAGTATGAGCTTTATAGTGCCATGATACAATAGGATCTGTCAAATTCTTTCCCATATCACAATCCCACTTCCTTTGATCCTGCTCACTGACAGAGCAGGTGCCAACAGCAGTGGCACTGACCCTCTGGGAGTCACAGCAGGGACAGTCCTACACCACCTGCCCACAGCAGCTCTGCTGCTCATCTGTCCACATTACAAACCCAGCTTGCTTAGGTTTAAACCCGATGTTGATTTCAACCCACGGCCAACCACTGCTTTAAAACACAACTCCAAAGCAAAGCCCTTAACACCCTGTTAATAGAGGGGATGATTTTTAGGTTCTTAACTGTTATCTGCCCTAACACAGCTCACAAATAGCAGTAAACTGTTAAAATAACAGCAGACTGCCATAAATAAAAAAATTATTTACACTGTACAGAGTAAAAAGACTTCCCAATCCTAAATTCCCAAATTCACTGAATTTTTGGAAGAGCTCAATATTTGTTCTGAATTATGCTATCTATGATTCTGCTAGCACTGTCTGCTTGACAGCACTGGAATTACAATCCTCACAATCCCTATATATTTAGCATAGTGTAATATTGATCAGAAGTGGAGAATAGCTACCTGTTTTTTATAGATGCACAGGTACATACATTACAGGCAATATGCTATAAAATTAATATTAATATCATTGAGTGAGTGGAGCTGTTATCACAATTTAGGTGCTTTAAAACCTAGAGATAAAAAAGTATAACTTTTATACAGTGATGTGCATTAAACATTGGCAAACACATTAGGCTCTTACCAGGAATGGACTCCAGCAAATGCAAGAAACACACATTATAGCCAAGAGCTGAATGATCATTTCAAAATGATGAGATCTGCCTTGTCTTTGTTGACTTTTAAATTTGACTCTTAAGAGGGTAATTCCTGTGACAGCATTGCACAGGAATGAAATAGCAAGGGCCAGGAACCCAAGGCAAGAAAAAAGTAAGAGATAAAATCTGTCTTCCCAGTCCTCAACATGTTCTGTTTTATAGAAGCACCAGGTCCTCGATGCTTGAATTTGGTAGGCTCTAAACCTAAGAATAGGCAGCAAAGCTATAAAAACAGCAAACAGACATACCATAGTCAACATCATTTTCACATGTCTAGAAGTCATTTTTGTAGAGTGAAATATTGGCTTAGTGACTCCAATGCACCGTTCAACAGCCATCACACTGCCCAGGAAGAGCGGGCACAAACCAAAGAAAACCATGCAGATGCCAAAAACACTGCAAAGAATGTTGGACTGGTTAAATCGAATCCAGTCTTTATCTGATGCATACACAAACACTGCAATGGCTCCATTGATGAGGTGACCGAAGAGATCTGTGACAACCAAACCACTGGCAAGGAGCAAAAAGGAAGCTTTTGATTTCTGTCTGAATCTCTGGTATGCCTTCATAAGAATTACTATTGCAAGACTGTTGGACAAAATTCCCACCGTCATGAAGATTATTGAAAAGAAAACTGAAATCTTTTTCTCCGTGTGGCACGTTGTGTTTTTCAAGACTCCAAATCCAGCCAGCCCTGGTGATTTTGAACTGTTCATGGTTAGGAAAGGAGACGCAGCCCTCAAAGCATTTCAGCAGTCTTGCAATCAAAAGGCATCTGCAATATTAAAAACAAATACACACAACGCTGTAAAAGGCATACCAAATGGCATTTGAAGCAGAAATTCCATAATATTAGTCCGTGGTACAAATCTAATTTTCCGGTCTTCTGAGTGATATGATATGGCATCACATTTTAAGCCCATCACTCACAGGGTAAAACAATTATCTGCATGCATTACACAATGCAAATATAGCCTACAGGAAATTTAGAGTCTCTGCATGCATAATGTATACAAAATAATGTATAAAATACATTATGGTTATGTATATATAGTAAGAAAAACAATACAAACAATTCCGGCGGTTAAACTACGCTAAAGAAACGTATTTGCAACAAACTCCTAGAATGACAGTATTTAACCAGCCCAGACACAGTCAAAAGTGAAATACTGAAACTGGAGCACTTAGAGATCATAATCACACTCCATTTTAAAACATTTTATTCTCAAAACAATGTCTTAGCATCTTCTAAACAATTCTTCTCCCACAACTTCATGTTTCAAAGCTTTAACCTAACCAGCACTGAAGCCTTCAACTTCCCACTGCCCTCGCTGAAGCACAAACTTTGTTTTTAGACACACCGTAATTCAGAAACCAATTCTTCAAGTTACTTTACGGTTTATCTCCCATCTCTACTCCAAGGACATTCCTAATAGCAAAACCTTCCCACGAAAAAAAGGAAAGGAAAGGAAAGGAAAGGAAAAAGGAAAGGAAAAAGGAAAGGAAAAAGGAAAGGAAAAAGGAAAGGAAAAAGGAAAGGAAAAAGGAAAGGAAAGGAAAGGAAAGGAAAGGAAAGGAAAGGAAAGGAAAGGAAAGGAAAGGAAAGGAAAGGAAAGGAAAGGAAGGCGTTAATAACCCGTATTACAAACTGCCGCTGAAGCCTCTCGGTTCCTGAGCTACATCGGGAACGGGGCATCCCGGGGCCAGGGCAGCGGCGCTGCCCGCCCGTGTCCCCGCCAGGGCCGTGGTTCCGATGCCCCGGGGCGCGGCACACTCACCTGGCCCCGCTGTCCCGGCAGGCGCCGCCCCTGCCCTCGGCTTTCCCCCGTGGGAGCCGGAGCGCTGCGGGAGCGCGGAGCGGCCGCCCCTCTGTGCCGGGGTGCGGCGGTGTCTCCGGCAAGGAGAGCCAGGCTGCCGTGTCACATCACATCACATCACATCACAGCGGCGGGAGACAGGGCCACCCCAGCCAGGCCGGGCGAGTTCGTGCCCACCAGGCTGTAGCCAAGAGGCCACATCTGTCCTTAGCCACAGCTTCACCTCTTCTTCACTTTCCACGTGCTTCTTCCCAACTACGCACTTCTGCAGCACGCAGGGAGCTCGGGAAGGGGTAGCCCCAGGAATACAGTCAGGGATGCAGCTGGGCACATCACTAGATGTGCGCCTACTAGATGTGCACAGCCCCTTGCACCTACCTCCCTGGTCAAGCAGAGCTAATAGTGCTCTACTTGGAGCATTTCTCCACTGAAGCAATACGATGAGAACACATCCAGATGAGGCATTAATTACTTAAAAATTAAAATTCTCAAACATACTACAGTTTTTGCTTACCTTCATATCTTGGATACTGTGGGTACAAATTTCCTCTCTCTAATCCACCAGTGAGGAAATACAGGCCAGCTAAATCTATTTCTTCAAATAGTATTTAAAGTCGCTTGCATAAACAGTTAAAAGCACCACATGATGGCCTTCTTCTTCAAAATGCTTGTCAGATTTTGGCATTTTATCATACAATGAGCAAAAATGCTTAATGTGGTCTGATTGGGACCTATAAATCCCCGTAAGTTATTTTTTAAGACAACAGTAAAGCATAAAAATATTTCAAAATACATTATTGCCTGTTAAAGTTCAGAGAAAAAGAGTTTATTTTATGTTCCCCTGTCCAGGAATAAATGGAGATGGAGATCTCAAACTACAAACAACTTGCTCCATGCCCTTCTTCCCTAGCCAGATTTCCTCACCCAAAGATCCTGAAAAAGGGAGCAATTTTGCTTGAAAAGAAGCAATGAAGTTGATATTTCAAGACTGCAGTGTGGGTGGTAAAAGCTAAGACAGCATTATCAGGTAGATCAAGACAAAGGGAAGAACAGAAAAGCCTCAAGACAGCTGTTTCAGTGTGCTTGTAAAACTGTAGTTAGGGAAAGGAAGGGAAAGGCAGGCTTGTAGAGTGCATCCTGAGTGAAGCAGTAGTCTACCAAAAGGAGGGAGAGTGGCATTTCAGCTGCTGCAAAGATGGAGAAAAAAGGCAAGAAATAGCGTTGGAAAAGTAAATGTAAGCTTCCATCTTGCTTTTCAGACAAGAGGCATTGAAGAGTGCTCCTGCACCTGCACAGCTCAAAGAGCACAAAGTGCCGCATCCTGGTTTTGTGCTGTGAGCAACGCAGCAGCTTGTAACGCATGGGCATAAGCAGGACAGGTATGTCTGGGGCTCAGCCCCCTACACATTTGTGTGCTCCTGGTACAAGAATAACTTAAATAATGCCTTCCCTGGAATGGGCTGGGTTTGTATGTGGCATTATGGCTAAATAGGATGGAGATTTCAGAAAGTGTTGGAGAGGTGAAAACTGGCAGTGACACCAGCAGAAGTAAGTTTTTCATACTGACCGATGGTCAGCTCCTTTCATTTCCTATTTCTGGTGAAAACAGAGGGAGTGGCCAAAATTGTCCCATCGCAGCCTCTGCTGGTGGTCCTGAATGGGCAGCCACTGCTTTCTTAGGGGGGAACAGTCTTTTCACAGGTCAAAACCTGAGCGAGAGCTGTGGGAAAGGAGAGGAAGGATGAACGTCCTCTTCCTCAAGGCAGTGGCTCTTCCTCTCATCAACAGTTTGACAGTCAACCATTATGGGGCTGGGTTTGATTGAGCTCATTTTCATGACTGAGAAGAAAAGCTGTAGGTGCAGGAGCCTCTGTAGGACACAGAGGAGTGTTTCCTAAAGGCTTTGTTGCTCTGGCTGTTCAAAGACTGCAAAAGACTGAAGAACTGAGGTGGTACCTTGGCTTAGCTCGCTGACTTCAGCACTTCTTTATCTGTTGGGCTCCTTGTGTTTGTTGCAAAATCCCTGACTCCTGGATACTCCAAGAACCAGGAAGATAAATACTCTTTTTGCCACAAGTTTCAACCAGGATTCCCTGCTCACATTCAATGGGTTTAAATTCAAGAGCAATAGTTTAACATACAGAGAGAGAAAGAGATACAGAGATAAAAAGACTTCTCCTGTCCTGTGACAATTTGAGTCCACCCATTGGTTACCAAACAGTGGAAAGAAAACGTAAAAAAAACTTCTGGGTGGAGAGGCATGTTGCTGGTTGGCAAATGAAGTGTACAGTAATCAAATCCTCAAAGCCTTCTGCTACAAATCCAGGAACATATTCAAGTGTTGCACTAATTTTTCGCTAAATACCAGCTCCAAATAACCTTGCTGTAAATGAACAAGTAGGCATTTCAGCAGCAACAACAGAGTTGGTAGAATGCAAATAAAAACAATATCTCTTCCTCCTTTTTCATCCACTCATAAATTTGTTGTGCAGCCTTCAATGACAGTTACTATATACCTTTATTATATTCACAGTTCTTGCTGCAAAACATTGGAAACCTTTTCCTTTTTGTACATAACAACAGTAAGTGTCATCTTTCCATCTAGTGAAATAGCAGTGATATAAAAGCCTCTATATTTCGGAGACAAAAGTAGTAAATCAAAATAACTATGGAGGGGAATTATTAATATAGGATCAGATTTGGGGCACCTCAGTCAAATAAAACTGTCAGTAAAAATCCTTCTGTTAAATGCCATGTCGTTCAACCCGTAATTGTTTGAGACAAAAAAGACTTCTGAGGCCACAGACACTGACAATGAGTCCTACATGGAGGACTCATTCCATGGAGGGTTAGAGTTACTGCCTTCCATTTCTTCAAAATTAGCAATCCTTCAGGAATTCCTTATCCTGTGGAATTAGTGTTAACCCTGCCACCCCCAAAGAGAAACTTCTGTCAAAGGTCCAACTATACAAGGTGAATGAGCTATTCAAGTGAAAAAGCTGATATCCAGATGAATGTACAAAAGTAGGTGGGATTTACATCAGAAAGATGTACATTTTTTGATGCATACATACCATTCTAAGTATTATATGGCTGAGAAAAAAAATTAAATTAATTGAAATTATGAGTTTCAAAAAGTCAATAACCAATGCTGAGAGGTTAAGCAGAGGTTTGCTCTGCTCTGAAGTAAGCAATCATCAGACAGCAGAAACACGGAGATGAAAAATTATAGTCTTGGAGAATCTGAGTCATTTGTTAAGAACTCCAGCATTACTAATTCTTCTTGTATTTTTAGTGGTGCTTTTTAGTATTCTCATTATGAAACAAGGAATTGTTTCCATGTCTTTTTTAAGGTTGTTAACTTGGTTTTACAGCAGATTTTCGAAGAGACTGATTTTAAATCACATATAAGTGAAGGACAATTTGCAATCTCATTTCATTAAACAGTTAAGACTGATAAGGGCTAATTTTGCCTTAGAAATTAATTACACCTCCTGTCTGGAAAATGCAATCAGAAAATTAGGTCAATAATGTGGAAGGTGATCATGTACATAGTAAAATGGTAGTAAGTACACAATAAAGGATGTCACAAATTCTTAGGTTTTTGAAGGCTCATCTAAATTAGCAAATAAAGCTTTCTTAAAAGCGTTATATGACCGTTGCGTATCCTCAAGGTCCTGGGTTGATAGAGTTAAGACAGAACAGTAAGTTCCTGCCCAAGCTAGGAAATAGATTTTGGAAGAACACATGCACAGTCATACTGGTGTGCAGTTAGGCCATGTAGGTATCTGAACAAGTAATGGAAGTCAGAATATGTCTCCTTAAAGATTTGGTCTCAGGATACTGGGTTTGCTTGATTCTTGAGGAGGGTGGATAAAATACTTGCTGTATCCTGTCATATTCAAAATACGCATTTTAAAATATGTTAAGACAATTCACCAAGTTAAAAAAAGTGTGGTTCAGCAGAATGCAGACAACTCAGCCATGGCTTTGTCATTCCGATAACCACCACTCTGACCTTCATACCTCACTATGAAGCAGTAAAACAGTCACAAATTGTGGCTTATGTACTGCCTGAATTGGGACACTGGCCAGTGCAGCTAAAGGAGGAAATTCCTAGGTAGTTAAACATAAATTAATGGTGTTTTGCAACAAGCCCCAGATCAGTTCAGAAGTTAAAACCACCAACATACCAGTAAGCATTCACTATCAGAGTGAAATAAAACCAAGAAAGGTCATCAGGAATCATAAAAACAAACATGCATCTTTCTGCTGAGATTTCCACCTGCTGATATCTAGAAAGGGACTGTTTGCACTTACTGGAAGTACAGCTGTGAATAATGGTGTTTTATTTTCTAAACATCCCTATCAGCAAGGAAGTTAAATTCTTTGCTTCTTGATAATGAGACACAGCTCCTGGCAAATGAGGTAAGAGTTCCTGTAGACAGAACAAAGAGGAAATATTCTCAATTTCCCTGGTGAGGTTTGGAGGGGGGAGAGGGGACACAGATGTTTGCTATAATTTGTGACATTCATATTTGCATTGTAGTTCTTTTCACTAGAAAGAGCGAAGACAGATTTTCTGTTTTAATGTGATCTCACAAGAAGAGTCCAAGAAGTTCATTCAGAGGCAATGCTTTGACCAAGGAATTGATCATCAGATGGCTGATGGTACTACTGATATGAAGCAAACTGATTGTATCTGAGAAACCAGCAGACCTGCAAAACAATTCCTTGGTAGGTAAACCCAAAACTAAACTGCTAAACTGCTGAAACAGCTAAATTTGACTGAGTCATCATTGCCAACTGTGTTAGCAGAGGAGGAGAGAGCTCAAGTATCCATCATCCAGCTATCAAAGACACAGACAAAACTTCCCAATGGAAAAAAATTACTAAACCCAGAAGTTTCCAGTCTAAGTCAGAATATTTGCAATCTGCCAGGATATTCAATGCAACAACAACAAAAAAATTTGATTCTATACTGCCTTATTCACATTTGTTTTGAGCAATATTTACATAAGCGTAAAAATTAAGATGCTGCATATTGGTCAAATGATTCCCTAATGGAACATGACAACCAGCATTAAATATTAGCAGTGGCTACAGAAACCTTTCGTTACGTCAGTTTATTGATTTGCATTTATTCCTGCTTAGAGATACACTTTCATCTTAATCACACTGTTACTCTAAAATGATCTGATTGCTACAGATAGTGACTAATTTGGCTGTGTCAGAAAGAACTGCAGGACAATAATTCCCCTTCGTTCTTCATTTGCAAACCTTGTATATCTGGTACTTTCTTCAACCCTTTTTTCTCTGGTAGGACGCTACAAGGCATACACAGGGGATGATTGGGCTCCTTCTGAGTGTGGTTTGATTCTTTTTTTATGTGCAGTTTTATGCAATACTTTGTACAAGTATAGCCTTTAGAAATGGGGGAAGAGGAATAGAATAGTAGCGATGTGATTATACAGCAGGTATTTCACTGAAGATGTGAAAATATATAATATAAACCTATGAATTTGAAAGCATTCCCTTCGAGAATTTATAAGAAGTTTCATGTAGTAGCTCTGTACCCATTTATCTGGCTAATGAATAGCAGATCGAATATTTTTTAACATATTTTTTAAAGTTCCATTTCACGTTTCAGAACCAAAGGTTGCCTCCTTTATAATTATATAAAGAGTACATTTTTTGTACTTCCATAGACACAAATTTCTAAGAGGCCAGAGGAGACATACATTGCCATTACTGACTGAATCTTGCCTGTTCAGGCTGGGGTAATTTGTAGTAAGTGGGCTTAATCAGGAGTGGAAGTACAGTTCTACACATAACAATAAAAATGTAATTTTCTTTCATTTTAAATATGTGGGACAAAATGTTCTTTTTTATGACTCACCTCTTTAGTATTTGGAGACATAAGAACAAGCATCCTACAAAATGATACTAAATTAACTCCTTTTAATTTCATAGTATCTCCTTTTCTCTCCTTCCATTCTCCAGGACGGACACTGCAAAACCCAGCCAGAAGAAACCTTTCATCAAGTATTCTTTTCCATCTGTCTGCTCAAGTCAAATTAAATAAAGAAATAATTTCCTTCAAATTGTCGTAACCTATTATATTTATTTACTCCTCAAGTGATGGTTGATTCCCCATGCTTGTCAATATTTAAGAGTCATTTAGAAACATCCTTAAAAACTTGCTTGAACTTGGTCAGTCCTGAAGTGATCAGGAAGTTTGACTAGATGATCACTTTACACCCCTTCCAGCTTCTGTTCCATTCTGTTCTATTCTGTTGAATTATTCTATTCTAATATATCTTGCTAAGTAGGGAGGTTGATTTGGTTTTCTGGTGGTTTTTTTCCTCTGATTGTCCTCTTACCGTTTTTCATGTTTCAAAGTAAAACTACTTCAGTGTTGTTCTTTAAGTATATCATAAAATATGAATCCAAAGTCCATTAAAAAGCAGTAGGAAGATTTCAAGTAACAGCACGAGGCTTTAGGCTACAAAGTAAATGACAGCTGCTGAGCAGAAAAAGCAGCCCCAGAATAGCCAGTGATTACATTTCAAGTTAACAGTTCTCTCCCTGAGCCATGCCACCACAGCTAGAGATTGCTAGGGATGCAAAAATATATGTGAATGTCCTATCATCTAAAAGTGAGGAAAAACAAATTTTTATGATATACCAAAGTACACTAAATGAAATTAGAGTAAGACAACAGCTTAGGCAAGCAAATCTAATTTTAGAAAAAAGCTTCATGTTTTCACATGATTTTTTCCCTAGAATCATACTTATCTTAAAGCAAAGCAGGAACTTTAGACTCAACAACAAACCCCAGCCAGAAGCAGGAACTCAGCCTCAAGGCTTTCAACTGAGTGAAAGTGTTTGAATTTCCTGGCAGAAGATAATTTTTTGATTAAGAAATAAATTCATTTAATGAAAAGAAAGAGCACTCATTTATGATATGGAGAGATCTCTCTGTGGAGAGATTTAATTAAGAATGATCTAATTTTTTTTATAAGTAGTTCTCACAGTGTTGGCTTACCTCAAGTAATATCTGTGCTACAGAAAGCTGGTAAACAAGTTTATGTCCTTAATTAGAATATATTAGTGTGATAGGCAGCCATGTAACCATTCAGCTCTTACTAAATTAATACAATCTGTATAGTTATAGCCTTAAGCCAAGCAGAAAAATTACCAATGAAATCTCAGTAAGCCAGTTACTCTTGATAAACAATAGGATTTGATAAGTAGAGAGCTAATGAAAGATAATGGTATTTTCAGTAATTGCATTAGTGGAGTTTCACTGGAGAGAAGACAGAAGAACAAGATGATGTTTGGAGAGGAGCAAAAGTGTCAAAGCCTGAGAGCTTATTGTGAAGGAGGAGAGCGAAGGGGAATTCACGTGCAGTACATGTCAGCACACTGATTTTCTTTGGCTTTGTTTTCTGAAGGGCAGAGGGCTGAATTTCTGGGACAAAGGAAATGTTCAAGTTCAGTAAGGAACCTCTACCTCTGGATTGATCGAGCAAGTTTCAGATGCAAGGATTCAGTATTCAGTAAGGCCCATGTGCCTCTGAAGGTACAGGGGCAGAGACAAAACGTCTGTGAGCCACGGATTTGCAACCACACTCTCCGGGTACAGGTGCTTGACGAGAAAGTTTGACTTCATGGACTCAGAACAAAAAGTGTCCTAGAGGTTCTTAGAGGCCAGCAACATTTGTTTGTACATAGATGTAAGTGAGAGCAGCACAGAAAGAGTGAGTCCGACTTCTGACTTTTAAAGAATTAATAACTGGGCTTTCTTCAGCAGCTGTGAATCCATGAGTAACACTACAGGTTGTAAAAACATGAGAAGGACTTATTTTTTTTTAATCTCTAATTAGGAACAAAACAATTAATAGCATTTTAACATTCTTATTGCTTGGGGTCATAGCTAGTTAATAGTAAGCCAAGAAATTATGCATCAGACTTCTACTTTCTAGCTCAGCAAACTGGACTAGGCAGGGCTGTTTACTTAATAGAAGTAAAACAGTAAAAAACATTTTACGTGCAGAAGTAAAATGAAAAAAAAGGTACAAAATTAATCCATAATACTAGCACTATGTAGCACTGTAGTGAAAACAAGGCTGCCATTGAGTAGCCTGATTTGGGTTAGAAAAGTACTAAATGGATGAGTCTGTAAGGCTGGTGGACAAGTACCATTTCTGCTGAAATTTGCCTAAGTAATCAACTGTCAAGACATTTATAAGAGGACATTTCATCCCATCCTTAGTAACAGCTTTGATTCTTCTACTTTCCTTTTTAACTTTCATTTGCCCGTATGAGATCAGAGTTACTTCCTTGTGACAGTGACTTAGCCCTTAGGATGAAGGGTAAGCATTGAGCCCTTACTGTTTCAGGTCCTGGTGCACCTGAGCTGTATTCGAGGAGTGAAAACTGACAGTGAGTCTCCATGTTTCATTTTGAATGGCTCCCAGCCTTTGATTTAATTTTCAAGATGATCAGTCTTTTCTGTGTTTTTTCTGAGCTTTCACAGCTAATTATGCCCTCTCCTCTGAGGTCTTCTGAAGATCTTCTGTTATGTCTGATAAAAGCTGATAAAAAAGAAATTATTTAGGAAAACGTGTTACTGTTTCCTCATATCTAGAAAAATTTAGATTGCTCTGCCTTGCTACCGCAGATGACCACGAGTTTGGAAAGAATTAAATAAGGGTAAGGATTAAGGGGTTGAAATGAAAAATGTGAATTTTGAAGGAGTGCTGTAAATGAATCAAGCCTGGCTAAGCAGAAATTGAGTGGGAGAAGAAATTACATTCTACATGAGCATAAATACCGAAAACAAGAAAGAAAATGTTAAGGGTGAAGCCCAAGCAGACAAAACTAGTGCTAACTGGACTAAACTGGGCAATGGAAAATATCAGAAGAATGTAGTAAAGATGAAAGATGGGCAGCTGTGATGTGTTCTGGTAAGGTACTGATGCAACACTGAACAGGAGAGCCAAACCTGACAGCCCAGTTCAACCACACAAATTTCATTTCAGTGTTTTTTCAATTTATTTAATTAATTTTTTTTTTTACTCTGGCTTTGTTGTTTGGTTGGGATTTTTTTTTTATTTTGCTTTTTTTGCATTTAAATGATTATTCTCCTCTTAAAGGCCAGGAAAAAAAAAAAAAGAAGACTGTGAATCATGGCAGGTAAGATTTGCATGAGTAGATTTGGTTTTCATATGAGAATGGAAAGGTAACATCTATAGAAAAACATTGTGGTTCACAGTGGTAACACAGGCCACTGGAGCTTTTGGGAAGACACTAGCAAGTTATGAAAGACAAGAAAAGAAATTTCAATGCTTGAAAAGAACATTTTTTTACTTAATGTTTCCTACTTTCTGAAAATAAACACTATCAGTTTTTTAAAGATCTGGTTCTTGAATAATAACAGCTACATCCTAAATTAGGAATATAAAATCACCCATAACAATATTACACTTTTAGACTGATTACAGAACTTCTGTTTTTTTAAGAGCATATCAATTTAAAATCGGCTATTTTTTGTTTATTGAGTACGTTATGTAAAATGTATTTCCTTGGCAGCTCTATTTTTCAGATGTATTGATTGATTGATCAGATTGAATGAAATCATGGGGTTTTATTTTTACTGAACTATTAAGTCCCAAGTTAATGTGGGACTGAACATCCCATGAAAACATCATACTTTATACAGATCAATGAGTAATAATTCTTTTAAAAATTCCGTACTTGAATAAAATAAATACAAATGGAGAACTTGTGGCCTCATGAAACCACAGACTCTTTTATGATGCTTTCAATGGCCACAGGCCAGGAAAAGTTACCATTTTCAAATCTCATGTTTCCATTTTTTCTTTGAAAAATATTTTTTCACTGTTTGAATGTGAAAACAGAATATCCCAGCAAGGCCAGTACCCACGGTAAGTGTCACAGGCAGAGGAGTACATATCATAAGCAATGTACAATATTAAAAAGGAATAGGCCAAAGTGACTCAGAGGTTTGTAAGATCATTGAGCACAGTGTCCTTTGTTTGCCAGAACCTACTCTTGGATGAAATTCATTATGATCTGATATTTTTCATGACCTGTTTACAGCAAGTATTATTTAATGTTTTCCTTTAGTTCTATGTCCTTACATTTGATGAGGTGTGCTGACAACAAATAAAATAAATAAAATAAAATAAAATCTGGAGGTGAGTTGCTGAGGCCCTGATTAGTTGTGTAGCAATTTAGCTATATTCAGAGTCACCTGTGGATGGAATGCATCAATATCCATGAGTTGTTAATGCCTTCATAAGATGTGTCTTATCTTTTTTGGGAACAGATAAATTGTAGCTGAATCCATGAAGAGAAAAACGTTTTTCTAAATGAGCCAACATTTAAAAAAAAATCAAACAAAAAAAGCCTAACAAAAACCAAACCCTAAAACAACAACAAAACCCCTAATAGTAATAGGCTATAGGACAATCTTCTTTTTAAAAATTCAGTAATGACCCAAAACATAATGATCCAAACAAATGGCCCTGCTATTGCCTCATCATCTTGAGCAAACAGCAAATTAGTCTGCACTCTTTATAAAGCGAACCCCCAACTGCACACAGAATTTGTGCCAGGACCACATGGTGACAATCTTCTGTTGTGCATGGCACAACGCTCTTGTCACAAACTGTCACACTGTCACACGGCTGAGTCAGGTTTTCAGGTTAACCACTGCACTTTTAAACATGCTAATAGAAAAAAAAATCTATTTAAAATACTGAAGTCTGTTAAAGAACTATTTTCCTTAGAATTAGTGGCTTTCTGAGTCAGAGGGAAAATCAGTTGCAGATTGGAACACAGAATATAACCATGCAGCAGCATCACCATTGATTTAGGCTTTGCTAACTGAGCAATTAAGTTATTTACCATTGCACAATTAAGGCCTTACTAAAACAGAGGAAAATCATGTTACATTTCCCTAGAACGTTTCTGGGTACAAGCTGTACCCAAGGGTCTTGCTGGTGCAGAAGGCAAAAGAGAGAAGCTGTAATTAAAACTTGCTTCATTGAAATACTAGCAAAGAAGTCAGCCATGCTACTGAACTTCTGGTGTGGATACAGACAATAAAATGAGGCCTACAGAAATAATTTGGTTTAACAATACAGGACATCAATGACAACTTTCTAACACCAGATAATTTAGGCAGTGAATCAGTAATAAAAATATTAAAGCTTATGGGTCATATTCATTTCAATGTGAAATTATGGGCATGCAGGATCTCCATTTCACTCTATTTTTGAAAGAAAAAAAATTGCTTGACATATTTCTGTACAGAGTTCAAGAACTTAATCAGCTATTCTCTAAAAAATTATATTCCAAGCTAATGGAAATGGGCTAAAGAGAGGAATTCTGTAGCAGAGTATTTTTTTACATTTTTTCATGCTTTCGTGCATAATAATGAGGTGGGTATACGGTAGTGACCTGATAAACTACAGGATTGAAGTATATCATTCTTTGGCTAGATTTACAACCAGGGTTTTCCCAAGAAAAGTGTTCCAGCTGTGCAGTTCAATTGCTCCTTCCCTGGGCTGACATCCATCTCTGGGTAGGTTTCACTCACTAATTCCAGTGGTGCTAATTCAATGCCACCATTTCCAACACCAGTTCTGACTCTCATTTATTGATGAGAGTGTTTTTTTAAATGCAACCTTCTAGGATCAGGAAAACAGAAAACTCTTTTACGTGCTTTGCAGCATAAGAATACTTAGCAACAGGGCAGGAGAGTGCAGGAATAGAAAATCAGGTGTGATACAAGTGTGGGAACTGCACCTTGCTGCTTGGTTTGAATGCCTGCAGTGCAACACGGTTCTGTGCAGACTTAGCATATAGATCATCCAGGTCACATTTAGCTGTAAACCAGAGCTGCCTCTAGATCTCTTCTTCTGGATGCTAAAGTTGTGCACTTTTTACCACTTAGGGCCATGCTTAAGTTCTCCTGGTGACCAGTTAGACAAAGTAGAAGGACAAGTTACTGAATTTGGGGAAAACTGTAATACTAAGAAACAATTTGGGTTTTGTTTTGTAGGAGAATTCAGGCCTGAACATCAGAAAAAAAAAAAAAAAACAACTAAAAATCACTTATACCAAGCAATACACCAAAACCCCTCCCCTGCTCAGAAAACTGATCTAAAAATAGGGGTAGAAAATATATTAGCTGCTTTAGTAAACTGTAAGGGACATTTCTTCATGAAATATTATACCTAAATCAGCTCATATTTGCAATTATGCTGAAATATAGTTAATTAAAGCTCAAATTCATGCTACTACATATTTTTCCCATGTGTGTGATGTTGACAGGAGCATATCTGCATCAGAAATTTAGTTTCTGCCTCCTTTTTTCCAGTGGGCCTGAATTTGACTAATTCACTCAGGAAGGAATTAAAATTCTAGCACAGCGTTAATTTTTCTGCAACCAGGCACTGTTACAGCTGACATTTATATTTCATGCTCCTTGTTTTCTCATACTTCACATAAAACCTATCCTTAGAATGCAAGAGGCCTAAACACTTAAATCACATTGAGGATGTTGCGAATCAGACTCTCAGCAGAGAGCCTGATTGCATTTGGGAAAGAGTAATTCCAGCAGGTTTGAGCAGCTGTAGTCTACATCTCATCCTTTTCCCTGAAATTTTGATTAAATGTCATGGAGTGCATTATCCCTGGTGTTCTGTATTGACCCCAACATTAGCCTCCAGGAGGGTTCACAGCTCGGCAGGCTGAGGTTTTGCTGTCTCAACCACTTTATCATGACACATGAAAACCAGGATCAGGACCTTTCATCAATAAATGTAAATCGTGCTCACCTACTGCTTCTGAACCTTCCGCCAAAGGAACTGCAGAGGAGCTGGAAGTCATCTGGATCAGACGTGTCTGGTTTTGTCCTTTCTGCAGGGAAAGAAGTTGCATCCAATGCTTTGCCTTGGCCACGGACTAATAGAGCAAACAGTTCCCTTGGATCATCTGACTCAGCCATTTTTATTTTGTTCAAATGTCCAGATTGCCTCCTTGTGATCACTTCAGACATAATCATCAAGACAGACTCAGAATAAATACTGTACTTCTTATTTAACAAATTCCTTTACTTGACTATTTCTTCGTTACAGTTCAGTAACACTAGACACACTATCTATCTTTACCTGATTTTTTTTCTCCCCTGGATAACAGTAACAACCAAATGTTGAGGCATGAAAGGATTCCTGATTCTACATCAATATGTATTTCAGTGGATATTAAATGGTTCTGATCATCACCTGCCTACTGAAGTAATCAGTGTCACCACTGGACCTAGAATGGCTGGCTGGATCTTACAGAAATTAAATTATTGCTTTAAAATAATGTGTGCCTACCCAAATAACCACTTGCCTATCCAATGCTAAAATGTTCCTCTTTCTAATGAAATCTACATAGATTCTTGGATGATCAGAGAAATGGTACATGTAATAGCTAAAGTAGCCTTTCTTAGAATGGAGTTCATTCTTCCATTAACTCTTCTGTCTCCGTAAGTGATACCTAATTCTGCTAAAAGCTGATGACAAGTTTGTCTTCTGTGAAATTATTTCTGACTAGGAAAATTTCATTTCTTCTTCTTCTTTTCTTTTTTTTTTTTTTTTTTAAAGGAGGAGAGAATAAAATCTTTAATAACAGCCTCAGTGAAGCCTCTTTTCCCATGAAGGTTCTTTGTAGTCCAAAAGAATACACAGCTAATGAGACATCATCTTCAAACTGCCTGTATTGTGGTGTGAATTTTCCTGTTTCTGTGGCAATCACTTATAGATTCCTAATTTATTAATGTAGTTCTTCGAGGAAGAAATAACCCAAACTGACTATTCACTATCTACCTGAAAACCGTGCACCAGAAAATTCTGAAAAATTAGGCATGAGCTCAACCTTACTTTTACAATACCTGAGCAGAATGTCCAATTCTCCATCAGCAGCACAGGACCAAGCAAAATACACAAAATCTCCAAAGCAGTCTTACCAGAAAAGTTGAAAGTAGTCTCATTTTCAGAAGTGGTCAAGTAAACCAAGGACCTGGCTTTCATCATAGTTGATAGCAATAAAGCAGTGAAATCATTGAAACACTTGAAAAAAAAGCTAGTAATTTGCCAATTTCTCCCATTCTAGGGAGAAAAATCCTATCTATTTATCAAAACAGAATCTGCAATATGTGCTCCCATTATCCCTATTCCCAATTCTGAGAAGTCAAATTGCAATACATTGTGAGGGAGCTCACTGAGCAGAAGAGCACAAGGGAGGTCGCTGGTGGGGAGATACTATGTTAGCCAAGAAAAATTGCAGCTGTCGGATTCCAGCCCAACCTGTTTGGAGCCACTGTTGCTTTACGGGTTCCATAGAGCAGAGCCCTTGTTATGAGCTGAGATTTCCTGCCACAACTGAAAACAGACTATGCATTACAACATCAACATCTTGGTTGATAATTAATCTTTGCAACGAGCACCTGCTTTGACCTTGTCAACAAGAGAGAGAAAAAACTGATAAAAGAAAAGCTATAGAGATTGGATGTAGTTTTG
>VZRS01007371.1:440658-522877 GCA_013398055.1 Ifrita kowaldi
TGATTTAGTTTTGGGGTGGGGGGGGTTTCTGCCAAAAAATGCACACCATTTTCAAGCAGATATTACAAATATCACCTTTAAACACAGCAGAAAACTCATCTTGAGAGATGCAGCTGCATTGTAAATTATTGGCAAGATTCATATAAAACAAGATGATGGGTAAAACTGAGAAATAATATTCTGGTATTGGAGCCTATATTAGTCTTGGAGATAAATGATGCATGTCAAGAATTCTTGTGCTTTGTTGAAGGGCTGAGAGAGAGAAATTGTGTAGGTACCAAAACTGTTGATAAGGAAATAGGGAAAAGAGCCGGCCTAGGATAATCACCACTCACCTGCCAGAAGACAAAACAGTGTATTCCTTGGCCAAATACATCATCCTACCTTTCCCAAAGGATTTGTGAGAACAGCTTTAGGATTCTGTTCCCCTGTGATGTGTTCTGTGTAAATATATTCTAAAAAATAGTTACATGTAGTGATAAGCCTGACAAAGAAAAGAAATCATTGCCAAAGAAAAGAGGGAGTGAAGGGCAAGTGGATACATTAATAGGATAGGAGGGATGCAGGTGGTGTTTAACTGAAGAGTAACAGAGATCAGGGTGGTTACAGAATTTTGGGGAGGGAGGGGCATGGGGGGCAATAAAGTGGGAGCCTTACTCCAGCTTCACTCTTCCCTATGTTTCAATGTTGAGTAAAAAGGAATGTATAATCCAGCAAGTCTAAAAGAAGTTTTATCTCTATATTTACCTGACAGACATTAAACAAACATTTAATGTTCTTTTGGGAAGCAAGAGAAATTCAGATATTTATATTTTAAAAGACACATGTTTTCATGATTATGAAATACCAAAAAGGGCTCAGGGGAAGTACTTTCAAAGGTTTCTTTATTCCTAGGTTTTGGCTGCTGAATAACACAAAAAAGAACCCTGAACAAAAAATTTATAAATTGTTTAGATGAAGAATATTATCTTCTATTGTAGTCAATTCATGGACAGTCCTGCATTTGGACACGTGTGGATGTGGCTGCCATTGGACACCAGAAGACATGTTCACCTCTCTCATCACATAAGCAGAGCTGGCTGAATTACCAGCAATGCCAGCTTTGCAGACAGATCTAATCAAATCCATGGCTTCAGTCGCTGGGGACTTTCTGACACTGGTTTGAGGCGCAGGCTGAAAGTCAAGAGTCATGGAAGTCAAAGACAGAACCCTCGTTGACTTCAGCAGGATTGCACTCAGCCAAATAAATGAATGGTTATTCACCCACAGGCAGAAGTCAGACCAGTCCGTGCATCCATCGCTACAGCAGAGCCATGGAAGGAATAATGCTGGCAAGATGTAGGCCTAAATTTAGTGCAGCTAAGAAAACCTTCATTAAAAAGTGAGGAAAAAAGCAGAAATTGTTTTGGAATTAATCTGATGGTAACTGAAGTATATAAGTACCTAGGAAAGAAAAGAAGATCCAAGACAAATTGTGTCTGTACAGTCACTGTAGTGAAACCGTATCCTGACTGATGTCCAGGAGCTGTTTGTCCTGGAACCAAGGTGAGGAATGCACTGTCCCTGTAAAAATTAAGAGTATCACTACAGTGTATTCAAGGTGTTAAACAATACTTATAATCCAGTAAGTATCCATAATTCTCAGCATAAACAGTTTGATTTGATTTGATTTTAAAGCACAGTTTTTTCCGATTACTTACTTGAGCACCATCCTTTGCAGACGATAGCAGCTCAGCAACACGGCTCTTGCAACAGGACACTCTTTGTACGTTTAAAAATGTTGCACAAAAGTGATTTTCTTTCTTTTCCTTTTATTTTTTGCTCAAGAAAGAACTGGGAAATGAAGGAAGCGAGTAAAATTTTTAACATTAGCAGATTGTTTGCTTTTATGTAAACAGCCTCAGGGGATTAGCTGAAATGCAGTATTCAAACAAGCAGATTTGGTTTCATAGTAAATGAGCTTTTAAATTATTCTGACATATTCAATCACACAAACAAGTCTTCCCCAATTCAAAAAACCTTCTCCAAGTTTTCTCAATTCATTTTCCTTACATCAGAAAATAACCTAGCTTTTATCCTCAGATAACTTACTTGCTTTTGTCCTGAGTCTTGTGGTCTCATTTTCATTTACATCAACCAATCCTATCCTTAGGATTTAGAGATTTATAAACATTTCATGGTAATCTTGATAATGTATTTGTGATGTATTGAATCCAGTCCTAATGAAGGTTTGTTTTAAAGAAATGTAAACAAGAGGGACTTGTTCTCATCTAACGCAATTTGGCAGCAGAGTCTCCTACAGAGAGGAAATGAGCTGTCCCATGGTTAGCGTCCTGGTCTGGAACTCAGAAATTCCTGATTTAGTTCTCTGTTCTTCTGTAGACTTCCTGAATGACCTTAAATAAATTTCCCTCTACTTCTGATCCCCCCGTGTAAAATGAAATAATAATAATATTTGTTTCGTGGTTAACAGATGCAGGAAAACGAAACACAGCTGAAAAGCGCTCAATGTCCATCAGCCCAGTTGAGCTGTTCTTATTCAGATTGTGTGTTTGCTTGCTTGCTTATCCTTTCACCTCATCTCTATCTGCAGTTTTCATGTATGAACAAACCTTTAACAATGCAGCAAATGCCTTTCTTGTCCTTTTCCCACCCCAGTAATCTTCTCTGCTCTTTCCTCTATTCTCTATATATCCTTGACTGCCTTGTGCTCCACCTGTTGCAATAAGTTTGCCTTCATCCCTGAGCAAGCAGTCATCACTGACACCAGTTTTCAGGTACAAAACCAGGTAATTTTATAGTCTAATCAAGCCAAATGGTTCACTCTATTCTTCTTCATAAGCTTCTGGAAACTAAAACATATATAAGACAAAATTAAACCCTTTAAACCAGTCTTGTAAATTCTACCTAACCTAACATGCATTTCATCCTGGGTGCTGGAATGGGGGTGTTCTTTCAGAGGCAATCCTGGACAGAGTACTTAGAAATCTTCAGTTCACAATGTGCCATAATCAGATGTACACCACACAGTGTTTGTGTTTAGAGATATTTCTTTTAAACACTATTAACCATATATATGCCATTAATAAATATAGAACATTTTATAATATAAGGTAAAAATATGCATGTAAAGTATCAACATCAAGAGAAAATGTCATAAATATCCAGAGTAATTAATGCTTTCAAAAGTGTTCTTTGAGAGAAATTGAAGGAACTTTGATAATTCAAACTATTGAAAACCAGACTGTTGGTTTTTTTAAAATTATATTTCCATTGTAACCACATGTAAAGCTATTCTTTATAAACTCCGCTACCTTCAGTCTGAGATTACTAGGGAAATAAAACACAGATTCTCCAACATCTATTTTATTTTAAAAAACCCAAAAAACCCCCAAGCATATTGTAAATCCAGTCTTGGGAGAGACACATATTTTGTTCTGTTCTGGACTTTGGTCCATGTCTATGTATGACTAGTTTTTGGGGATGTTTTTAACATTCCTAATCCCAGCTTCAAAGTCTTTGCATCTGTTAGATCTGTTAGCCATGTACCAAAGGCTGTGCATATAGTTACTGCGAATGGAGTTCACAATTATAGTGGAAAGAGATGACTCAGACCAATGGTTAATATTCCGATCATAGAATACCAGGCTGGAAGGGATTTTAAGGATCATCTGGTCCAATCTTTCTTGGCAAAAACACAGTGGAGACAAGATGGCCCAGCACCCTGTCGTGTTAATCTTAAACTATCCAAATTCAATTAAAAGTTCTAGGTAATTATTTATATTGCTTGCCCTTTAAGCTGTTACCTAGTTTAGGTAACAGGCAAATTAGACAAAGTAGAAATATAGAAATTTATACTGTTTCCTGTTATGTGCACTGGGAAAGAAATCTACTTCTAAGAGAATAGTAATGATAGAATAGTCAAATTATTCTCTTGACATTTTGTGAAAAATAATATTGGACCAGTTAAAGAAAAGACACAGGAAATATATTGAAAACAATATCATATGTTTATTCCCACTGTATCATGTTTGGCTTCCCAGTCATGATTTCACTTTTGTCTAACAGTGAAAATAGGAAATAAAGCAGACTGATAGACTCCATTGAGTCACAGTAGCAGGACTGTAGGAAAAAAATAAATAATCGCATAATTTACTTTGAGGATAGAAAGTTTGAGAAGTAGAACTGAGGAAATTGTAACTGAGGAAGAAGTGATAAATTGGTATTACTACATTGCCTTGCCAGTGTATATTAATCCTAATCTTATCACCTATAGAGAGGAGAGCTCAGCCTGATCCTTGCTATCTTTTGTAAAAAGTACAGTAAAGGTGGAGGTAGAGCTAATGCTAGTGAAGAGTATTGGCAACTGATGATCAGAGTGCAATGATCAAATGGAGGCCATTATGCTGCACTTATATCCCAACTCTTGTTGGCATTATCGTTCTAAGATCAATTTATTGACTGGAGGGAAAAAATGCCACAACTTCACCAAATAACTGACCCAACTCTTTCCCAATCATTTATTTTACTTGATTCTCTTTACACAGTGATATCTCATCTACTAACACTTAGAGGAAGTAATATATATATATATAGTACATGTAAAGTCAGGCAATGCGACATTTCATGAGCCAGGCTTTCTTCTTTTTTTTTTTAGTATACCTGTTTAGTTTAGAGGCAACAAAAACAGTAAAATGTGGAGAAAAATTATCAACTCAGGCTCTTAAGACTATATTTTCTCTGTAATAAGTAGCTTACAGTATAAAGCTTAAGTGGGGATTAGTTTGCAGGCAGTTTTGGAGGAGAAAAAGTTGTAGTGCACTCTCACCATACCTCCAGTATAAATGTTGCAGCAACATTTTGTAGCAAAACTATGGGAATGGGAAGCTAGATGGACAGTGGATAATGCTGCTTCAGGACCTCTTATCTTACAAACAAGTGTACGCACAACTAGAGCTGTGAAACCAAGGCCTGCTAGAGTTTTGCTCTGCACCCAGATTAGCCAACCCATTAGGACTGGCAGTGCAGAGCCCATGGTCTGGGGGCACATCAGCCACAAGCAGTACCTGCAAACATTTCTATTGGATCGTCAAACCAGCACCACAAACACTCCTGCTTAGAGAAATTTCATTTCCCTACAGTACAAGATTCTTTTGGCTGACTAGTTTCTCCTTCTTCTTTCATTTATGAAAGCTTTCCCAGAAAGTGCAGCTACTCACTTATTCACTGTTTTCCACAGAACTTGGTTTTGTTTTCTTTCAGTGACATTCCAAGCCCTGTTTGCTGTTAAGAAAACCTCAATGTGATCCAACACTCTGAACTTGAAGACAGACATAAGTAGGTCTGATGGGAACTCTTCCAAAGTGTAATTGAAACTGCTAAGTTTTTCAGTTTAGCCTTTTCAAAGATATGCAGCATCTATTACAAAAAAAAAAAAGGAAAAAAAACCCGTTGATAATTTACCAAAAGTGATCCCTGGATTGACCCTAATTACACATCTAGCCTACCCAAAACATTACATTCTAACTTTACTCCACATTCTTTACCACATTCTTCATATGAGCTACTCTTGGCAGCTGTGTTTCACCTAATCAAAGCTGTATTTACTGGATAACTGCTTTAACTTTGTTCCTGTGACTACAATGCAAAATAAACGTAGTTGTACATGTTTCACTTGGTGGTCAACGTATCAAATGACAGCTTGAAACAACAGAGTGCTTGAAGAGGAGGGGAAAGAAGAGAGCATGAGTGCCTTCATGACCAGCACCATTATAGTTATTTAATTTGTCCTTGGACAAACAAGAATGGAGGTTTTTTAATTCTTATTTTCCTTCTGAGAGTCAAACGGCTCTAACGTAGATGCAGCAGAAACCACAGCCTTTACTTGGCTCTACAGGAGAGGCAACGTGGGTTTTCAATCACACCTCAGACTCCTTTCTGCAGCAAGATACAGCCAAAGCTCTTGTTCATCTCTCTAAACCCGGTTTGTGTTGGATAGTTTCTAACAGCATTATTTCCATTTCTATCCTGTATTACATTATTTTAAGACAAACATGAAAAATTATTTGCCTGTCTTTCTTTCTGTGTCCTCCACATTGTATTTTACCTTCACTAGAGACATAGCTGATCTGGAGATCCCAGCTGAAGATTTTGAAGCTCACACTGTCTAGAAACTGTAATTCTGATGAGGACTTAAATTATGAAGTCCTGGTCCAGAAAAACCATGGATTTTTAACAAGTTTAAAACCTGTCATAATGTCCTGATCTAAACCAGCTGCTCACATTATATAGAGACAAGTGAACACTATTGTGAAACAGAATGTGTGCATCACGTATAGCTCTATTTCTATACCAAATCAGAGGAAACCATGACCCCAAAATAATGTCAGCTTTAGAGAGAATCCAATATTAATTCAGTTTGAATTCAATTTTTTCAGAAAGAAAGAAGTACATCTAAAACAGCAAACCACCCTGTTTTCTCTATCCTGGTTGTTTCTCTGAGCCTGCTTTGATTTTGATCACATTTCACATTGATTTTCAGGTTAAAATAAAGGCATAATCCTACTGAGTTCCTCTGCCACTGATGTTAAAACAGAAAACATGCAAATAATTGGTTTGGTTGGGTTTTTTTTGTTCAGTAGCCAACAGGGGACAAAATAAAAAAAACCAAAACCAGCAACAACCAAAAAGAACAAGTTAGTGGTTATTGTTTTGGGTCTGTCCCAAACTGAAATGTTTCCACATACTCAGCCAATTAAGACAGATCATTTGAGATTAAACAAAACATTTCATTCAAACAGAAATAAATCAGACATACTTAGTAATACCAGCCAGCCAGAGTCAGAAAGCATTAAGGAAAAAAACCTGTATGTGCCTGCCTCTGTGTACCAGAGGTGGTAATCCTATGGCTCTCAGATCACAGAAGACCCACAGGCAGTCCAGGGATCATTCCCATGCCAGGCCTGGGTATGTAAAGCAGCAGGGTTGGGTTTTGTGGGAATGTGCTGGCTGTGTCCTCTGAACCCTTCTCTAGAAGAAAGAAGCCAGCTGTGGCCAACACTCTTTGCCTGGATCAGTGACAAGTGACATGTTCAGCCTCAGGGGGCTGTTGCCACCTCCTGCCTATGACCTTCTTTCAGAGTTTCCTCTCCTCAGCTTTTGAATTACAGCATTTTGCTCCTTGATCGTGTGAAATAAGAAACACCACTCACAACAAGTTTCACCTTTCTCTGTTGGAAAATCATCCAAAATATGGGTTATTTGAGCATTAATACTGCCCTGCACACTCCAAGAAGAAATTTCGCTCATCACACGAGTAGACCAGAGCAGTAGATTGGGAAATCATGGGAACAAACCCTGGTCAGCATATATCCTAGGACATATTTTTCTTCATCTTGTGTTGTCTGAAGGAGTATACTTTGAGAAGTAAATTGTTCACCTAAAAACAGTAGGTCAAATGTATTAAAGAAAAATTCACATATATCTTGAATTCCTTTGGGGTTTGGTGTAGACCAATGTGATAGTCCAGATTTCCTCAGAAGTTGTTTCAATTTCTAAATAATGTCATGCTTTTGCTTTTTTTGAAAAAAATCTGTTCATGTTGTAACGCCTCCTGAAAAAATAAACAATCTTTAAGCTTTAGGATAACTGATCCTATTCCTATGCAGCTTTTTCTTTACAAGAAAAGCCTTGAATTTTAACATATAAATTAATTACCACGTAGACAAAAGGTAACATGCTTATTGAGACCAGTAATGGAACCACCAACCACATGAAGGGTACATGTATGAGCCACCAAAAAACCATAAAGATTAGCACACCTGTTTTTTCAACATAATAAAGAACACCCTTCTTTACTAGTCACTTCTTTTAAAAGTTCTTTTGACAGCCAAGTTTTGTCAAACTGTTGAATTTAATAAAAACAGAGGGTATTGCATTTTCAAAGTTCACTTAATGCTTGAAGTGAAATGCAGATGTTTAACTCACCGCAAACATCAATATTTTGTTTATTTAACAGAGAGGTTGAGGATTTCCTGTGCCTCTTCTAGAGCCGCATTGCATGCTGCTTTCTGAGACTGCTCCTGCTCATGTCAAACCCTCTTGGCTTGTAAATACGGGTCAACACTAACTGCAGTGCAGTAATTGCAAGGAGGCCTGTGAACAAAACAAGGTGTGTCTTCACAGCTGTAGGTAGCAGCTGCCTAAAAAAAACCCAGCAGGGACATGAAGGAAAAAACCTGAATTCATGCAAGAGGTTAAACAGAATTAATTCACTCTTCTCCCTCAGAAATAAAATTACGTAGCAATTCAGATTTGTATAATTAAAATTATCTAATATCGGGATAAGTCAAAAGTCACAAAGAAAAGATTAAGGTTTTAAAAAGCAGGCAAATTTTCCATTGCATTTCAGCTGTTGAAGTCTTTTTGACCCTTTTCTCCCGTAGCTTTTCTCTTAAAACCTTATGCAGGAAAAAGCAAATCCTACTCACCCTGCTTCCTTTGGACAAACTGCTTCTGTTCAGAGGACAAAAGTATGTGAATTGCGTATCATGAAATGGCTGACTTCAGCCTGGAACCTTGAGCTACCAGAAATAAATACTAAGTCAAAGGAACATGTTAGTGGGATCTTCATAATTTAAAATAAGTGTTGGCCCCTGATCAGGACAGCCTTCAACTACCCAAAGTATTTCTGCAGTGAAGTACCACACTGGTTGAATAGCAGGGCGTTAGTCCTGCTGAAATGTATGAAAAACCTTAATAAGGTGGTAATGCCAGTTCACAAGTGTGAGGATCAGTCACTAGGATTGTGTCCCTAATTCATATTCACCCCACAAAGCAGTAACTTCACCCAGCTACAGCAGCAAGTGAACGCACTCTGGAACACTACAAGCTTTTGTGTTGGCCTTGCACATAATGGAAATGTTGCTTAAGAGTTGTTGAGCAATCTCCTGTAAGGAAATTTGTAATTATGAGAAACCTTTTCCTAAGGGATTTTCTGTTTTGAAAGATGTTATGCGCTATGATTTGTGAGGTGTTTGAACTTGGAAGTCCTTGGGGTTGGGAGTCAAGGCTCTTTGTTTGAGAGCTTGGTTATTTGAGGGTTTGTTGTTTGGGAATTTTTCTGCACTGTAAGCCCAACAAACAGTTAATTCCGCATTTTCCCCCCAAACTCTCTTTGTAGCTTCTGTTTTGTTATCACCTCCCTGACTGCACTGATTATCCAAACCCAGCATAAGGTGCATATTAGTACATTGCACAATTTCAGGCCCTTTTGGCATGCCACCAGACAGCAGCTGATTCAGACACAAATGGAGTCACTGGGAACCTTTTCCTTGACCTCACAGAGCTTCAGGAAGGCCTGAGAAGACCAGCTCATTACTCTAGTCATTTCCGTTGTGAATGTCACCAGGAAAGTTGAAGCACACAGATATTAAGGTTACACACTAGAAATCATGACAGGTTCACTGTTAAAGGGTAAGGAAATTTGCCTCTTTCTGATTGTCTCTCCAGTTCCTTGTGTTTTAGGAAGCTAATTCTTTACTGGGGGCTCTGGCTGGGGTTTTGTCGCTTTAGGGTGAAGTTCCGTCTGGGAATTATCCAACATGAAAGTGTTGAAACAAAGATATTTCTTCTTGGTCTGGCAAATGCTTTGTCTCAATGTGGTTTATTCTCTGCTTTGGTCTTTTACATTTATAAAAAACTGCAGAGTATTTTTTACCTCTCAAATTCTTTTCTTCCTTTCCAATAGGAAATAGAATCCATAGCATCTTTCCCTTCTGGTAATACAGCAGTGTTCATAAAACTGTAATAAACTGTCTCTTGTTTGCTTGGTAAAAAAATATATTGGATTGCTGTCATCTTTTGGTTACACTCTAAGACAATTGCTGTCAATTAGATGTTGTTTTTCTAAGCCAAACACAAGAATAAAGTATTCTAAAGACATTTATGACTTTGTAGTAATAAAGGGAATCTCTAGATAAGTACAAATCCAGGAACATTGTCGTTACTAAAGTTTCAGAAGCAACTTTAGTACGTTTGCACAAGGATCTATGGGAAGGCCTGCTTGAGGCAACAGAACTTCAGGATGCTCGAAGACAATATACTTTAGATCTTTTTCTAATTACAGACTATCATTAGATACCTTGTGATCTTTGTTTTTTGATTTTCATTCTTTGCTTTCAGAAGTTATTTTATATTTCACCACTGCCATGAATATACATAGCTGCATTTTCTGGAGTCTACCAAATTTTCCTTATAATGTTTGGGATTTAATATGCCCTCACGGACCTGAATTATCAGAAACTTTGAATGATGAGTTCTCTGATCCATCCAAATTAAATGGCAACACATGGGCATAGTAAGAGACTAGAGAGAGAGTAAGCACATGCTCCCCATGGGTTTTGCCTTTACGTCAGCTGATGAGCAATGAGTAAAACTGCATACTTCCATCACTGCTGCAGCTTACTCAGACTGTAAATACATTCACAGCTGTTTCATTTAGGAGACCAGAACACTATGAATGCAAGGAATACAGTTGACAAATAATTTAGCAGCTGAATTTCAGACAAGCTAAATAGCTCACAAATTATCATGCCAGCTGGAATGTCTCAGAAAGTGTTCAGGAAGACGTACACAAACTACTTCTCTTAATTTCACTGAGAAATCAAGATGAGAGCCTCCTACTTCTTGGCAGTCGTTTGATAAACAGCAGAACAGATAAAAAATAAATATTGCAATGAAGCTGTGGTTTCTTGACGTTGTGTGTAATTCCTCTAGTCCACACTATCTGCAGCTGGAATTTCACAATATAGGGATAGAACATGTTTGTCATGCTCAAGGTGTGGAATATTTCCCACTTAGCCTTTAGTAATATATAATCCACCATGCACCCAGCAGACAGCTCTGATCAACCCAGAGAGATGTGTATGTGGTACCTCTGTCCCAGGTAGCCACCTGAGATATTAATGACCCCAGATAAATGTAGGTGTGCGTGGCCACCAGATAGACCTTTTGCACTCAAAATCAGCAAAGTAAGTTAACATTATTCAGTGCAGAAAACCATTTCTATCATTATGGAGCAGTTCAAAAGAACTGATCAATGCCAAAAGTATTTCCAGGCTAGCTCTTTAGTATGCCTGGAATATGATGGAGTTAGTTTTATCACTGTTACCAAATATTTATGTTAAGTTAGTGCCCAAAGGTACTAATCTAATCAGTAGTGGAGGTGTTTGTGTTTGGTAGTGCATAAACACAGGTTACCTGTATCCTACATCCTGCCAGGCTTACAGTCCTTCGGATCAGGACATTTTTATGTCATTCATGAAGCTATAAAATTTATATTAACTAAGCTTTTATGTCACTGATGGGCAACCTGTGGCACACAGGTCAGAAATGACAAACAGTGCTACAGTCAGTGGTACACAAGCACAAATAAAATGTCTATAGCTGTGGAAAAGCTTCTGAATGCCGAAAAGAGCAAAGGCACAAAAAATGACCTGGAGGAATTAGGGTAAGAGGTAGGGGAATATTTTGCACAGACATAAAAAGTCTTTTCCATCTCCAGTTAATTCTCTTCCATCTATCTGGAAGCTTTCCCAAAACTTGCATTTAATTTCAAGGCTCAGAAATTATGTTCCTTTCTAGGTAATTACTTTCTCTAGTAATAAAATTAAACACAGCAAAAGATCTTTAAATATTGCAAAAAGTTAGTAGGAAGCAGGCTTTCATATCTGGCTTTAGGTACAAAGCACTGCTCTACCCAGCCTGTGTGGAGACACAGAACTCACTCAAAGAAAGGCATTGCACAGAAAATGCCAACATGCCCTTAGACTGAAAATATTTGCAATATATATTACAGTCCTACAATGTGTTACTTGTAGTTATTTCAGTGTATATGAACTCATGTATTTAAAATGCAAAATCTACCTGACCCATTTAATGGCTCCACCAAGTTTACAGGCAACATGCCCCAGCCAGACTGAGGTGGGTGGTGATGAGACACAAACAGGAGAGAACTCCAGATCCAGATGTTCATGCCCAGCAGCAACACCAGCTGTTTAGAAAATAACATCTTTGCCCCTTTGGACTGGACAAAATATGTTGTGCAGTGAAGTACAAAGTAAGCACGAGGCTTGACTCTCTGTAGATTGGGATACTGGAGACTTTCTTGCAGTTGTACTATTTCCCACTGACATGATACATGTAAGATGCAGCTTCAGAACCTAACCCAACCTGCAACAGCTGCAGAGCAAAACTGCTCCTGATGGTTGGTGGCCCAAAATTAAAATGAAAATAGAAATTACTCCACCTATGTCCCTCAGCGTACGTAGGTTTTGTGGAAACCTTTTCCTATATGAAATGTGTCCTGAGAGTAAGCCACACGTATCAGCCATGCTGTGAAATCACAGCAATATACAATGGTCTAGGAACAAAATACTGTCCAGGAAAGAGAAGCATTATACAGACTTCAGAGTTCTTTCTTCACAAGTGAAACCCCACATTTTTCCTGGTGGAAGCAGTGTTATGCATCTGTACTTACAGAAATGTGTAAGAAACAACTGTCAGGTGTGGCTGACATTGGAACAAACACCTCCAAATGCAGGGGGTGGGAGGGAGGAGAGCGGAGGAACATCAAAACGGCTGTAACTATTGAAAGTACCAAAAAAACACCCAGTTCAATATCCCCCAGAAACAAATGTCAGGTCTCAGTTAATAGGAAAATGACAGAAAATAGCACCTGGGAGGACCACAAGCAGCAGTCTAGACCTTTACTCTGTGCATCAGTTCCATAGTGACTCATAGCACAAACAGCTGCTTCCCAAAGATGTCCCAGTCACGGCCTAGAATTGGCAAGTTCTGAGCTTGCTAATTCTAAGATATTTTAAACTGAACTATTGAGCTATAAAGAGCAGAATTACAGCCTATCTCCACCAAGCAGTTTTCTTTTTTTTTTATTCAAATCTCCGTCTTTTAAAAGCTGAAGGTCTTCCAACCTCTGGAAACCAGTTACATCAGAAAAAAATAGGAATGATGCCCCATGAGTGCTTGTGAGCACAGCATGCAGCCCTTTCACAGAGTCAAAGTTGTTCCTTCCATCAGCTTGAGTGACCACAGGGTTTTTTGCATATTAATATAAGCAGACTATACTGAAAAACTCAAAATATCGCAGAGAATACCTCGGTTTCTAAAGGACACCATTAATATGGCATTACGAGAGTGAAAAAAAAAGGAAGACAATTAAGAAATACAACTGCAAAACAAACACCAAAGAAATATGGAAGAAAATAACTGTCAGAGGATGAAGTATTTTGTATTAATAGTTCATATTTGTTTCCACTTGCTTCTGAGCAAATCAAGTTCTTCTGTGCTCCTTTCCAGTGGTGCCTACCGAACTGTGATGCATTTTCCAGAGTCAGGCTCCTTGGAGCTCTTCAGTGTCTTGGGTGAGAACATAGCACAGCAGAGGGGGATCAGGGGCCTGACCAAGCATCCTGCACTCCACCAGTCCAAGGCTCTAAGCAATCCCAGGCTAAGCTTCATCTCAGACCAAAGGCTGCAGCAGCCTCTGGAGCAGAACGCAGGCAGTCAGAAACACCACAGTTTTGTCATTATTGCAAAGGATTATCCCACATCCTCCAAAAGCACATGTGGGGCTACTGCTCTCTCTCAGCACTGGTTAGCAGACCTTACTGGTAATGCACCGTGAAAGGGAACTGCTCTGGAAACAGAACATTGCACAACAACATTCCACTTCTGTGGTACTGATTGGGCGCCAGTTATGTATCATTAATATTGTGTTTGGATAGCAAATCAGGCAGACTCAGCTAAAATAACACAGCTTGTTTTGGTAAGTCTTTGTGTAAATAAAACTATTGTACTGTTCATATTCCATACTTATTGCTTCTCCCTATGGGCCTGATTCTGCTTTTCCTCTACTCAGTAAAAACCAATTCCATAAGTTTTTCATTAGTTTCACAATGTATATTTCACAACATATAACAGTCACAAATGTGACCTTTCTCCAGCCATTTTCTGCAAAAGGTCTCTCATTCTCTGCAAAATGCAACCATTTGTTCATCACTTTCCTTGAAGGCTGAATTAAAAAGACAGATCATGTGTCATTTACTTCTGGATATACAAAACCCTTCCCCAACTCCCAAAAGCAATGCCGTGACACACCAGGGATCCAGAATGACTAGTGGCGCTGTTCTGGTCTATTAAGGTGCAAATGGAGTCCAAAGTCAGTGCAAGATGAAGATACATGATACCCAAATCAATTTGTAACTGAACAATTAGACATCAGTGGAAAACAAAATCTAAATAAACTTAAATTATGAAGTCACTCACTAGTAACTGTTATCAAACCAAGAAATTTCTCATACATTGCAAAAAAATCAACAGGCATGGGTATCTAATGTCTGTATTGACCATTTACCCCAAATCTGGACTGAGTAATGAGCATAGCTGGCTTTTTGGAGGGGGCTTCCTGCAGGTCAGTAGGCTGGATCAGGCAACCAGCACAGAAAATATCTTTTGACCATGAAACCTGCCTGTGGCAGATTTCAGTTAAGTAGTGTCTACAGACAGTTAGGAAAGTGTGCATTATTCTTGCAGAATTCCAAAAGGGAACAAGGAACACAGTGTAAAGAAATCTAATATCAACTGACTCCAATCACACAGTTTGCACACTCAATAACCGTGAAGAACTGGTGACTACAAATATTTCAAAAATATGTTTGAAACAGACACAGGAGAAATAAACAAACATTGGAGAAACGGTTTACCTTTGTGTTACAGCATACAGAGCGCTGCTGAACATGTCCCCACCTGGTGATTTGGTAACTGTTATGGCAAGATTTACTTCTCCCTGCATGGGCACTGCTTTCCAAAGGGACAGTTTGCTTTAAGGAGTTTAATGATGGAAATGCTGGAGACTGACCACAAAGCACACAGTAAAATCCTTCAGCACAAGCATAAGCTCAAAATTGCGAGCCAAGTGACCACTCTAGGGAGTGAATGGGACTTGGAAAGAGTAATATTTATAGCTGTGATATAAAATTAGACCCCAGGCAGACTCTGCTTTGTATCAAGAATCATTTGTTCCATTTATTCCACTGACAAAAATTGAAACATAAGCATTGACTTAGGCTTGCTCAATCTACTCCCAAATCTCATGATATACAAAAAACTGAAAAAAATTGCATTAAATCAAAACTATTTGAGAGCTATATTGAGGTGTCTCCAATACCCTTGGAAGTACTTGGATGTACTCTTCAAGCAGGAACATGGGGATGCATCCTGCCTAAATATGACTAATAAACAGTAATGGTATCCCCCAAAAAACAACCAATACACAAAGTTGGTCAGACTCAATGGACTTGAGTTCCAAAGAGATGAAGAAAATAAATGTCATAATCTTTAAAATACCAAATTCCAGATCATTGTGCATCTGTTCAGATTCAGCATGACACAGGTAAAAGGTAAAGTTACTTTAACACCTATTTCCTTCTGCATGTTTCTGTCTCAAAAACTTCCCCCTGTCCTGACCACCAAATCTCCAGGTTTTTTTCTCTCAAGCTTCTCCATATAATTAATTTTCAAATAGTTTTCCATACAATTTGTTTTTTAACTTCTCTTTACCACTAACAAGCTTTTGATTTCTTTTTTCTCCCATACCTTACAAAAAAGTTATACCATGCCACCTGTAAGACAGTAAACTCATGCATCAAATGCAACTTGAAAAGGAATAAAAAAACTTCGCTACCTATTAAAATTAAAGTTTTGGACAAAACAATCTCTGCTGAGAACATTTTGCGTTATGAATCAAGTCTTTAGTTCTCACTCAAAGACCTTAAATTTGTGACTCTGTTCTAGTCAAGTTTATATCAAGCTGGAATCTTGCACCATATTCAGGTGCACTTTGCTACATTTTTTCTGTAGACAGCAGTACTGGTAGAGGAAGTGTAATGATTCTCTATTTCACTCATGCTATGTCAGGCATAAAGACTGTCTTCTGGACAGCTGCTCACACTCCTACAGCAATTACAACAACTCATAATGAGCAAAAATTGATGTTTTTCAAACTGTTCTTAGTGCAATTTGGCAGTTAGGAAGTATTTCCAGATCATTTCAGGGATTTTGCATCTAATGGACACGTCTAATTCTGGGTTGCTGTTGGAGGTTTCAGCATACCCCATGCTCAGATGTTATATTTCTAGCAGAGATGATGAAAAGATTCCATTTGAAAATATAATATTTCTGCATTTGGTAATTTGAACCATATGAAAGTAGAATATATGTTTTATACAGAATTTGATTAACGTGGTTGTTTCAAGAAGAGTAAATACTCGTATATCTTTCAAAATCTTTTCATAAACAATGAAGAAAATAATTGTTCCTAACTGCAGGATGAAAAGTGAGAAAAAATGATGAAGTGAAGTAACAGAAAGGTTAAATTTAAAAGCATCTAAAAAGAAGTCAAAAGAAAGTTTTCGCAGCCATTTATGGCTACTGGATGGCAAAGCATAGGATACATGGGTAATTATTACAGACCAATTTTATTCTGTAAATACTCACCTGTATGTGGCAGGAATTCGGCTTGTTTCCGGACACACCATCCTGAGCAATATCCTGAGTAGATATAAAAAAAAAATCTTCTATCTAATGTTTAGTCAAAAGCATGTTGAATTTGTCTCCTGTATCATAAAATTTATTCCAGGAGCCTGCAGAGCACTGGAGAAGTCTGTTCTTTAAATATGCTTTAATTTTGTTTGACAAACATAATCCTCCTGCAGTGATGTGTTGTAGCACACAAATGCAGCTAGTGAAGCAGAAGGAGGCTCTTTTCATTAGGAAACATGGAAAAAGAGTTCAGCTGAAAAAAATACTCAGACAGCATATCAAAACTCCTATTAAAAGGAAAAATAAGACCAAGGAACAGAAAATATTAAAATGAAGTTAAAATATAGCAGGAAAATTCAGCATCTCTACCTTCAGGACACTTGTTAAATACATATAAAATTCAATTGCATTTTTAATGACTATATTAACTGTATGTGGGGAAATTTTTTTTTTTTTTTTTTTTTTTTTTTTTTTGGAGTGGAGCATTCGTAAGCAAAATCCCAGATTCAGCAAAAAGATCCATCTGGATCTCGT
The DNA here is from genome assembly GCA_013398055.1 of Ifrita kowaldi. Taxonomy (NCBI): domain Eukaryota; kingdom Metazoa; phylum Chordata; class Aves; order Passeriformes; family Cinclosomatidae; genus Ifrita; species Ifrita kowaldi. The sequence goes on from VZRS01007371.1 coordinate 457,813, forward strand.
GCTGCCCAAAGCTGGATGCTCATGGTTGTGTGGGTTTACACAGAACAGAAGTTGCCAGACAGAAACTGTATCCCTGAATTGGCCTTCTCAAATTAGACATTTGCTTCTAATCACAGTTGTTAAGCTGTAATAAAGACAGAAAAATAAGAGCTTTTAAACAATGCAGTATGGCCATGTAAGAATTTTCTTTTACCTGTAGAACCTTGCCTTCAGATCCTTCCAGGTAAGGAAAATGAACCAGGACAACCTGGAGTTTTTAGCAGCCTCTCAGAATAACCAGTTGTGTAATTTTTCTACCACGCAAGTTAATTTTTAAATCTGTGCGTCTGTTCCCCGAGTTGTAACACCCTCACATGACATTTGTGACACATCTGATGGGTTTTGTTAGCTTTGTGCTCTTTAGAGTTAGGCTTGATCAATAGAGAAAAAGCACAAGACCAACAAGCTCCATCCATACACAAGAACAGGATGCAGCAGTGGATGGAGCTCTTTCATGGCCATGAAGAAGCACAGATAAAGGAAATTATAACTTCAAACTGAGCTACACTTTTTCCTTACATGTCTCTTGCAATGAGAAGAATAAGTTTAGCTTGGGACCTTGACATTCTGTCATGCTCTAGGAAGACAAGAAAAAGGCACAAAATTATGTGAAAGGAATTAAAATACTACCTGCAGGACTGAAAAAATCATGTTAATATTTCCTGAGAAAGGCACTTGTAGCACAGGAGAAGTCAGACTAGAGTTCATTTGCTTTCTTTTTTGTTGTTTGCTTCCATGGCACGTAGTGGTAGAAGGATTCAATCTACTGGACGCATATCCTAAAATATGGAACTTCTCACAGTATCCTTACTACAGCCACCTGAGGAATAAGCAACAATTTCCTTGAACATGGAACAATTGAAAATTAATATCTAGTAGCCAAGCACAGCAGTAACGCAGTAATAACTATCTGTTTCCCTGTCCCAGTTAATGAATACCTGAGGCCAAGCAAAATAGCTTACAGCTGATGGAGCTCTGAAGGCTGAATATGAATCATCCCCTGCCTCGTCAGCATCCTGACTCATCTTCATTGTGCACAAAACAATGTTATTTATTTATTGCCCATGGCTGTAGCATGCGGGTGCCAGTTTACAGTCAGTGTGCTGGCAGGCAGACCCGTACAGCACAGGCTCTAGACCATGTCAGAGGGCTGTTAGATGTCATTGTTGGTAGCACCAGCTTTTTTTTGCTTTGCTTTGTCTTTTCCTTCTGCTGCTGTCACTCTGGCAGTTGCAGTCAGTGGCTGAATTTGTCATTGCTTTCCCATTGTTCAAGATTATGGATGAAGTCAGTAACGATGCAGAACTGGGAGCCCAGCCTTGCAGATAAGCAGCAGGCGAGAGGGAAAATGGTATGGGGATGTGATGGTAACACAGCTCCAAATGCTCTCATTGTTATCAGCTACCATTTTTGTATCATCAAAGCCAGTTTCTAGTTTCTTTTGTTTCTAGGTGTATCATTCACATGTATTTGAATGGGGACTGAGCTTCTGAGCATTTCCAATGCCTTTACCTTTCACCAGATAATTGCATTCTGCATTAAAACATTCACATAATTATACAAGTAGTTAGAGAGCTGCTTTTTCTCTTACAAAGCCTTTTGCATTTCCTTTGGCAATGCTCCTCTCCTATGTAAAGAAAGATATCCATGAAGAGAACATTTTACTTACTAAAAAATGGGCAACGCACCATACCAAGGCTGGATTTCAGGCCTTTTCTACAATTTAGCATCTTATTAATGTTTTTTTTTCTTTGAGTTAAGCTTCTCAGCCTTCATATTTCAAATCAGTTGAGATATATACATCAAGGTAGAGATGTCTTGAATAAACATGCTAAGTATCTGATAAAAAGAAAGCCAACAGAAAACAAGCAGCAAAGAACAATAGGAATAAAAGAATCATTTAGGTTGGGAAAGAACTTTAAGATCATTGAGTCCAACCGTTAACCAAGAACTGCCATGTCTGCCACTAAAACATGCCCCTAAGTGCCAAATCTACACGTCTTATAGCAAGTCAGCCTCCAGGGATGGTAACTAAACCACTTCTTTAGGCAGCCTGTTCCAATGCTTGACAACCCTTTAAGAAATTTTTCCTAATATCCAATATGAAACTCTTCTGTCAGTTTTCAGTAACTTATATTCTTGGGGTATCTGAATTTTGGAGTGCTCTGTATAAATAGTTCTGATTTGTTTCTAGAACTGCTAAATGCTGCTGAGCTTATTGGAAATCTGTAAGTATCGCATTCAAACATGTCAACAGATACCGTAGTTAGCCACACATATGCACATTTAAAAACTCAATACACTCCAGACTGGAGGACACTCACAAAATTTGGACATAAAGTCATCCAGTCCGTAGAAGAGACACTGACAAACCGCAAAAATGAGGTCACTGGAAATGGTGTATATGCAAGTAATTATTTCCCACATAGAAAATGCAAAAAATCCTACTGATTGTTCTCTGTGATTTTGAAGCCTGGAAATCAAGCAACTATTTAAAACTGTTGAACAAAACCAAAATTTCAACAACCAAAGAAAGAATCCTGTAAGATTCACTGTGTGAATTTTTTTCATTCTTTTATTTTAATTTTCTTTTCTCCTTACTTACTTGCTTTAGACAGCATGGCTTCCATTCTCATGTTTTATTACAAAAACCTAAGAGCCAAAGGGTTATTCTAGTTACCTCAGTTAAAAGATTTAAAAGGGAACCCAGAAAAATCACAGGAGGAGCCCTGAAATTCCTGTGGCGAAATGGCAGCAATCTGGAAATGGACTGCACTGGCAGACAGCTCCATTAAATCTCTCCAGTCCCCCATGAATACATCATTGTTTAATTTCTCCCACAGAGGGGAGTACACAGCTCTAGATGTGGAACTTACTTGTTTTAAGAATGGCTTCTGTCTGCATTTAATTACTTTAGCACACAAAATATCCTGTCACCTGGATAGTGTTACCCTATCTGTTGGTCCTAAAGGCAATACAGGGATAGCTGTTTGGAAATAAACTTTTCTGTTTATTTCTGTTTATTATTAAGGACATGAGAAATGGAGGATTCTCAGGATCACAGGTAGGTTATACAGTCTCTTACACCCTTTCATCTATGTGTCTCACATGAAGGTAAAACAATAAAAAGGAAGCACATCAAATGTATACGACTCCACAAGAACCTTCTGACTTACAACCATTCACACAGTGAGTTCTCACTTATTTTCAGGCACCAAAGCAAGGGATAGCACTGGGACCCTAATGCAAGAATTTATAGAGCCAATTTCTTTGCAGCCTTTTAGCTGTGTTTCAATACTTGAGATACATCCCCAATACTACCTGATACTTTGGAACAAACGAAAACTGACCAGGAAGTTTTCTGACCACAATTCACAGTTACAATACAATTTAAAGGCAATCTTGCAATAAAAGTTGAATCTATTCATTTTCGGTAGGAGGAAGACTCAATTCTCTCCCATTCAAGCCACTGGCAAAATTCAGAAGAAGCCTGACCAATTATATATTATTTACTAGAGTGTAATTTTTTTTTCTCTTTAATATTTTTCTACTGTTTTTACTGTAATATTTTGGGTATAAGAACACCACAGTGCACAGAAAAAAAATATACAACTATGTCAATTTAAATTTGCCTATTGAGTTACTATAAGTTCAGAGCTATATCGTATTCTATTATATACACAGTAGCAGAAAAAAATTGGACCCAGTAATCCTGTGTAGTCTCCAGACACTGGAAAAAGTAATAGATCTCTTGATCTACAGTTCAAAATCTATTTTTCCATTCAGTTTCAAGTTCAAGTTAAGGAAGCCTCCTACTGGGGACATCATAAAGTAAATTTTATTCTTCATGAGTAAAGAACTTCCTGTACATATTAGAATATGCCAAACCTCTCGTAACTCATATATCCTGTTCCTGCAGTTTGGAGAATTTTTTTCTTACTGTCATTTACAAATGTGTTTTCTTTCAATTGTTTAATTACAACCAGAGGAACCACATTTTGGCAATTTTAATTCCCTGGTTTCTGGAGTAATTTCTTATATGACATACCAGTGGAGAGGAAAAATTAAAAATTAAAAGAAAGTTACACCATTAGCTGACAGAAGTTAATGCAAAGTAAAGGGACAGAATTGCTGTGTGTATAAGTGAACTCAAACAAAGGCACAGACAGGGAAGTTAATGTAATGAGACATTATTAAAAAATACAGATGGTCCTCAAGAGCTTAAAGACAGTTGACAGCTCTTACCAATCTGAGGTGAATCTTCAAATGAAGCTTTATTGGGCAGTTTCTTGATGAAAAAATTCCAGGGGCCAGAGGAGGTAAGGATTTATGCCAATTTGTGAAGATAAACAAATGATGGCCAAAAAAGTAATTTTCCAGTCAGGTGAAACATGCTAAAGTATTCTAAGAAGAGACAAAGAGGCAAAACAATTGTATTATCTTGCAGAATAATATTTTCATGTTTGGGGTTGATCTAAAATTTTCATTTTCATTTTCATCCATTTGTACTTGGTAATAAATATATTCCTATTAGCTGACAAAAGCAAATTTAGAATTTCCCTTTTTTCAAATGTTAAAAAGGTGACAAGCATCTACATGTCAAACTGTGAATGCCACCAGATTTTTAATTGCATGTAAAGAAATGCAAAAATACTTCATTATCTGCAGCTTTGAGGAGAGAGTGTGTTTCTGAGACTGTGTGTGTGCAGTAACGGCACACAGAAATCGTCAGAGCTGAGCAGCCCTAGGGTAGGGTGCTCAATTACTCACTGAAAAAGTGTGATGTAAATTGGGCTGCACGAGCCTCGTGTACCAAGGGCTTGGCTCAAAGCGCTTCTCCTGCTCAGGACTGTTTGTACTGGCACATAATTAGTTTGTTATATTGCTCCTCATCTAAACATTGTGTGTCTGCTGCGAAGTTATGCCCTCTACACTCAGTGTTTTCTTATCTGCTGTGCTCTTGTTCCTTATTACTGAGTCCTGAGCACTCTATTCCATCTGCCAGCACTCAATATTATTTGTGTTATGTAGACCATAAAAGCAGGTTCAGTCCCTTCTGCATTCCCTGTCTGCATTCACCTCATGGTCTATGGTTCCACTCAGAAGTGAATTGCTAACTGGATAGGTTCCTGCTTGTGCTGTAGCACCTATAAATATACATTTAGCTATATATATGCACTCTCTCTATATATATACATATATCACCTACCTTTCAGGGTATTTGGATGGATATATCAGTATATAATTTGCAAATATACATTATGATAAATTATGTAAGATTAATACTTCTTTTAAAAATTAATTTAAAGAAAGAGCATTCAAATGAAAAAATATATAAACAACTATTTCTATTTTAGCCATTAGTGGACAAATAAAAAAGTTTAAGCATAAGGTGCTGGAAGTGTTTTATCCATAGAATTTTAGCATTCTGTGTAAAATATCATCTTACTGCAGGATGTCACTTTAAATTGTTTAGAAAAATTAAACCTTTTTTTACTTTTTAATCACTGTGTATTTTCAAAATTCTTATTCTTTGCTTTGTTTTTGTGTGAAAAGGACAACTTTGACAGAGTAACACATTAAAAACTTGATCAATGGCTTAGTAATGTAAAGGAAAGCATGCTTAGGATTTTGTACTTCTTTATCTTTAATACTGTGGATTTGAAATTGCAAAATCAACTTTAAAAAAAGGTCAGCAAAAAACATAGAGTAATGTGTATAGGAAAAAAAGTAATACAAGGTCACATTTCCACTTGATTTATTCAGACCATCTTTGAAAGTCACTTGACTTTCAGTTAACAAGTGCAGGCAGTGTATGGTCACTTAATTGCACAGGAACTAAGCAGATTAGCATTGGCAGTACTTGATTATGGAACCAAGTCATGAAATAGCATTAACCCTTACTAAGCACTCTTAAAGAAGAATAGTGGAAAACAGGTAGTTTAGCAACAAGGTAATTGCTGCCAGAGGGAACCCAGACAAGAATTCCAATAGTCATCATCAGCCTTTATATTACCAGGACTGAGCTGTCTAGGAAGAGTAGCCAGTACTAGAAAAAAGCAATAAATAAAGGTTTATACCCCTATATAACACTGTTCTGCAGCACCTCCTTAGATATCTGCAAATAAAAGCCAAATAATCATGAAAAGTTGCCACAAGGATATTTTTGAAGTTTGCCTGGAGCTGATTCCTTAGCAACTGAGGTGACCAAGGCAACTAAGAAAGCAATAAAAAGGCTAGCATTTAGAAAGAGTATCAAAATTTAAATGATTAATTAAAAACCAGAGGTTTCTCTGTATGTTTCCTAATTTAGTCAGAAGGATTTATAATAGAAGGAAATCTTCTGCATTATGATTCCCTGGCAGTTAGAGGCTGCAAATAACACTCTGACACTGCTGCCCATCCTGTGCTTCATTTTGCATTATTTCAGTTTAAACGCACAAGTCATTACTAATGCACTAATAATGAAAAGATGTCTCTAAATAGTAATATGCTTCCCTTTAATAGAAAAATTCCATCCTCAACTTTAGCAAGCCACACTCTGAAGGCCAGCTGCCCTGCAGCACCCTCCCTAGCCAGTCAGCACATCTGGCTCTTACTCATACTTAGTAGTTATTCATTTTAGGGGAGGTTTTTTCACTCTGATGAAAAAAGTGCTCCAGCACTTAGCAGGCATCCCCCCAAAGAGAATTCTGTTAGAAGAAGGGGACCAAGCTTTGGTTTTTGTGCTAATCCTCTTCCACGGCTCTGTCACAGTGTCTGGACTGCTCTGGGATCAGTGTGCACCAGTTCTCCCACCCATGGAGTCTGCTACACTGCACCACCCAACCCTTCCTCAGGGCTGCTTCCCCAAATTCTTGTCACAACTGAGTACAGCAAACCAGTGCTGACCACTGTAGTGGCCAGAGAATTAGACAGAGCCAAGCTGGATGTGCCTGAGACACCTGCAAAGACAGCTGCATGCAGGAAAGAGTAGATCTACAGCTGAGGATCCAGAGGAGGAACTGTACCAGCACTATTCTGTGCCTCCCAGCTCCCAGTGCTCTTAGAACCAGTATGGTCCATCTGACGGGATGCCTACAGCATTGTACTGCACTGCTGGCCACTGTAAATCCACAAACTCCCTCAAATCCACAATTCTCCCCCATATGTATCAACTTACAGCCACACATTTTAATTTGGACAGACCTTAGGAAGGAATTAAATCCAGAGACTATGCAGGATGAACAATTACACATTTCTTGGCTATTCATACTATTCTGCATCCAGGAATTCTCTGCAGGAATAGACAATTTAAACCAGTGTTTCATGAATAAAACTGAATACAAGGAAAGCAAAAACAAAACCACAAGAAGGACAGAAATTCTTTGCTAGCCTAAAAATGCGTGTATCCCAGACTGACTGGTTAAACCTTCCTTTTCTTAGCTTCTCGTGTACCATTAAATGAAAAAGCATCAGTCTTTTTGTGTTATAAGGAGGATTGTCATCAGGAGACGCCACCTTGGATCCAGCTATCACATCCCTGAAGATGTAGCCATAGATATCAACATGTGCTAGCAACTCTTACACAATATAAGCTCTCCAAGAGTAATGAATACATAACCTTGGTACTGGACACGACAAAACCTGGGTTACCACAACTCTGCTCTTATGTTGTAACCTGTGCTAATTAGATGAAACTTCTTTGTTTACACAGAGCCTTTCTACCTCACATCATTGTTTTACTGGGTAGACAGCTCAGATTGTCTGTGGTTACACTGCCTGAAACAAGAACACTATCAGGTATTCCTCCCTTTTTTCCCTGTGACAGATCCCAAGTACCCTCCTGGTACTCTGTGTACTAACAACCACAAAGAGGACAGTGGAAAATAACTAAATTTTTTACTGTTGTATCTCAACAAGGACTTGTTGGCTCTGTTTTGGTTGTAAAAAAGAGAATTGTCTGATCCAGACACAACTTGTCATTATTTTATTTTACACACAAGCTGTGTATGTCAGAAAATTGAAGAGGTTTGAAAATCCCAACCAGAGCTACCACCTGATCAGAGCAGTTTAGTCATCCTTCTGGGCAACTTCCTTCACAACACTTGGCGTGAAGACCACAAAGGATAAGGATTTTACTTGCCACATTTTGAGCATATTAACAAGTCTTTTAAGTAACAGATTCAGCTTCCACCCAAACATGATAGTCTGGAAATGGAACAGGTGTAGTTTTACCACTTTATAATGTCTCTGGGAGAAGGATGATAACAGAGACATTTGCTCTGCACAGATGCCACCTCCTGTAACAGAAGGACAATGATGGGATGGTAACCACTAGGCTGATATATGTCCCGTGAAGTCCATTAACGGCATCTTTAGGAGGTGTTGCACTGTGTTCAGGAATAGGGCCCAATCTCCACATGTAGTTTTTTAACAAATGGAGCTACATAAAAACTGTGGAGTGAATTCAGCAACTGAAAACGCTGTCCTCAGAGTGACATGAAGTATTATGTACTTCAGCTTTCCAGCAATATCATTCAGTATTTCTCATTCTGAGTGATAAGGTTTAGTGGTTTAGGGTTTACAGTGATAGTTCTGGGTTGTTGACTGGACTTGATCTGAAAGGTCTCTTCCAACCTGATAATTCTATAATGCTATGATTCTCTCCTCACCTTTTTGTTTGATTCTTTTAATTTCTGGACAATTTGCCTGTCTAGGTACAAATCAGATTACATCTCACTGCCACAGCAGTTTCCCATCCCCTATCTGAAGCAAAAATATTTCTTTTAGCCTTTAAAACTTTACAGAAATTTCCAGGCATCTTCCTTTGATGCCTGAAAATTCACCTCATATAACACAGGGCCCACCTTTTCCAAACAAAGACGAAGTTTTCACTGAAAAGACACCCCACAAAACTGCTATTTTCAATACAGTTGGGGATCTGAAATAACAAGATAAATACACCAGATTAAACTACAAATTACTACACAGCTTCAGCAAACCACACAGCTTAGATCTCTANAGCATTGTACTGCACTGCTGGCCACTGTAAATCCACAAACTCCCTCAAATCCACAATTCTCCCCCATATGTATCAACTTACAGCCACACATTTTAATTTGGACAGACCTTAGGAAGGAATTAAATCCAGAGACTATGCAGGATGAACAATTACACATTTCTTGGCTATTCATACTATTCTGCATCCAGGAATTCTCTGCAGGAATAGACAATTTAAACCAGTGTTTCATGAATAAAACTGAATACAAGGAAAGCAAAAACAAAACCACAAGAAGGACAGAAATTCTTTGCTAGCCTAAAAATGCGTGTATCCCAGACTGACTGGTTAAACCTTCCTTTTCTTAGCTTCTCGTGTACCATTAAATGAAAAAGCATCAGTCTTTTTGTGTTATAAGGAGGATTGTCATCAGGAGACGCCACCTTGGATCCAGCTATCACATCCCTGAAGATGTAGCCATAGATATCAACATGTGCTAGCAACTCTTACACAATATAAGCTCTCCAAGAGTAATGAATACATAACCTTGGTACTGGACACGACAAAACCTGGGTTACCACAACTCTGCTCTTATGTTGTAACCTGTGCTAATTAGATGAAACTTCTTTGTTTACACAGAGCCTTTCTACCTCACATCATTGTTTTACTGGGTAGACAGCTCAGATTGTCTGTGGTTACACTGCCTGAAACAAGAACACTATCAGGTATTCCTCCCTTTTTTCCCTGTGACAGATCCCAAGTACCCTCCTGGTACTCTGTGTACTAACAACCACAAAGAGGACAGTGGAAAATAACTAAATTTTTTACTGTTGTATCTCAACAAGGACTTGTTGGCTCTGTTTTGGTTGTAAAAAAGAGAATTGTCTGATCCAGACACAACTTGTCATTATTTTATTTTACACACAAGCTGTGTATGTCAGAAAATTGAAGAGGTTTGAAAATCCCAACCAGAGCTACCACCTGATCAGAGCAGTTTAGTCATCCTTCTGGGCAACTTCCTTCACAACACTTGGCGTGAAGACCACAAAGGATAAGGATTTTACTTGCCACATTTTGAGCATATTAACAAGTCTTTTAAGTAACAGATTCAGCTTCCACCCAAACATGATAGTCTGGAAATGGAACAGGTGTAGTTTTACCACTTTATAATGTCTCTGGGAGAAGGATGATAACAGAGACATTTGCTCTGCACAGATGCCACCTCCTGTAACAGAAGGACAATGATGGGATGGTAACCACTAGGCTGATATATGTCCCGTGAAGTCCATTAACGGCATCTTTAGGAGGTGTTGCACTGTGTTCAGGAATAGGGCCCAATCTCCACATGTAGTTTTTTAACAAATGGAGCTACATAAAAACTGTGGAGTGAATTCAGCAACTGAAAACGCTGTCCTCAGAGTGACATGAAGTATTATGTACTTCAGCTTTCCAGCAATATCATTCAGTATTTCTCATTCTGAGTGATAAGGTTTAGTGGTTTAGGGTTTACAGTGATAGTTCTGGGTTGTTGACTGGACTTGATCTGAAAGGTCTCTTCCAACCTGATAATTCTATAATGCTATGATTCTCTCCTCACCTTTATGTTTGATTCTTTTAATTTCTGGACAATTTGCCTGTCTAGGTACAAATCAGATTACATCTCACTGCCACAGCAGTTTCCCATCCCCTATCTGAAGCAAAAATATTTCTTTTAGCCTTTAAAACTTTACAGAAATTTCCAGGCATCTTCCTTTGATGCCTGAAAATTCACCTCATATAACACAGGGCCCACCTTTTCCAAACAAAGACGAAGTTTTCACTGAAAAGACACCCCACAAAACTGCTATTTTCAATACAGTTGGGGATCTGAAATAACAAGATAAATACACCAGATTAAACTACAAATTACTACACAGCTTCAGCAAACCACACAGCTTAGATCTCTACACAGCAAACCATATGTTCAGCATCAGCAGTAGTAGGATGCACTATGCAGACTCAGAGGAGGCAAGCCAGCAACTCAAATAGCTCTTGGGTACTGTTCCTAAGGAGCAGGCATTACAGAACAGCCCTTTGTTACTGTTCTGCACAAACTTTACACACAGGATATTTTCCAACAAAGGCTTATTAAGAAAACCTCAAAAATTATGCCAGCTTTCACCAATTGAGGACTTCATTTATATAGCTAATTTATCTTGCACAATGTCATAATAATGGCCATAAATTAGGTCCGAAGCAGGTTAAAGATAGAAATATCAGACTGTATAGGAAATATTGAGAGAATATATTTATTACTACAGACTGGAAGTCTAGACAGCAGTAAAGATAGAGTCAAATAGTACATCTCTCAAAGAATAACACTGTGGTCATAAAACCTGTACAACCAAGGAACAAAGGTCTTTGAAAGAGTTACAGAATGTAGCTACCAAGAAATTTCACACAAACAACAAAAAAAGAACAAGATTTCAAATCACTATAACCACTAAAAGTAACAAATAAAGAAAAAATAAAGAATTGTAACTATATTCTCAAGCAAAATTGCCACTTAAATCAGTGGAAACTTTCTCTAGGGAAAAACTTGAAGTACTGTAACAAATTGATTGGGTTTTTTTGAAAAGCTCATTGAGAAAGCAAGAAGAAATTAGTTGGCATGTTCAAGGTACCAACAGTATCCTGAAACAGAATTGTTTTAAGACTTCGAATTACTGTGTTTTTCCCCTCATTGCACAGTTTGAACAAGGATTTAGGAAAATGAAGGGCATAATGACTCATTAAGGGAAGATGGAAGAATAAAAACAGGCTGCAAAATCCTATTATTCCCAGTCTAAGTAGTATTTTAAAACAAGGACTCACATCCAAATTAAAGTGGTATTAAGGTAAAGGGCATTCCTTTGAGGCAGATCTTTATAATAAATTTGGCCCTGAGAAAGGCTGTTGAAGTAAATTGAGTGTTTGTCTGAAGTCCAAAAGAGTACAGTTACTTACATTGCTTTTGAACCACCCACTCCAACTACAGTTGTGGTAGAATTCCCACTTTAATACAGACAGACAATTACCCTACACGATGCCTCTCTTTGTCCTTTATGGCTTGACCTTTCAGAAAATCACTAGGGTCTGCAGTGCAGGGAATTGCTGCTACTCATAGCCTAACCCAAACATGAGATCCAACTTTTATTTTACATGTGGCACAATTATTTTGTGTAACTAACCTCTCAAAGGCATCATAAATAGAAGGAGATGAGGAAGCAATGATTAAGTACATTAATAAGGTACATGAAGTGAAAGTTTTGAGAACAGACACTGCCAAAGAGAATATAAAGATTTCAAAGTCATCCCTAAGTCTTCAAGACATAGTTGAATTAAATGTCTGATGTGCAGCACTTGACTCTTGCAGGATCTCAGTGTGATGAAACCATGATTCCTCATCTTCTTCAGTAAGTAAATTTTTTAATTGAAGTCTTTCCTACTTTTCCGTTAAAAAACTCATGGAGAAAAAGAAACCAACTGCAAAAATGTTTACAAACTGGCCTATCTTCAAGCTATTAAAAGTTGTTCCTTATATGCCTGCGGTTGAATATGTACTAAATATTTGCAGGATTAGGGATTCAGGGAACTGCTGAATAGCTATAAAATTGTTTTAGCTCTTACTGAAAAATGAGCTTTAACAACAAGGTGAAAAAGAACATTCTAGATAATGGCTTGGTTTTTTGAAATAAGAGAAGATATTTCCCATTCGCATTTTATGAGGCAATTATCTGATTTTTGAGCAAGGGTTTGACATTCTAAATCTGCATCATAAAGCCTCACTGTTAGGGCTGAGAATTTGCTTTCATTTCTTTTCCATTCAGATGTTTTTTAAGAAGAAAGGGTTCTTACTTTATCAAAAGGACTACAGTATAAAATTAAAAATGCTCAGCTGTTAGACCATGTTAACAGCAAGTCACTTTTTATCTTTTAATTTTTCCATGGAGCTGCAGTTTGATGGATGCAGAATTTTTCTCCTGGGACATCTCAGAAGTACCAGGGAAAGAATTACTGGATTCTTCAAGGACTTAATAAATAACAAGGGAATTCAGTTTTTAAATGGTGATCTGTCCAAACCAACTCAGGCTGAGACAAAGTACATCTTCTCAGCCTAGTGGTGAACATTCAAAATTACATTTGAATTCCATTATAATAACCCAATGTTTAAGCTGTAAAATTTATACTCTATTAAACAGACACAGCTCACATGTGGAGTCATTTTTATCATGAATTGCTGTAAAATAATATACAGACTACCTAAGTCCATAAATTAATGAAAGGTATTTTTACCAATTTAAAAAATTAAATACCTGATAGCTTTGTATAGATACACAAGTTTACACAAGTTTAGCTACAACTAAAATGTATTTCCATAATGATTAACAAAAATAAAACCAGCAAACAAGAACACCAAATGATCAAACAAAGAAAAACAAACACCACAACCAAAAAATCAGTCAAGTATCTGTCTAGGGAGCTGGTTAAAACAATTGAGGATATTGTTCCAAGCTCTTCTCCATTCCAGCACATCCTGACCTGCAATAGCAGGGTGGGTGAACATTTCTTATCTACTTCACCACAAAGGTACTGCTGCTTAAACAATCTGAAGATGAACTTAAAGGCCTGGTGAAGGCAAATTTAAGCAAAGCCAACTAAATTTGCACAGTACCAGGTGAGAAGCTTTCACACAATCCCCTTGCCAAACCCAGTAAATAAGGGCAGTGATCTCCATCTGTCCATTTTATATCATGGCAGATGCTACTGAGCAACTGCTTTTTGTAGTTCCCCTTTACAAACTTACACCAAAATACTGTAACTACAGCAGCTATAATTTATACATTCTATTTTCACAATGCAAATCTGCAGATAAACATTTAATTCACATTAACTTTTTCCAGTCCTCATCCAGTTTAGTGCATTCAAAAACTACATCTCTATTATAGAATCAGATAGTACACACAAACTTAGCCCAAAATAAGAAAATGAATGAATAATAATTGAATACATTTATCTAGTAAAGTTTTCAAGGAGGACAATTACAATCTTTTCAGACAGCGATGATGTTGAGAATAGCAAAACCAGCAACTGCTTGAAGATATCAACCTATCGACTCTTCCTCAGAACTGAAAATTATAATTACACTTGTAGGAAACAGAATTGTTTGAGCATCATTCTCCTTCTCCTCTCTGTTTGCAATACCAGATACAGATTTATTGGAGATGAAGGGATAGGAAGGGTAAGGGACAAACTAAGGAGAAAGTGGGTAAAATTCAGTACATTTTTAATACCAATAACATAGCTGCAGGCTGAACAGCTCAGAGTAGACAACAAGCAGTGAACTAGTATGTAACAAATAATCATAGCAGTAAAAGTAGAATGCAGTATAAAAATAGGCAACGTGGTTCTCCACATACTAGCTTTGTTGTTGAAAAAAAATAAATGCTTCAGAAGAGCATTTCCACTCAATGGAGTTGAATTCAAACTTCCAGAATACACAGATCACAGCTGCAGAAGAACAAAATCAATCATTGCAGTAATAACTACCATCATCTCCTTTACAGAGTTTATTAAGTTCCAAAAACTGGGGTCTGATAATATTTTAAATAATGCTCTTTTAAAACTTCTGCTTCACTTGTATTAACCATAGGCTAGCTTTTTCTGTACTCAACCGTATAGCTGAGATTGTTTCCCAGTCTCTCATTTATTTCATAAACAAAACCTAATTATTCATACTCTCACTAGGATTTGTACCTCTGACATCCTTCTGCCCATCCCCACAGTGCTGTGGGGTTCCCACCATTTCACACCCAGACCTGTGATGCACAGGCTGTCTTTCTGTGGCTACAGAGGTGTAGGAAGGCAGGCGATGGATGACTCCATGTGCACGGAGAATGTCCCCTAACACGGGGACAGAGGCAAGAAAACAGTGCCCACACAAACCCAAGAAATAGATGATGGGACCAAACCAGGTCTAACCATAGTTGATATGTGCTTTCATGAGCCTTTCTGAGCCTTTCTGAGGTCAGGAAGCATTTGGACATGCTCTCAGGCACATGGTGTGATTCTAGGAGTGTCCTGTGCAGGGCAAGGAGTCGGACTTGATGATCCTCATAGGTCCCTTCCAACTCAGCATATTCTGTTACTCTGATTTCTTAATCAAAGCATCAAGTATACAATAATTTTAAAACACAGTCAAAAGTGAGCATATACTTCACTGAATTAAGTTCATAATACATAAAACAAGACTTTGCAACACTGTTCCCCAAGTTATCTGTCTAAGGTCCTTCCACAATCACGGAAAGAATTAGACCCATCAGAGTGAATCCAAAGCAACCAGCAAACTATGAGACTGGCTTCTTGTGTAGCCAGGATGAGTTCTGGGAAAGAGCCTTCAGAAAACCTCCCCACACATGGGTTGAATAATAAAATCCATTCAAAGGAAAGGAATTCCGAGCAACTGCTGGTATTAACACTCAGACCTTTGGAAAACAGTATAAGGAGGTGCAAATGAATCCATCACCTTTTAGAACACCCCTATATCTCCTCCAACACTGCTGCTGAGGACAAGGCACAACCAGGAGGGTTGTGTCAGGATTCTGTGCAGGCTGTGACCATGAAAGAACAAGTTGTGTTGAGAAAGCAGAGACCGTCACACCCTGAGCAACAGGAGGTGCAGCAAGGTAAAGGCAGCACATGAGAACAGCACATGAGGTGCATACTCCTTTTACACAGGCTCAGATTTTTGTCAGACATCAGCTTTGGTAAATTCTCCCAGAAGCTTCCCCAACTCAAATTCCAGGACACATCAGTAATGTCCTGCATTTGATGCAGCCAAGGTCCCTTGGAGCCATGCCCTGAAGTTACTCCACATGTTATCTATCTAGTTTCGTAACCTGGAGGAGAAACAGTGCTACTTTATCCGTGGCTAATCAAACAAACTTGTTCCAGAAGTGATGGTCACCAGAAATAGACCTAGTGTGGAACAGCCAATGCCTCCTGTCTGATCAACAAACCCTTGAGAGGATGAAATTAAAAGATGCAGGTATAACCATCTGCAGGGTTCTGAAGAAGGCACATATAGTCCACCTCAGTCCCATTTTAGGAAGATAAGCCTCTGTGGGGACTCAGCTGTACTCCCTAAAAGATGGTGAAATATATGTGATACTCCCCAACAAGCTCAGCAGGAGTGTTCAATCAGGCTTCTCCCAGACCAAAGCCAGCCATCCTCCTGTGGCAGCCTGAAAATGCTGAACACGTTCATGAAGAGTCTTCCCTTCAAGTCAGCGCACTGCAGCCCCAGATAGCACATGGGCCTTGTCCAGATGTGTGAAAATATTAGGTATTTGACACAACAACATCGTACTTCTGCATCCTAAGCAGTGCTCTATAAAAACAATAGTTTTATACATGTTTTTTCAGCAGAGCTCAGATATAAACTGTACTGCACAGGACGATATGCACACTAACTTGGGACTGGTTTCCACCAGGCCATGAAATTAACAGAATTTAATCTCAAAGAAAGTGAAATCTTGATCATAAAACATTACTTTAAACTGAAAGTGTCTAGGCAAAAATTTTACTGAACCTTAGAGTTTTTATGGGCAAGCATGCACAAGATTTGTAACATGGGTCAATTACAGCTTCTTAAAGCTAAACCTAGGCTCTGCTTCTCTCAGTAGCTCTTAGACTAGATCAGATTCCAGCAGCTCTGAGCTTTTCAGATTGCAACATGGTGGCTAAGAAAATGCCAAAAATCTCTATACGCCCTTTGCTTAAGTGAAATCATGTCATGAATATGAACGTCCAGCTGATGTGCTACCCACTCAAAATGTAAGGAACAAAAATGCTAGTAGTTAGTAATCATTCAAAACAGTACATTTTTAGATTAGATCCGAATTAATTTCTCTAATTGGAGGAGAGACAGGGCCTCTCTGAAAGGAGAGGATCTATTTGCATCTCCTTATCCTGTTTTCTAAAAGTCTGTGTTTGCCCCATATATTTAATCAACATTTTGGCTAGGCTGCTCTTCCCCAGACAAGTTTATTCTTTTCCTACCACTCAGATGCATTTATCACCTAAGATAGCATCTGAGTTTTACAGCAGAATATTGCAACATCACTGAGGTCACAGCTGATAGAAACCCCTGCTTGCTCATTGAAGATCTCCATGCTGGCCTCAGAGTGTAAGTCCAGAAATGTATTTTAATTATAAGTTTAAAGAATTTTAAAAATGCAGAGGTTATTCTGATAAAGCTGCCTCTCAAGAATAACTTGTTTACCTTCATTCAGCAATCTATTTTCTTTTCAAAGCAGATATGAAGATTAAAGAAAGAGTAAAGTAAAATAAAGTTAGGAGAGAGAAGGTTTTATTAAGCATTTTGCTAAGATCTAAGGAAAAAATAGAAAAAAATCTCAACACAGTAAGTTTAGTCATTTACCTTGCTCAGAGATACTTACAGAGACCAGCCACCTCTGCTGTGACTCCTGTATTGTGTGATGCTTACAGTGACATGAAAACGGAATTTAACAACTGTTCTGGTAATGCAGTGACAGAAAGCCACTACAAATATTCTTTAATTATTCTTATTTTTAAACTTTGCCTTTTACAGTGCTGTCTACTTGCTGCTGTCCTTTTTAGCCCAGCTGAACTGATTTTATACCCCTTTGTTAGAAACTTATTACAACTCATCTTATGCATCTGTCATTGCAAATTGTGCTTTTTGAGAATTCTGCAGCGTGGCCGTCCTATCATTTTCAATACACAGTTACATTTTGGTCTGAGCATTTAACATGAACTTACTCTTCATATTTTATTGGGACACTCACAAAGCTTTTATCATACTCACCTAAACACAGCATGATAGCTAAAAAACTATATCAATCCTTGGGCTAACACATCTTTTAAGTGGACACAACAGGAATGATTTGAAAGAATGGGACAAACCTCCTTAGAGAAGCACAGTATAATCAGAAATAGGATAGTGTTAAGCTATCATCATAACAAATAAACCAAGTTTTTTCTCCCTTTGAGATAGTCTAACAAGGGCTTATTAACAATGACTGCAGTAGCCAAGGCTCAGAGCAGCCTACACTGAACTGCAGAGCACTGTCACTCTGCCTTGGGTTGAACAAGGCTGGACATTCAATTAGCTCTTTTTACAGCACCAATCATGACTCCAAAGGCAAAGGGGTGAAGAAGACTAGAAAGTCTCTTCCCTGCAGAGGTACTGGAGAAGAACAGGAATAATCCAGCCATGAAGCTGCAGCACTGACTTTACCATAGACCCAGTCTCTGATGATCCTTCTTGCAGCTCCTCTCCTGCTAGCTGACCCACAGCTCCAGGGAGGGCTCTTCCTCAGCACTGGGCTCTGACCATGAATACCAGCACACCTTTAAATCTCCACTCTCTTACCCATCTCTGTCCTACAAGGAACTCATTTCCCACGATGCAAACTAGGTCTCCAGAGGATAAGAGGAAAGATTTTCTCATGTGAACACACTCTCTGTAAGTTGTTACCTTGCTGAAAAATTTAAAGCTGAAAACATGCCCCTTTCTTCATTCCCAGACACCCTACACACACAATTTAATTTAAAAAGCAACAACCTACTACATTTCATATTTCTCATCTGTTTTTTCTTTAAAAAAATTTAAAGCCACATACTGCGGCTTTGAGGATTGAAGGATACTGTTAGTAGCAACCATGCACAGTATTATATCCAAGTATTAGCCCATTTGAGGCTTTATCAGGAAACTACATCATAATTAACTGGCCACAATGTGGAGTTTTGAAACAGAGGTTGGGTCATGTTACAAGAAGGAAAGCAGAGTTAGTTACTGCTCCAGAGAGCTCTCAAGTCAGTAGGAGACTTTACATCCTTATTCCTTTAACATAAAACTGATTTCCCACAAGTTTTACATGCAGACTGTTCCATGAAATTAGCAGACAGTATTTATATGTTACACTGATGTATTCCAGATGTAGATTTTGATATTCCCAAGTAAAAAAAAAAAGACAACCTACTTAATTCAGGGGATCCTCAAAGTAAACCTCAGTGCCGTTTATTTTCCCTCACCATGTTCCTTTTGGCAGAGCTAACTTAACTCATAAACAACAGGGCTGTAACCCAGAGAATGCACCATGCCCTCAACCACAACTGAAAGCAATAGGAGTGGAGCACGCTGAGCACCTGGCAAGGAAGTCCTTCATTAGCACCATTTGGAAAGTCATACATGAGATCACTCACTCCTGGCTCTTAACAAAGAATATGAGGTGGTCCAGAGCAGAAAATGTATCCAAATCAAACACATGTGTTCACATATACCACTACCCTGATGGTTTTAATAAAAAGGGTAAGAATTTATTCCTAAAACCATTCTAGAATTGTCCTGTATTTTGGGTATAATTCACTGCTTGTGTTTGGCTGTATTGATTAGAATCATGATAAAAACCTGTAACTAGGACTTGTCCTAAAAAACCCACAGATAATTTGGCATGACTGTCCTTTTAAAGTTAATGGCACTGCTTAGGCTCCTATGCAAATAAGAGCAAGAAATAAAGAATCATTTTCAGAGACACTCTTTGCATAAATGAAATGACCCATTCTTTTTAAAAAAATAGAAAGATAATTTGAAAGGAAGAAGCAGTTTGAGGTAAACCATAAACAGACAATGTCTCGAATTTCTTCCTCATAATCAGTTTGTAATTGAAAGCTTTACAAACAGGACAGGCTGCCTATATTCTGAAGAGACTGCCATCTTCTCTTTAGTCCATGGTATATAATTCAGTGAAAGAAAATACCTTTTTTCTTTCTGACAGTCTCAGATCCTTTCTTCTGCCACTTCATCTTTGGTTGTATTTTATTTGCATTGAGTAGCCACTTTCCATCCGTTTGCTGAGGCCTTTTATCTCTCCTTTTACTCAGACCTCTAATTCTGTGCCAGGAATGCAGCGCACCACAACTCAGAAGTTGTATGCCAGCATTCATCCTAGTTTAAGTGTCCGGTGTTCAGTTCTAGCTGGGAAAATCCTACAATTCATTCAACTTATTAATGCACATATGTTGTATAAAAAACAGTTAGTGTTTCTTTCAGGCTAATAAAACTTACATGATTCTAAAATCCTGGAACAGAAAGAAAGAATGCTGTGATTGCCTACAGCTTTAAATAAAAGCTAATCTGAAGTATACATAATTAATAACACCTCTCACTGGCCAGGGTTTTTTAAGAAAAAAAAATTCATGTAGTTTTTTTCAGTTACATTTTCTAAGAGGATATAGAGGACAAAACAAAGTCACTCTAGTTGCAATTTGGTCTCCCTCAAACCTTCAATACAACCATTCTACTGTGCCATGTTTCTGTTTTCTACTGTAACCATTATCACATGGATAATAAAACAATGTTACTTGGAGTAATGGGGTAATTTTTTCAAGACGCTGCTTATTTGGACTAACAGACTGCAGTAAGACCAGTTCCTCTATATGCTATGTGACGACTGGTTTTGTGCAATAATTAAATGATTCAATGTGTCTCTCTTCCTGAAGCAGTTAAATAAAAAAAAAATAGAAAATAAATTTTAAAACCCACTCATTTTCATGAATGTTCATTTACCAAAATAACTCTCTCTATGCCATATATTATATTTCATATCACTATATAATTTAAGATTATAAGTGTGGCAAAGGGCATTGGCCATCTTTTGTAAATGCAGCCAAATCCTCCTGCTGAAAGATGTTCTCTTACACCATCATACTCTGCAACAGCATCAGCAGATCCAACCTCACACCTAAGCTTTTACCAGCTCTTCTCATTAATGTCGATCAGTGTCCATTTTGTTGGTAATAACATGAAAAGACAGTATAAATGCATACAGGGCCATTTGTAAAAATAAAACTGCATGTAAGTCACTTCAGCAAACAATAATTTTTAAACGGCCCACTCCTGTAAAATTCTCAGTCTATTCAACCTTCAGGACATCACTAAAAAATGCCATCTTAAAGATCCCAGCAGAGTCTCCATACTCCCATTCAAAGGAGGGGGTTTTTTGTTTTGGTTTCGTGTTTTATTTGGGGGTTTTTCAAAGAAAATTATCAATAATCAAATGTAGCATATTCCAATTTCAATCGAGAATACTGTTGTCACAGGATTGTTGAATCCAGTCTGAGAAGTTACTTTTCATAAAAATACTTTAAACTTTATTTACCATTGCCTGACTCACTAACTCAGTTGACATCTATTGCATCAAGTGCTGCAAAAGCAGGAATAAAGCAGGACTCTCAACATCATCATCATCATCATTATCTTGGAAATTTCTACACTGCTTCATCAATTTACAATGATGAGCTAGTCACAGATCTACCTAAGAGTCAGCTAAATACTGAACATCCTAGAAACAGCTGACAAAACAGGTTTAATTCTGAAGACTATGTAACGATGAGAAAAGGAGAGAATGGTACGTATCAAATCTTATGCCACGAAAGAAAACAGTTACCAGATCTATAAACTGATCTTGCTGTAGAAGCAAGGACACACTGTGTTCACTTGATCTCTTCCACAGGAAGAGTACGTAGGAAACAGAGTAAATAACTTGTTTATAAGAATTCTTCACATTACACTGAAGTTAAAAAAAAGTGGAAGAGATGAGAATGGTAGAGAAGTTTTGTGTGTTAGTTATGCTGCTGGACAGCTATGACTCATCCAGAACCCTCCAGGCTATTTACTGAGCAATCCATTAACTGCTGCTAATTTTCATCTTGGAAATCACTTATTTTCTTATATAAAACAGGGAGGCAGTTGTTCTTTGCACTGGAAAGTGTAACACACACATACACACACCAGTTGGCTCTGCGAGTGTTTTACTTACGTGGCCCCCACTATCTGACACTACTGTCACAGTAGAGTTCTATCAGCCCCACACAAGGACCTCCCCAGACTGTTCCCACCCTTGCTCTCACAGTGTTCCGCGCTCAGTCATCACAACGGGGCCTTTTCTGGTCCGAGAAGGGAGAATTACCGCAAATGAGATCATGGTAACACAGCCACAGAGCCATGCCAGGACTTCTCCACTGTTATGACATCTTGGGCTAGGATGGATGTTTCAGATTTCAGAACTGTGGGCACTCAACTCAACTGGCCAGATGTTTCACGATTCCTTTTGGATAAGCTCCCCAGTCAAACCCAGACAGCCAAAAACAAGAAACCTTTTCTTTCTTTTTCTTTCTTTTGTTCTTTGTTTTTTCTCTTTCTTTTAATAAGTGAAATGTCCTTTAACTGTGTATCCCTTTTCCTAACTGGCTTTCTCATTATGAAGGTAGTTGGCCCTAGTGCATATAAACTGTGGTCGAAAGCAT
This sequence comes from Ifrita kowaldi, assembly GCA_013398055.1. Lineage (NCBI taxonomy): Eukaryota > Metazoa > Chordata > Aves > Passeriformes > Cinclosomatidae > Ifrita > Ifrita kowaldi. Next base: position 480,203 of record VZRS01007371.1, read on the forward strand.
CCCATCTATTTTAACCAACTTGGTCCTCATATTCCTGCTATGGAAATTTTAGTCAATGTCCTGTTGTTGATTATCTGACTTCCATCATTCCTGTGCCCAGGAGGAGGTTTCAGCCATTTCCACCTGCATGTTTTTCTTTTAATTATTTTGTTTCAGCTGTTCTCCTGTCCTGCAATAAACAGTTCTGAAACACTGGTGGCCAAGATGTGAAAGGTGTGGAGAGAGCAGTGTTAACTGCAGTGCAGTGCTCACCTTGGCAAGCCTATTGCAGCCCCAGTGTCCCTGTAGCTGTAGGTTTTGTGCTCCCTGAACCCTAACCCTTTGAGCCAGTTGCTCACCCATCACAGGATGTGTTTATCCAGCTGTGTGCTGGACATTTAGTCCAGAAAGATCCTGTGAGAAACAGAACTGAAAGCTTTACTTAGAAATGGACACATAGCAATTTATCCAGCTGAGAATTCACACTTAATTTGGTAATTTCCATTCAGTCTTCAGAACATGTGTTTTTAACAGGAATATCAAGAAAGAAGTTAGCTGAGAGCATTGGAAGGAAATCAGCAAACAGTGAAGGTAAGAAAGAGGACAACACAGACACAAGCATTTTATGCAGGATATTATTGTAATTTAGCTTTTCTTTACTTCAGTTAGCTTTACTGCAAGGAACCCTGGACTTCATTCAGGTTAAACATCTGTTGTATCATAATTCTCTCTTTGTTAGGTGACAACAGGAGGTGAGCTACACACAGAGGTTGCAAACTCTCAAAAGTTAAGAAATACCAGATTCAAGGCTGCCTAATATAGCCTCTGCATTGTGATACATGCTGTAACTATGCAATTGCGTTTTTGTCCCCAGACCTCATGCACATCACAGCACAGACAGTTCTTCTGTCAGAATTTCTTCAATATTATTTTTTATACATTTTTTTCCAATATGTGACCTCATGACTTTACTCAATTATAATGCCTCCAAGTATTTCATGAAACAACCTTTACTGGACTCTAAAAAGAGATGTCATTTTACGAAGACAGACACATTAAGAAAGACTAAATGTTAAACAACAAGAGCCAGACCAGCAAAGCAGTTTCACTCATTTAAATAAATAGGAATTTAAGCAAGTAAAGTAGGTAACCCAAATTTAAATAAAGAAATTATTTATTGAACAGCAACAATGAAAACTTCAGAGTGTTTGGGGACTTAAAAAATTAAAAATTATGCTGTTACTTAAGGTGTTTTATTCTGTGTTTTTCACACAGCCCAAATGGCCCTGTGACAAAATAGAAACCACTCTGCCTTTGAGTTGGGATTTTGAATCGTCTTTCTTTTTACCAGTGCTCAATGCAGCCATATCTTGAACAATGTTTTGTACCTTCAATATGTAAATCAGAGTAGCCTTTCAAGAGAAAGCCCAATGAGGCAAGAAGAGAGTCAATATTAGCATTTGTTAATCCAGTGTTTCCAGCTGAGAACAGCCCAGCTGGTCAAACACCACAAAGTTGAGCCAGAGTGAGTGAGGATGAAGCAGCAAGGCATTTGTCTCCTGAAAATGCACATTAGACCCTGTCTCCATCCATCATTTTGAGATCCATCTTGCTTTCCACTTAAAAAAAGATTAGCAGAAGCAATTAAATACTATTACATTGAGCATTTATGGAGAAAAAATAACTCTTCAGAAAGTTATGCCACCTGCCGAGTTCTGATCTTTTCACTGGTCATGGAGGGTGAAGCAATGAAAGAAGTTTGTGTTCTCTGGAAGGTAAACAAATCATTTGCCTTTCACAGTAGATGCTCCAATGGTAACTATATCTGCAGTTTTGTTTCAGTTCTAAAAGCTTCATATCTTATCAATAAATCAATGGAAAGGAATAAAGCAAGAAAATGTAACTGTGAAAATAACTTGGACGCATAGAATACAACAATTCATGGCTATGCTTTGCTTTTGTAGGAATAAAATCAGAGGTAGTTTTGCCATTGCAGTACTGCACGCACGGGAAAAAATGAGAAGAAATCTTCCTGCAGTGAGTCAGCTCATCCACTGTGTCCCTTTCTTTGCTCTTCTGGTAAATAAAGTATATTTGCACACCTGACTAAATAGGAAGGTCTGATTTATTGACTTCATTGCTATCTGAATAAATGGCACCATTAGAGGAGGAAACTAAGAAAGTTGTTAAAAGAAGAGTTATCATAAGACCAAGGAAGTTTCAGTGATATAAACAGGGCCATTTTCTTTAGACTAGCAAATTTTGTGCTGTATTTAAAGGATGTGACATTGTATCATTGCCAAATTGGAATGATTACGCCTGTGAATCACCCATTTCAAAACATAATTCCTACTTACCTTGAAATGGAAAGAATGGAAAATCTAAACAAATAAAGGCATGTGGTTTCCTGGTGTTTTTTCCATAACATGTAATGCATTGGTAATCAAAGACATGACAAATCACAGGAACACAGAATTTAACCCTGAGCCAAATTTCAAACAGGTGTGGAGGGTGCAGTCTGCCAGCAACCACTTAGGAGAACAAACTTTCTTAACAAAAGGCCTCCAAAATCACAATCTGATGCAATATTAACAATTCTACAAATTAATTTTGCATGTTATGGAGTTCTATACAGATTGCAAGTGCATAGGCAGAAGATGAGGTAGTCACTGTGAGCAGATTAGAGTATCAGCTCACCTTGTACCAGGTAGAGAAGGAAAAAAAAACCCAAAAAACTACAACAAGAACAGCACGGTTCATAAGAAATGTCACAGTAAATACTATTTTTAGTACTAGAGTACTGTTACATAAACCCTTTATATTCATTATATGCGCCATTACGTGAAATATTAGAAGGCATTATCATCTAGTATCTAGATTTCTCAAACTGAAAGATGTTTCTCTAAGTCAGTTATCTGTTTAAAATGGGTCTTAATAAGGTCTAGAAAGAACAGATATTTACTAAGAGCACAGGAACACAGAGAGTAATAAAAGACAGGATGGAAATCAGAAAATATAACAATCCCTCACATCTTGTTCAAATTACAGTGAAAGAAACGAACAAGGTTGTTTCATTTCAGTGACACTGGGACCAAGACGCAAAGCACAGATGAGTCACCACTAAACGACAGAGGATTCCTTGACAATGTGTTGGGAACAACTTTACTGAACTCCTTCCCATGTTTCCTTTTGTTTGTTTTACTGTCTGACAGTTTTTGTTAAATTCACCTCTAACTGCTGTGTGTTTCATGACAGCATTCATTTTCACTTGGAGCTAGCTTAAATGAAATAGCAAACATTATTTCTAACCAAACCACATGTATGGCAATCAGACTTTCTGAGCAAAGGGCCAAGTGACCGATCCTACATTAAAACAGTGCCATTAAAACAGTGACTCAGACATGCTGATCAAGTCTAACTCCAGAACATTTTTGCTTTCTAAACCCAGTGATGTTCAATCCATGTTTCAGGTTGCCTCAACTCACTAAGGAGGCATACAATCATTTGCATTGTCTGCAAGATTTGCTGAAAGAGGTCAAGAATTGCTTTTTCTTTCTTATTGCCATGTAACTGTCTTTTAAGATGTATGTGCAACATTTAAACACATTATAATCCATTGGATTTAGAAACTAATTGACATGACACAATTAAAACAAACTGAATATATTTCTAGAAATCTAAGTTAGGATTCCTGCTGCTTTTCATTATGAAAATTTGACGTCACGGTCTGAAAAAGGTTCAAAAGATCCATATTAAAACTTACATACTTTATGTCTGCTAAATAAACTACTTCATAAGAACTACTACAGATTAGTTGCAATCTCTCCAAAGGGACAAGAAGATACCTCTGCACTTATTCTTGCTTGACCCAGAATATTTCTCTTAAAACATTGGTTGTAAAGTCCAGTCCTGATTTTTCTATGTAGAAGAGAGAATCCACCAATTGGGTTTTTTTATGTCATCAATGTTAATTAACTGAAACTGTCAAGATACAATTTTCTTTGGACCTGAATTGACTTTGCTTAACTTTATTCTTGTCTTACTGAAATTTTTTATGTATACAAACCAGGCTAGGAAATCTGGGGGGCTTGTGATCAAGTTAAAGGGTCTCCATTTCCTCTTTGATCTGCTGAGTAGGAATTCCTAAACCATTTAAATGGAGTAATGGAAGACAGACATTCTCTTCTCAGATTTTTGACAATCTCTAAAGTACTGAGAAAAGTAAACATATAGTCCATGAATAATTTAACATTTCTTTTCAAAGGAGCTAAAGATTATCTAAATAGAAATAAAGCATTCAATGAAAAATTTTTCATTGCCAACAGTTGCAAATTCTGCAAACTTACAGCATGTGCACTCATGTGGTTCTCAGAAAGCCTATGAATTTAATGTAACATAAACAGTTACATCAAAAGAGGCAGCATTATACTAAACTCACGAAAAACATACTTCTCTTTTCAAGCACTCACACTGTGTAGCCTTTATAGATCATAAATTTACAAGTAACAGTGATCTAAGAAATCTCTGTCCATTTCATATCCAGTACAATGGAGACAACTAGATCAATGTCATATTTTGTGAGATCCCAGTACACACAGCAATTGCTTCTGCTGCTTAATTAGGACGAGCACATTTTAAGGGGCAGGTGGGTAGTCCAGCTTTGGCAGAGGCCATCCAGAGGAACAAGGCAGTCTCAGTGTTATTGGACCTGACTTCACTGAACACCGTAGGACTGAACGTTGAACCCAGTTCAAGAAAATGAAACTTGAGATGCTGGATGAAGAAATAATGAAGACCGTAGTCACACAATCTGCTCCGGGTATGGCAGCACTGAAGGTTAGCACTCTGCCTCTTTATTTAGGAAGCAAAGGCTACGAGCTCGTGTCCCAAAATCAGCTGTGTACAGCTGGACAATCAAACCAATGATCCCATGAGCAGGAATGGAGGGGCTAGACTGCATTACATTCACATCTGCAATTGTTCCTGTATTCTTTACAACATGTCTGTGTTTAGGTCTAAACAAGTGTTAGAAGGAAAAGGGCAGGTAAAGCAAGTACCTAAATCAAGGACAAAGCCTGTGGTCAGGAATAGAGAAACAGGGCATCTAGTTGCAATAAAACACAAAGCAGCAGTGTTTCCAGCAGCTGCAGAGGACAGTGATCTTCATTGGAAGGAATTCAAAGGTATAGAGAAGACCACAGGCTTCTGGTACAGAGCTACAGAACAGTGAGCAGGAAAGAAACAGCTTTATTGGAGGAGAAATAAAGAGAACTCCCTCTAGGTGTGAAATGCCTGGCAGCCATGTCTCCTGCTCACTGAAACACATCTAATTCAGAAAACTTAGAAACAGGCAAATGAGTGAGAATCAGTAGTATTAAATATCAGTTCTTAAAGCACCATGGAATAATGCTGATCTTTCAGAATTGCACTAAACTGTGCTTGGAGTATCAAATCAAATGTATTTCAAGTAAATCAATTTTATATACTTTCAACACTAATTAGCCCATTCTAAATGACATTTCTCCAATTAAACTGTCCTTAATATTTATTTAGAATAACCGTCTCTTTTCCAAATTTGCCACAGTTTCCTCTGTTTTGAGGACTTTTCCCTAGTGTCACCTCCATTTGAACTCTGCAATAGCACAGCTTTATTTTATTATCCACCAAGTCTCTATATTCCAAAAGAGAAACCAAGCAGAGAGGAGTAGTAATGATTAAGGAAGATATACTCTGTATATCTGCATTGCTGCCATGGCAGCAACCTGTTCTTTCCCTATGCCTTTGCAGTCAGGAAGAGCTCACAGACCAGCAATTGCTTTTATTCACAAATCAGCTGTATGAAGCCTCATTTATACTGCCTCAAATCAAAAGCACAACAGTCCCACTGCTGTAGATTTTTAAAACTGGAAAATAAAACTAGTGATTGCCTTTTTCATTATTGCCTCATGTTGGCTCAAGATACATGAGCAACATTAAACACATTAGCAGCTGTTAGTCTGATTAACTAACTCAAGGCAACAAAACCAAAGGAATTATGGCTACCATTCCTTCTAGGACAAAACCTAGAGTCTCAAAAATGGACTTGAGAGCTCTCTGTTAAATTTATATAGCCTGGGTCTGCTAGAGAAATAATCCTTTCATATGATATAAGTGCACAGACCAACCACTGAACAATTTCTTTTGCACAATAGAAGGATAGACTGGACCGTTACAATCTTCCAGTGTGACCCCTGCAATAAATTGTGCTATAAGATTTAAGTATTCATCTTGTTTGAACTGGAGCATTTCCTTCCGAAAAGCATCCAGTTCTGGTTTTAGAATGTCCAATAAGGGGAAATTTATTACAATCTTTATTAAATCATTCACTGGTAAATCACTCACACCATTTAAGATGTGCCTGCTTGGAATCTAAACTGCCTAGTCTTAAATTTAATTGCATGGTTATCTTTTTACCTCTTCCAGCCAGACAGGAGAGCTGCTGTTATCAAATCTATGCTTCACATATGGGCAAGCTGCTCCTTTATCTCTCTTTAATAAACTTTGCTGAATCCTGCTGCAAAGAAAGGCTTCCAAATCTCAGAGTTCCTCTCTTACACCTCCCTGACTAACAAACTTCTAGATCTGAATGTGATATTCCGGTAACCATTGTACCATGGGTTGTTACAGCTTGAACAACTTCCTACTCCTTTGTTCAGACAGGGAAAGAATCACCTTCATAATGTTGCACTGGGAGCTCCTTCATCCCCAGAGTCCTTTTCTGAGTCATTACTTCCCAAAACAGCCTTCCCTCACAGAAAAACACTTCCCTGTTTAGTTTCCAGCAGCATGGTTTTAGCTCCAGCTAAGTATGTTCTGATTAATGAATTCGCACAAAGAACATAGTCCTGATATATTTATGAAATAGCCAAATACCCAGTCCTTCCATTCAATTAATGTCCAATATATTTGTCATTATAGGTAAAGCTGCACTGCATGTTAATGTATTTATATGTAGTTTGGTGTATTAACATTTCTTTAAAAAAGAAGAGAAAAAAAGATTGAAAATAGAAAATACAAGATTTATTGTCTTTAAACATTTAGGAAGGATATATAAAATGGGCCTAAGAAGTAATTGGAAATTTCTGCAGAATGAAATGTCTGGAACATGAAGAGACTCTCAGTCTCCACTACTGTTTAAATTAGCTTTTATATATTCATTGTTTTTTAGATATCCACAACATGATTTTAAGACCTGACAAACACTGAGACCTAAGCCACTCTTCATGAGTAATGGAAAGGAACAGAAATACAGCTCCAATAATAATGTCAATGTTCTTTAAATTCTTTAAGTATTGCTTCTGAGAGAAAATATTTTAAATATTGTAAAATATTTAAAATCCTTAGTCTTTCAAATAATGTCCAGATTTTTCATATGTAGTCTTGGGCTAAAAAATAACAGGGATATGCATATCTGTGAGTATTCCTTCTGAGGACAGAGCAGGGGGTGGTATCTGTAGTAAACAGAACAGCTGTGGCCTTGAAAGGATCACACAAAAATGTACATCAGGACATACATCCTCCCACAAAGGAGCCTCCCCCTCGCCAGGAGCTGTGCAATTGCTGAGCAGCCCTGCACCCAGCATGCTGCTCTCCAGCTCTCCCGACTGTCCCAGCACACATCCCTCCGAGGCAGAGCACCCTTCTGCTCCTCCTGTTTTCCTCAGTGCCAGGAGGAATAGAGGGGAACACTCAAAACAAGCATCAGCCACTTTTCCCAAGTAGAGTATCACAGCCAGCACACGAAAATATATAAACCCCATTGTGTCTGAGAAAGGCATTGACTAATACCTGCAAAAAGAGGGGATCTGAACTTAATCAAGATAAACTGTTGTTCAACAGCCACATCAGAATTAAGAGCTTCCTTTAAGAATAACTTTGCTGTTTTCCTTCCTTTCCCTTTCCTTTTATTTACATTTGGATTGTGTGGAGCATACCTCTTATCTTGTTTTACTTACACAAGGCCAAGAACAAAGGCATAGTATAAGCATCATAGATGTAGGTAAAAACATTCCATTCACATGTTCTGTTGAAAGGAGCTGTAGTTACACTTCTGGGATACAGGAACACGGATACATAAAGGTAAGGCACCAAATAGTAGGAGCACTATTACCTTTAAATCATGAGACTTATATCAGCTTATGTGGGAAGATCAAACCGGGGAAGGTATTTCTCATAACAGAAAGAGCTCCTTGAAAGATCATGTTTAGGTCAAGAAATGGCACTTCTCTTGTTTGAGGCATTTTTTCAGCTTAAGAATATTCACCCATTAGAGCACTTTACCTGGCAACACAACAGACCCTGCATCTCCTGTAGCCCTTTATATTCCTATCCACACATTTCAGAGATATGCTAAGAACTCAGATGGAAATTACGATATTGATATGGAAATTACCAGACCAGTACGAAGGTGTTATGCAAGAGGTTAAAATTACCCAGCTTTCAAAAGTGACTGAAAGTCATCATATTGCTCTGACTGCACCTGTATTGCAATGAAGAGATTTGCTGTTCTCTGACTGAAGGAGTGCCCACCTCCCTGTATAACAGAATATCTGTAGCTATCAAGCTCAATCAAATGCATTAAGTAAAGATTCAATTTGGACAAATCAGATTTTTCAGCTTAAAGAAAAACCCTAACATTTATTAGACCAGATTTCTCAAAAGAATAAATCTAGCTTGCCTTTAAACATCTCAACTATTATAATTTCAGACAGAGTGCACTGCAGCACTTAAACACGTTTCAGATATCTTTCCAAATAGGTATTGCCTCTTAAGAATATAGGGAATTTCACTGACTGTAGTTACCTGCATGCATTTTAAATATTCTGCTGCCTTCACATTTATAACCCATTTATAATCTATTTTGCTTTCATATTTCTAGAAATATGTTAATAATTTGGCAGTAAAAATTAATGTTTCATCTGCATAGAGTAAAAGTTGCTTTGCCTCTGTGAGGTTGTTAAGAGTATTCACTCCCTCTTTGCCTCAGCTGCATGTGTAGAATAATGAGGGTGTAACAAGATTTCCTATGGAACAAGACCTTATAATGTAACCTCATGCTTTTCAGGCCACATGACAGCCAAAACCACATCATTTGGAACTCTCGTTATGAATAAAAAAGAAGAAAGCACTCCAAAAGATCTGCGCAGATTGTGCAGATTAACCTAGCAGAGAAGACTCAAGACTTTTTTTTCTTCAGAAAAACAGATGTCATTGGCTTCTCATTTTCATAAGCCGTGCTGAAAATAGATTCAGGCAAAGAGGTAAAAAAGTTTTATTCTTGTGAGGATGAGCTCCCAAAGAATAAGTAAATCCACAGAGAAACTACAAGCAGGAGTGATCCCAAGGAAAGGCAAGGAAGTGCAAATGAGGACACTGTGGAAAATACCAATGCTTCTTGCACTGAGCCTAGAGCACAGGGGCATACCTTATTTTAGCTATTTTTGTACTTTTTCACACAGGCTTGTTGAAGAAAAAAGAAAGGCCAATTTTTTTTAAACTTTTAAAATTTCCTTTTAATAACACTTTTTTATTCCTTTGCTCTGCCTGGAAGCAAGACAGACATTCCACTGCAAATAAAAGGACATAAAAAATAAAAAAGAGAGGTGAGATCTCAGATCGAGGTTAGAATAAATGAGGCCCAGCGACGTCAATGGAGAGACCAGCCAAGTGATAACTGCAGATCAGCTCTAATGAGCTGAAATCTTTTCCTGCAGGGTATGAGTTACTCTGTGAGTCAAAGGAATATTTTTAAGTGACAAATAAAATGCCACAGAGAAATTAATTGTTGCATTGTTAACTACTGATTAGTCATACATATCACAATATGTGTCTGAGTGATGTCATCTTTTAAACTCCCATCCCACATGAACATAATGGGGAGGTAATTGCAAGAAGCTGGTTGGAATTAATCCAAGGGAAGGAGCAGGAAGCAGAAACTGCTGAAAAGCTTGTTTTAATCTTGACAGAGAAGTGTCATTCCACATTTTCCAGGAGAAATCCTTATCCAGTTCTCCATGAACTCTGACAAAGCAGAACTCATGTCTTTGTTCCCACATGCTTGTAAACAAATATAAAACTTTTTTTCTTGTAAATCCTACTTAGAGTTGAGGATACACATGACTTTGTCTATACTTAACTAGTCCTTGCCTAGATGAGATGCTTTTCAGGACAGATGCTTGAAAGTAGATTTATGTACTTCCTCAAACAGTGAAAACCTGATATGAAAATGCAGGTTTATTACACTGCAGTCAATAAAGAATCCTTTTTCCAGACAAAGGAAATACATTCCTGTTCATAAATCGAAGTGTGTAAATAGAAATATTTTTTCTCCTTACTCAACCCTCTCATCAATCATGACCCCCTTATAAATCATTCACAGTGATGGGCTGTAGAAAATAAACTTCTTAAATTCATGAAATCTGCACTGTCTGTCCACTTAAATGTATCACAGGACTTGTTTTCTATCTATACAGTGACAGTACCGGGTATAAATAATTTTGGTTTGCTTTTTAAGGCTTTTGAGCCAGTTGCCATAGGTTCTAAAGAACTTTCTGGGATGATTTTGAGAGTAATGTTTTGAGAACTGTTTATGATAGATGAGGGTCCCTTGCCACAATTCAACACTCAAAATTTCTGTTACCCACCTCTGTTTCTGTGTAAATTAGCAAACACCAATTTGGTAAATGGGAAAGTCCAGGAAACTTGGGGATGAGACCATGGGAGATAGAGTGGCATTGAAAGAAAACTGCAATCCCGCAAGTTCACAGTCCAGCTGGTTCAGGGTTATTCATTATTTTACTCAGGTGCTCTTAATAATAGAAGATTGAAATCCTTCTGCAGTGAAACAATTCAATGAAAGGAGTTTAGTGCTACAAGTAAAACAACTGAATATGCACGTAACACTACTTGTCTCATACTAATCCTAGTGGGCTTTTTAGGCTTTATTACTGGCTCTGGATAAGGGAATGAGGATTTAGAAAACTTCTTAAACTCCTACTTGCTCTAGAGCTGAAGTAAATAATACAGCAGGATGGAATTTTTAAATCAGTCAACTTCTATGCTACAAAATCAAGGTGATTTTTGCCATTGCATTTGTTATGGTGGAAATATTAATAGACACCAGGCAGTCTATTATACACACATAAGGAATAAGATCTGTAAAAAGAGTGTGATAAGACCATTCCTTCAGACTCATTGGCAGGAACACGAGGCCCCAAATACAAGATACAGCTGGAAAGAATAGAAGAATGAGCTGGAGTGCAAAGTCTGACAAAAGCTGAGCTGGGTGGAAAAGTGACTCCCTTATTGTTCAGTGTTGTTTGGCAAAGCTTACAGGCACGAAGGAGAAGAATGAAAGCTGTAAGCAGACAAAACTGTCAAAGGCATCATTCTGACATGGAGCAAAGATGAAGAAAATAAAGCATGTTGGAGAAAGCAGTTTGGAAACCATGAGTGAAGCAACTGCCCCCAACTCTCAGACCGTCAGAATAAACCAGGATTTTACACACTTCACTCATGCCACCAAAAATTCTTTTGCACGTAATTCTGCAAAGCTGTAAATACGCATTTAGGACCTTTTGCAAGCATTAACCATCTTCTTATTAAACCAGGCACTGACTACAGACTTGTTCATCAAGTAATAAAGCCTGATTTTTATGCAATGAAAATTGTCGTCATTAAGAAGTGTTGCAAAGGGCTGATTATCACACATTCCACTTGTAAGTAATAAAGCAGCATGCCTGCAATTCCACTCTCATATTTCCCAATGCCATATAAAAAAAAGGCATAATAATGATTTGCCACAAATCTTGAAAAATATTCTCTTCCCTATAAATACTATTGAGACAGGCTATTTTCTTGCATATGTATTAACACATTTAATTGAAAACCCAAGGCAGCTGTTACACTGCTATTCATTTTATTATAATCATAAAAATAATGGATGTTCAACACAGAGCTGAATACAGATTAATGCCAAAGCTATTTACTAATCCCTTTTCCCCTGATCATTCAAGAGACTAACCACAAATTTGAAAGGCCAGAAATACAGGGGGAGAGCATATTGTAGTGAGTTTAGCAGGGTACAAATTGCAGGCATTTTTGAATTTACTAGGGACTAGAAATCTAGACAATGGAGAAAATAGTGTCCCAAGCAACTGTCTGCAGCATAACCCACAGACACCATTTTGTCTTTCTTCATTCAAGCATAGCTAGAAGATAAACAGAACTTAGCTCTGCCCCCTCCGATGTCCTGGGCAATTCAGTGCCTATACCTAATTCTAGATGAAGACTAGAACTTCTCTCACCTGTTCCTGGGGATAGGATGAAACCTTGGCAGCCTCCTTTCCCACACTCAAAAGTTGTACTTGTCCCCATACTCCTCCCTTGTACTGTTCCATTTGGGTTAGAAATCCTCCTTAGTGTTTCCAGACCAAAGGCAGCTTGTGGCCACACCTGTATTCTTGGCAGTGCAGTTGGTTAGCTTGAAAAAGTCCCTTCTCCAAGATTTTTGCCATCATAACAAACTTTTTTTAGCTGTACCAAAGAATGCAGGATCTTCAGTTTGATGTTTAAAGATTCTCATGATCATTTTATTAGGCCTTTTTTCCAAATCTGTCCAGTGTTTAAACAACAGGGGAAGCCTGCACTGAGCACAGGGTTGAAAATAAAAATCTCACCATTGCTCTGGGTTGCAGCATTACCTCCCAGTTTCTCCTGGTCCTCCTCCCTGTGGTGTGCACCAGTCATTTTTTCCCCAGATGTAGCCCTCTGGTGGGTTACAGTCATTCAGTGAATGACTAGTGCATCAAGGTATTTTTCATCTAGCATCTCAAATTAAGAACTTCCTTCAGTTATTAGTCCCTGAAGTTTGCAGTTACGACCTTTCATTTTAAATTATTGAAATACTATTAGTCAAGTTTTAAAGGCTGTCTTGTTGGACAATATTCATCTATTCTTTTTAGTCATGTCATCCTTCCCAGTTTGTGTCCTCAGCAATCTCATTAACATAAGCCTATCTTTGTGCCATGGTCTTTTTTTTTTTCCCTCTTTAAAAAAAATCATCCCCCAGGTCAATTCTTGAGAAAGTCTTCTGGTAAACTCACTAGCTCAATAGTTTGGCAATTAGCACAGCTCAAGAAAAGAGCTGGTTCCCTCACAGGCAATGTATTATCTGCCTTGGACCTTACGAGCCAAACCACCAATCTGAGCTGAGTTTCATGAATCTTTCCCTTGCAGCAATTCACTCTAACCAAGAACCTTGCCAGGAAAATTGCACATTCAGTTGGTAGCACACAGTTCTCTGTATTTGAACAGACAAGTAATGTTAAACTTATATTCACTTATCCTTGATATTGAAAGGTATTACCTTGTTCTTTACTAAAAGAGAAAGTAGTGATAGCATATTTGTCTAGAGCTTCACCTCAATTCACAGTGCTCCTATTCCTGGAAAGAGGTCATACTTGTAACTCTGTAACATTTATTCTGATAACAGTTGGTCCCTTTCTTTCCTGGTTTGCTTTAGAGATAATGAAAACATATCAACTGTGAAACAACATGCAATTTTAGTTTGTTAACATAGAAATGATAAGGTTAACCTCCACTTTTGTAGTCCTAAAATTAGGATTTTTTCACTACCAAATTTGTACATGCTAATGGCAAACATCCGTTGGGCATTTCAGCTGTTGTTACCAACAGAGCTGAGATTTATGTCATTCTGTTGATCAGTTTCTGTATCTGATAATTAAAAATCTAGCTTACCTAGAGATACTCCAAAAAAGTCTTACTGATTTCAAAACTTAAACTCAGCAAGTAAAATTATCTGTTAAAATACCTACATTGGAAACAAAATCCACATTGTAAAAATAAGAATGTTTGGAAAGTATGTGTGAAGGGTTTTAAAAGAGATTTCACTACTATGATATGAATGCCTGGAGACTGTGACTTGCAATAGATTTACCATGCTCGCTTACCCATTTCAAGCCAGAGAAGGTTTATATATATAAAGTACAAATTTGTGCCTTTACTGGAAGAGCTGTCAAGTGAAAGGATTACACAAATCGTTGTCAGGTCATCTGTGTTACAAGCACAACTTGTAACTCCAAGTCTGTCACTAAAAGATTTTTCCACTAAACTAAGAGTTCTCCTCCCTGACCATTCACCATTATTTCCCTATTAAAAGCACAAAGAAAAGATTTGGGAAAACTTAATAAAACAATCTTTTTAGGAAGCAGAAACTTGCGTTATTAGATATTGTGTTGCAATATGTTTCTCCAATTAGAGTTCATCTGAAATTCAAATACCTTATTGCTTTCATGTAGTTAATTAATGCAGTTCATGCTGAAAAAAAAATTACAATAAACTATTTTATTATTCATCCCAAAAGAAAACAGGAAAAAAGCAAGTCAACATAAAGCAAATTTAGTAATCAAATTCTTAAATATAAGATGAATCTTATTTTCATTCCTTCTGCCTACATGAAAAGTTCAGACATGCAATGGTTAGAAAACAGAATGGAGAAACACAACAGAAAAGCTTTGGGGACCATTGTTCATAACCTTTAGGTTTGGACAAATCTATCTCGCTCCAAGGAGAAAACAATCACAGTTAATTTCCAAGATAAAACACACAGGCTCACAAAACTCATTAGGCAGTAATTTCTATATTACATTCATGAGCCCACATTCCTATTAAACATTAGCAGGGCAAAACAGTTCCTTGGCAAACATCCAAAGAACCACAGCAGCTGTTCTGCTGACCAAAATCAACTCGGGCCAACATCCACACTAATCCGCTGTCAGGGATTTTCATTGAACTACCTCTAGTCTGACCTCCCAGGTACCTTTTCATTTCAAAGAAAAGCAGACAATTCTTTCCCCCCAATTTTTCCCCTCTTTCAAATACTATAGTAAAATTAGTTTATGACAACTTGAAAATCTGCATTAGTTCTCAGGGGACTGGGAGAACCCCATAAAATAATGATTCAGATACAAAACCTGAATTTTTCTGAAAGAGCTCAGACATTGCAAAAGAGATTTAGGTAAGGAGTGCCATTAAAGAAAACTGAAGAAAACTCTCTGTTTACAAGCAACAAAAGAGGAGACATAAGACAATATCAATATATCAGGAGATTGCTTCTGTTCAATCTACAGACTCTTCGTTGTTGTATTTAGACTCTGTGTTGCTCTATTTAATGACAGTGCATGTTTTAATAGGGAAAAAAAGATATTTTCTGTACATTTATGCGGTCTCAGTCTATTTTAGTTGCCAGTGTCTGAATCTCACACATTAAACATACCTTTTCTGAGGACAAAGTCTGTACTGCAGGCTGCATACTTTTTACTCAAAGTTGTTACTATTTACAAGTATCCTCTCAACATGTTGAGAAATTTTTTTTGACTTCTAAGTCTGTAAATTTGTTTATATTTTCATACATTGAATCAGAGATCTTTCAATGCATAACAACACCTAAATGCAAAATGCCTTACAAACATATTGAGTCAGAGAATTGGAAAAGAAAACAATACTGAATATAAATTTCAGATGAAGCTCTTATTGCTAGAGTTGAGTTCTGAAATTCATGGCAAAGATGCCTTTGATTTCAAAAGGGGAAAGAGTCAACACCCTGATTTCTAATTGTTCTGAAATATCTCCTGGCAAAAAAAAAATAAAAAGGAAAACTAAGAAGCGTAATATATCATCTTACTACAATACTCAGACTTTGGAAGAGACATTCTCAGAGCTGTTCTCATCAAAAACAATATTTAATTTGAAAAGTAGCAGAAGTTCTCATTAAAAAGCAGGAAGAAAAACATCTTACAAAGTATTACAAATTAGCTTAATTTTAACATTAATATCGCACTCTCAAATTCACAAAAACTAAGATTTTCAAAGCTTTATATTACATTTATCTCAAAAAAAGGGAAAATAGACAAATTGTGAAGAAAATAATATACAGAAATAAGAGTATATGCACTATTCAAATCTGAAAACCAGGCGAGATTTTCTTAAATAGACTGATTATATTAATAGCTCTTTGAATAACAGCTGTATGAATAGGGTTGCATAAAATCAGATTTAACTGAAGTATAATTTAGCATATTAAAGGTGTCACAAAAGGTACATCTGTAATTTGCAAAATTTGTTCCTTTAAGAGCGTAGAATACTCATCACTCATCATATTTTTAAGATTATGAGCTCAGAACTTCATGAACACCAGATTTCATTAAATCCCCTTGTTGCATCTAAAGACTCTGCAAAAAGTAGAAAAAAATAGTGGTGTGTTTTCCATTGTCTTGAACATAGCAGTAAGTCTGGAAGCAAAGGCACAAATTGCATCTGTCTGCCAGCTCTCTGCTGGCTCTGCTCCAAGTTATAAAAGTAAGGAATCAGTCACTTTTGGAATAGCATTCGGGCTGAGTTACAGCTTTGTGTCATTCCACCTCAGATTTTGAGCAGACTGTTCACCAACATTCACCTCCATGTGCAACACACACTAACAAGGTGTTTACAGTCCTACTCTGATCAGCACTTCAATAAAACTAGTATGTCTAACTAACTTGGGAGATTTTTGTAGTGACATTTAATGACATTTTCCCTGTACACAGCATCTAAAGGCATTAGTGTCATTATTGACTAGGTTTTAAAGGCTGTATTTCATTAGTAAAACAACATTAATTTACTACACAAATCATTACAAAGAGAGAGAAGTATTTATCATGCTTTATAAGGCAGTGCAATTTTCATGTGACAATTTATTCATGCATGGCTGGAAAATGCAAATAATCTGCTAAATTAGGTAGTGGCACCATTATGTCATAGGTGCTGGAAATCGTGTATGCTTTGAGAACACAGAAAAAGTAAGATATATTGACATGCTTTGTTGCAGTAAATGCTAGTAAAATTGCAATCTCTATTTAAATCTTAGGCCTGAAATAAACCCACAAAAATAGGCCACTGTGACAAGAGGCAGCTCTCTGCAGAATTAGAGCTTCAGAGATTATTTTTATCTTACTATTTTATCAGTGACATGAGACAAATTATCCCCTGAATATAAATTGATTGAACAACATTAATTTCTCAAAATAAAATGAATGGCCGAAACACAAGGGGTTATCTGCTACAGGCAACATTTCATGCATTATCCATAGTACTTTTTCTCTTGTTTTTAAAGAAGGAATTCTTAATTTTAATATATTTTATAATCAGTGGCATGTTGGTTACTAACACTAGTGTGCATAAACACTTCCACAAAATTTGACATTTGAGTTTTATGATTTGAAACCAACAAGGAATTCTTGGCATTTCCTTTTTTCTTTTCACCTAGAAGTTTAAAGAACAAATTATATGGCCCACAACATGTTAGCCCTTCATTACCATGAGTAAGTCAGCTAAAGTAACCCTGTACAAGACAGAGAGCGTGCTCAACTGCAACAGAAGATTGTGGGCTCAGATCTGCAATTATTAAAAAAAAAGAAATGCTATCAAACTCCTTTTGCAAAGTAATATATCCTTGAGGGCCCAAATGAGCAAAGGGATGTACAAAATTTTACCACTTTATAGTTTCTTCAATTTTATTTTCAAGTTTTACAGAAATTTGCTGGAGTTTCAAATCCTTCCTCAATAACCTAGTAAAGAGAACAAGAACCTGTTCTCTGAATGATACTTCAAAGTGTCATGGTTTTAGACCAAAAAAAATTCACTGACATAGAACATGTAAAATTATTGGCATAGTCTTTATTTTAAAGAGATCTCTGCAAGACAGTGAAAGACATTTTCTTCAGGTAGTGATTTAGAAAAATCTTTTGTAGTAATTATTATTTTATATTCTTATGCAAATATAAAAATACTAAAAAGCTATGACACCTTCCCAGGTCAGGACCCACGTTCTTGTTCAATTTCATTTTCAACAATCTCCGATTTCTTAGTAAAAAATTAGCAGTTAAAATAAACATTTATGTACAATATAATTGAAAATCCTAACATCTAAATTAGTTTAGCATATTTTTCAGGGTCTAGGCATGCATTGTCATCCAAACTACAATTCTTTGTGACTTTACAATATCTTTTGGGTTTGAACACCTTCGATGTCTGTCTTGTGTTGCCGTGTTGAAAAAAACACAGACAAGAGGGGAACTCCATGGGATCTCAAGAAATCGTTTAGCATATGCAAAGATCAATTAAGCACTTAGTCATACACTGTAGTCTCCAGGGCTAAATCACAGTTATTATTCAAATGCATTAATAGTAATCAAAATTAACATTTATTTCTTCCTATTCAGTTCCTATTGCAATAATATGGCATCTGAATAAAGCAGCAGCTTCCTGGTTTAAGCATTTCTACTCTACTTACCTCAGTAATACCCAAACAGAGCATATTATGATTCAAATGCAAGCAAGTCTTTCTCATTCAAAGATCTTAGTTCCCATGTTTCAGAGGAATTATTTTCCTGAATTTGGGTTCTAAAGAAACAGGGTAGCTTCTTCCCAGCTTTGCCTACAGTAAAGACAACATCAAGGCCAAACTGTAAGAAAACCTAAGGCTTTAGGTGAATACAAAGGGACAGCAGAAAACCAGGGAACTGCAGCATGAAGCTAGGTAGTTTCTCAACAACTTTATAAACCTCTCTAAAGAGATAAAATAATCCAAACTTCTTGTTGCATATGTCTAACACTTTTCAGAATATTGGTATCAAAGTGTATGTACAATAAAAATTACCTAATTTTCATTAAATTTCTGTATAAATATATCACCTTGACACTCTCCTCACAGTGATTTCTGTAAGTAAACTAAGTGTTTTAAATTGCATTTGTCAGAAGTTTGGGTTTATCTTCATTTCTATTAGAAACCTTCCTTTGCAAAAGAAAGTCTCAGGTCAGAATACTTGTGCAGAGCACCCTGAATTTACATCAATAAAATTATTAAAATTCTGATGTACATATTTGCAAATAATTTTTTATTTTCCAACAGGGATTGATAAACTGCACAGTTCTCATTCCAGTCGTCCTTGCTTAGCATCACCTATTGCTCCCCATACATCAAATACAAACTCATCTGGAAATGCAAAGTCTCCAAGAGTTTCATCCAATGCCACTGCGAATTCATCAGGGTTTTTCTTGTCTCTTCCAGCTTCCACAATTGTTGCAGCTAAAGAGCGACAAAACAAAATAATGTAATTATCATGAAAGTGACAGCTAACACATAGGGCCAAGACAGCTTTGGGATGTCTATTTTCAAAACTTGGTAAGGTCAGCTTAGGGAGATGCAAAGTCTACCAGCTGAATTTAGGATTCAACAGGAATTATGTACTTAAAGTTTGTGCTTATGTCTCACGAAAGTGAAAAAGTTATTTCTGAAAATCTCAGCCAGGTGGTTCAAACTGTGCAGAAGCAAGAGAAAGGCCTTGCTGCTGTGCACAGTGAACTGGAGCCACCAAACACTAGGAACATCTTGGTATCCAGGAAAATAAAAGCAGAGGCGTGATATAACAGAGGTAAACTCCAGTATCTTCTATACCAACACTGTCCAGCATTTTCTCTTATTTAACAAACAAGTACCAGCATTTATCAAGTGTCAGATCTCAGTTTTGAAACAGCTACACTGGGGCTGCTGCTTGGTACTCACTCCTTGCCTGCTGTGCTCATCCCTCACCTTTTGCCACTGCAGTTTCTCAGATTCGAGGACAACTTGAAAGTCTATCTCAAACAACACTGGATGCTGGCAACCCGTGGATATTAGAGCAAATGAAAACTGTGAGGGCTCAAACATCTCTTGATCACAACACCTGCACCTCCATGAAGGGTGAAAAGAGTCAGTGTAGAGGTTTCTCCTGGTTAAGCTGGGCCCAGAGAACCACCGGCAGCAAGCTACCACTTGAGGGATTTGAGGGGGGTTTGGGGGATGCAGAGCGCTCTGTAAGACACATTCAGCACAAACAGCACTGCTGAATACAGTTTATTTTCTGACCTGTATCTCTGTTACACAGCCTCTGTTCAAATTCACAGGAAAATGATGGTATTATACAATAGATGAAACCTTGAAATCTGCTTCATTTTGTGATTACTTTACACACCTGCCTTAAACTGCAAGATGTCCTCCATCTTTTGTTAAACATCGAATAACCACCACTTTCTTCATAAGCATATCAAATTCAAGTGTCATAGTGAAGGATGTGATAGCTTCTAGCCTTTTCTCAGAGGAATATCCAAATGCAAAACACATAATACAGTGCCTGAGAAAGGGAAGGAAGTTTTGAAGCTACAGAAAAACATCTTCACTGGGGCAGTCTGCCATCTACCACACGCACTATATTGAATCAACATGGCAAAATCTCTCTGATAAAAACAAAAATAAACTTTCCCTGCTCTGAAGCTTTACTAAATTTATTTAATTTTATTTTGTTGACCTAAAACTCAGCTCAAATTTATTGATAATTATAAACTTCTGGCAAACAGTATTTGCTGTTGTCCAAACATGTAACAAGTTGTAAGCAAGCTTGAGCCATATTCCATGTTGTAAATGTCAACAACAGTAATTTTGAGGAAACTTGATGTTTTGGTTTTAACTGTGTTCAGATGTGAGGCTCCAAACACAATCAAACTATGTCAAACTACACAAAGCTGTCCAAGGAAAATTTATGTAAATCTTGACAAATAAACTGCTGTGATGGAGACAGTTCAAGTGTAACCAAGCTTCCCAGGCACCACTAGCTGTTCTCAAGGTCCCTCAAGGCCAGTTTCCTGCCAGAAGAAACCCTATCCCTGTTGCACTGATTCTCTCTGTGTCCCCCATGAAGTTCCTGGGACTCTGATTCAGACAAGTCTGGATGGGAAATGGGTATTAAAGAGGGGACACTTTCCTGACAGGTGGAACACAAGGGTTTGTCCTATCAACGCCACTCTATATTCCCCGACAACGTGGCATAAGAAGGTACTCACAGGGAAGGAACCCTGGAGGTAATGAGGTGAAGGGTATAATCGACACTACACAGATTTCTGGATTTGAAGCAAGGTATGAATGTACTTTTTACAGACACTGGGAGAAGGGTGGAGAGAAAAGAGCTGTGCAAGGTGACGTAAGAGCAAACACGTCGAGATATTGTTACACCAGATATTTAAAAAAAGCAGCCATCAAGACAGCAAGGATCTAGACTAGTGCTCAAGCAGGGTGGGAGTGAGGAATTTACCTATTTTTAAGATAAATTGGCCAGGAGATATGGAAGAACCATATGACACAGACAGCAGCAATAAAACATGACAACACAGCATATCACAATCCAGCTGCCCTAGCTGAAGCTTCAGAATTGCACATAATAAACTGTCATTAACAGAAAGTGTAACCTCAAACACAACTTTCTTTAAAGATTGAGCTTCCCAAATAATGAAAGAGAATCTATAAACTAGTTTATTACAGATTTATGAAACTTGAAAAAATCCACTAAACTTAGCTGATCAACTTTCACCCCAGTCAAGCAGGAATCAGAACATCACTGCCGTGCTAAAGCAGCCTCAGAAAAAACCGTCTTCATCTGTATTGAGTAAGTCTAATCAGCACTGCCCGGGAACGTTTAATGTACTATATTTATTAAAGCACATTCGCATTCCCAGCTCCGCCCGATGTAATGAAACAGGCTGCTTGGAAAGCCTGCGGGACCGGGCGCTTTCGGCAGCGTGGTGCTGACCTCCAGTGCCAGCCCGGCTGTACTGCCGCGCACCCCGGCGCCCGGCACCAGCCTTCCCCGTGGATTTCCGCGCACCAGCTGCACCACCGGTGTGTACGAAAGCGCCAAGCCGAGCCCTGCTTCACCGCGTTCATCCAGAAATGCTAAAGCTGGCCAGCCTTCTCTGCCACCCGTGAACACATCCCTGTTTCCGCAGGCAGCTGCCACAGCCGCGGGACGGCATCCCCAGGGCGGCGCAGCTGTGTGCACACAGTGACATTCGCAGTGCGGAATTCCCAAGGCAAATCAAAGCCCACTGATTGCCGAGGCATTTAGCAGATGCTTGCCAGCTCGAAGAAAACTTTACTGGTTCTCAGAGGGTGACAGCTTCGTGCTGAATTGTCTCCACTCCCCTCCCTTTCCCCCACTGCTTCCTGTAAGAGCTGCACAATAAGTGATTACAGGAATTCTATTGCAGTAGAATATTTTTCCACAGTCAAAAGAGCCTCAATTGTTTTCAGATTTTCCTTTTTTCATTTCACTTCAGGCAATGTTAATATCTGATAAGTTTTTGCATAAAATGTGAAAAGTGCAGCAATCTTAAAAGTGATGAAAAGAATTAGAAGTCTTGACAACTTTAACTGAGAAGCTCAATATTGGACTTCCCAGAATATGAACAAAGTAACATGTTGGCTTTTTAAACATAGTTCCTTTCATATAACTTCAAAG
Source organism: Ifrita kowaldi (assembly GCA_013398055.1). Lineage (NCBI taxonomy): Eukaryota > Metazoa > Chordata > Aves > Passeriformes > Cinclosomatidae > Ifrita > Ifrita kowaldi. The sequence goes on from VZRS01007371.1 coordinate 502,606, forward strand.
ATCTTTCACAAAATCCTTATTTTCACTTTTAATAGACACATGGGACACAAGCCATGAAAGCTACTTTCTGCCTGCCATTCTTATTATCTATCTTACATAGTGGTTTGCTACCTATATCTGATACTGTAACTTCTGAAAAAACTTTTTTCAGATGTCTTGACAGAAACCTCAATATTTATTTTTCTGTAATGCTATTAGAAGTTTTGCCTTCATCAAAAGGTAACAAATATTATTATTCTGTCCTGTCACTCTAAAACAGAAAATGAAGCATGTTATTGCAGTTTCCAGTATTTAACATTACTTGTTTTAAGTTTTATGTGGAATACTGTCAGATCTGGTACTCAAGAACTATTAGAAATATTTCTTCTTGCTCCTTTTTCTTAAATACTAATTCTTCTTGAAGTGGAGAAGTTTTTTAGTTAAACTGGACTTGCTGCCCTTCCTTTTTTCAAAAAACTCCCATTATTCTTTCAGAGTAAATGAATAGCCATAAACAATATACCCCCAGAATATATGCAATAAAATCCTTTGGGAAAGGAAGTCTGGTGACAGAAGGAGAAGAAAACAACAGATTCAGGGAGAATATCACTTCAGTTAAAGCATTTAGAGATAAAAACATCTACTGAATATTGATGGTTTGGATTTGTGAGCCAAGAGAAGAAGCTTGGGTAACAAAACAGGTTTAAATCTGTTAAGATATTTTGACTAGATGGTAAGCTTGAAAAATGAAGCCAAGTGTGGAGAAGCAGTTTTTAAACTTTTTAAACAAAAACAGAATATGAAAGGATATTTCAGCCTGATCTCAGTGATGGAAGGTTATGAAACAGACTATGTTGTGTGTGATCACACAGCATGTACAGGACAAACAGGGGATCAGGCCCAGCCAGCACGGCTTTAGGAAAGACGGGTCCTGCCTGACCAACCTCATCTCCTTTTACAACCAGGTGATCCACCCATGGATGAGGTAACGGCTGTAGATGTGTCTACCTGGACTTCATGAAAGCCTTTGATACTGTCCCCTACAGCTTTCTCCTGGAGAAGCTGGCAGCCCATGACTGCACCAGGGGATGTTCAGGTTGGACATCAGGAAAAATTTCTTCACTGAAAGGGTGGTTAAGCATGGGAATGGGCTGCACAGGGAAATGGTGGAGTCACCATCGCTAAAAGTGTTCATGAAATGACTGGGTGTGGCACTTAGTCTATGTTTAGTTGGCATGGTGGTGTCTGGTCAAAGCCTGGACTCGACGATATCGGAGGTCTTTTCCAACACTAATGATTCTATGATATGTCATGTCTGATAATATTATAGGGAGCAACAGAGAGGAAGTAATCATCCAAGAGTAGAAAAATAGAACAAAGGGGAACAAAATATCAATGGATGAAGCCAAAAGATGCTGAAAAAAATTTGGACAGGAAGCCCTTTTTGCCATCTTTTACATCCTGGCATTAGATCCAGGCTTCCTCCCAACAAGAACTTTTGGGATTAAATACAGTCCATAACAATTCAAGTCTTACTGATTTAATAAAAAATAAATGCCAATATTTTTCACTAACACTGTTTCCTGAGTCACTCCTATTAATCAGCTGCTCAAATTCCTTTATCAGAAAGCACCCATAGAAATTAAAATAACCTGAATTATCTTTCAACTGTGCATTTATTTTTTAAAGAATGCTGCAGTCAAGCCTTGGCCCAGTTTCTAATGTGCCCATAAAATGGCTGAGGAATAAATTTCAGAGCCAACTGTCCCTTCTGTGGATTAAGTCCAGTTTTCAGTAAAAAGAAGTAAGGAAGTAAAAAGGTGAAAATGCATCCAAAAGCAGGTATGTAAATCTCAACAGCATTTAGATCTCTGAAAATAAAAATAAAAAACTGTGCCAGAAAAAAAGAGCATGCATTTTCTTTAACAATTTCCAAGTATTTTGCTCCAGCTCAGGGATTTGTGTGTAGATTTAGTCAGCCATTCTTGAAACTGTCAAGATACTTAACCACGCAAAAATTAAGGGCTTTATCTCACCTTTAATTCTGTCTGTAATTTAACATTAGTTTTTCTTTCCTTTCTTTCTAACTTATGTCTTAAAACTGGGGCACTGTTTTAGAATTCAATCACACCATGGAAGTGTCATTTTAATGGAGATGAAAGAGCAACATTAACTGACATCCAAAGATTCTGACAAACAGAAGTGCATGGAAGTGAGCAATGATTGAGATCTTAATCACTTGTCAGCTGCACATTGTGATGACTTGCATTTTCAACTAATCTGGCTTGAGTAATGAGTGAAATTTCGAGCTAAGTGGTGATTGGCATTCTCTGAATGAATCTTTTCCTCATATTTCATTTTCATGGGTGACTGATCACATCCAGTATGTGAAAAACTGACATGTGTTAATTGAACAGATTTGTGACAGGTGATTAGCTCTCCTTTCCTAAAGAATCCAAGAGCTGTTTAATTGTTTTAAAATGATAAAGTTGGGGGGGTTTTGTCATCACTGTTGGCTGTTGACTCTCAGATTTGAACTTCAGGATACAGCTTCAAAGGTGCAAACTAAAGCTACTAAACTAAAACTATGAAACCTACAGTCTTTGATTTCTGACAGCTTCTCTTGGTTTCACTACCTTTTGGGGAGAAAAAGAAGAGGTGAAGACAAAACAACCACCCAGCTGGGAAGAAGAGACCCTCTCTACGAACAAAGACTTCTTTCTTCTTTAAGTATTCTTTTAAGGCATTATTTTTAAAGTTTCCAAACTACATACTGAAAGATGAAGGGCATTAGATCTTTCCGGGGGGGTGGGGGGGGATGGAATCAAAGAATTCATGGGAAAACTATACCAGGTGCTTGGCTATTAACTCAGCCAATATGTCTTGAAAGCTGAACTTCTCAGTCTACTGTGTAAAAGCCATCCTGTTTACAGTTGTGAGAGCCAAAACCACATGGAACACCAGTTCCCACAGGACTGTTCCCATGGACACCAAAAGCAGACCACCTTAGCTGCTTATTCCTGTAGGGCAAGGAGCCTGGAAGCCTTGGAAGTAACCTGCAAGGACAGGAGCTTCCAGGAGCCCAGCCCGAGCCAGGATTGCAACCGCTGCAGGACAAAAACAGCTCCCAGAGGGACCGATGGCACGAGACTCAGAGCTTTAAAGCCTGAGCCAGAGATGGACTGAGGCACAGAGGCTGCAGGAGTGAGACAGGCCATGGAATCCTCCCTAACCTAAACATGGCTCAGCACCACACAGGCCTCCCAGGAGCATATTACATGGCAGAGCATCACATATTAGAGTTGCTGGGAACAGAATTTTTGAGAACTTCTTTTCCTGGGAACAGGAAAGTTCAGATAGAACCTACAAAACAGAACTCAAGTTTTCAGCTGCTCTGCCCTTTCTTCTGTGCCAGGAAGCCTACTTTAACCTTAAACTGAGGCACAAATACTGTTTTACCTACCATTTTTCCTGTGAGAAAACTAGTAGAATCTGCCAATCAGATGCTTGCTGGTAGGAGCAGCCAGCAAAGGCCTTTTGGCTATTCAGATGATCACCTTTTGTTCTCATTCCTCTGTGGTAGCTGCTGCCCCTCCAGCCCTGCTGCTTTGCCCTCTGGAGCTTCATGCCAGACCTACTTTCTCTTCTGCTTTGCCTTCTCCACTTCTCTCTCATGAAAGCTTTCTTTTCGGGATCACTTTCCATTTAGCTCATCCTTTCTTAATTCTTGGCTGATTTTTTTTTTTAAGGTATTACGATAACAATAAATACCTACCTCTTTGTCTCAGTACGAGCAGTTCCACAAGATCCTAGGAGGACTACACCAGCCACAGCTGGCTACAACAGCTAGACTGCAGCTTCTTCCCACACAAGCAGAAATTCCTATTTAGCTGTTGTCAGAATAACAAAGAAAAGCAACAGCTGCAAGGACAAGTTTGGTGCATCTTTAAGGAACTTACGACACTGGGGTTAAGTAGTTCCTTTCATTATAAATTGATGGTTCTAACAACTAGTAAATATTCTACAAGTTTTCTCATGTTCTTCAGAACACAGGTTTTAGAGAATTTGATCAATTTGTGCAATTATTCTGTCAGTTCCCTTGCTAAATAGTTGCATGTTCACTGATGAAGATCTCCGGTTCAAACCTTAGCAATCAACTTTGATGTGTCTATGCCAAGAGGCAAAAAAGCAAATAAACATACTTATCCTTAAGAATCCTTAATCATGGCACACATGAGATGCACTAAGAAAATATATGCCAGAAAGAATACAGTGGTGACAGTTATAGCAAACAACTAAAAAATTCATGCAAAAGTGTATAGAAAATGTGCAGGAAGAATAGAGGATTGATTAATTAATTACATCATAAGGATTGAAGTGGGAGGGAGATTCTTTTATCAGACAAACACATTTGTAGAAATACAGGCAAGTTTTTGAGACTGCATGCTGGACAAATTTTGCTTCACTTACATTCAGAGACTAAAGTACTCAATAAATTTTAGACTACAGAAAATGAGAAATTATTTAATTTTGTAGGAATGTATCAGCTAAAAACTCACCTAATTCAATATCTCTTATGCCCATGTATGTTTCAAGAAGCTCGTCCACTTTTTTAATTGCTTTTTCTTCAACTTCAGTTGGCTTTGTTGGAATAAAAGAAGAAAAGAGCAAAAATATGATTATATCCATGCAGATTTCAAAATAACCAGCAATGTGCCAGTGATTATCCTTACTCCCATCTTGGCCACTTAGACTTACAAAATCTACAAATAAAACACACTATTCCACTCTCCCTCTTCTCACAAACATGAGCTTTCCTCCTAATATCAAGTCACACAGCTCACATGTTCAGACTAAACAGGGGCCTTATACCTCCTGATAACACAGATTTTCATCAAATCCTCATCAGCTTTAGAAGAGCCCAGAACAAATAACATTTATTCACCAAACTCTAATCCTGGTTTTGCACAAATTCATGTCAATGTATCTAATTAGCCTCTCCTAACAACAACCCTTACACCAACCCCGTACACTTCACAGTGTCGGAAATGGAACCAAGTCTTCAACCATCCCACCTCTTTTTTCCCCCTCTTCCCTCTTTTCAGCACTCCTTGGTCTACTCTTTTGGTCTTCATCCCCGTAATCCATGACATCTAAATATAGGTTCTCTGCTTCCAGGTTCCTCAGCCCCATCCTATCCCTGCTAGTCGTCAACTTTAGTTGCTCTCTTTTGTCCCACAAGCTTTCTAACATCCAGATTTTTCCATCCTACTTATCAGAATAAATCAGAAGCTAGGTGATTAAACTACTGAAGGGCATATACCATACCATTTCCTCCACAGTAGCAGGGCCTTTGGTTCTCAGGCGAAGTGTTTCTCTCCCTTTGGAGATCTTAGCCTCTGACAGAGCTCTACCTTTGGTCCTTGGTTCCAGCTTTTCTAAAGACAAAAAAATAACAAAAGTAAAATACCAAACAGAACTAAGTATACAGTATGACAGAATATGATGTATCTGCTTTGGTTATTACATTATCTTCACATTTTATTCTAATCGAGATCTAGACTATGTCAAAGTTTAATTATAAATCAAGTGTATTCCAAATATAGCTTTGCTGACAATTTGTTGTCTTTAAATTCTAATTTCTGCTCAACTGCACTGAGGCTAGGACTTCCACTGACCAATATATCTAAGCAGGCCTATGGCATTCACTTCATATGTGCACCCTGTGTAATTTTATTTCCTCATTTTACAGAAAAGTATAAGTATTTACATCTCAGTAGTAGATAACAGCTGAAGTCACCAGCCAACTGCTGATTTATTCTGCTCTTTACAGGCAGAACACATAGCAGGTTTAGCATTGCAACATTTCCATCTTTCTCTGATGCAATGGTGCAAACATTCCTGCTAAGTAGGTGATGATGAGCCACACTGAGCTCAGCTAACAATTTGCTTATCAGCAGTCACAGAGGTGAAATGGCCATAAGCAGATCGGCAGGAGTTTTTCCACTGGTTTCACCAAAATGATTTCTCAGCTGATAAATCTCTAGGAAGAGTATCTGGGTTTACACAAAGTTTCTTTTACCTGTATTCAGCCTTTCTTGTTTAATCCTGGGTAAGGGCATCCCAGTTAGTAAATGGAGCATGGAATCATGTAAGTTTTGGGTTTCTTGTTCCAGGACACAATTTTACATTCAACAGTGGCAAGGCTTTAATTTACTCACTGACATGGAAGTTACATAGTGAATCTGGAAAGTGCTAGAAGAGAGTAGATAATTTTGCAGAACTGCTTTTAATTGTCCTGTTTTCTCTAACAGATTATTCCTCCTCTTAATAGCAGGCCTTTCTAATAAGCTGTTCTTGAAGGCAAGGCTTTAGGATGTTATATTAATTTTGCTCAGATAGATTTCATCATTCTTGTATAAGCAGTCACAAATCTAGATTATTATGCTGAACAGGTCTTGAAAAGTAAATTGTATTAGTTTTTATTTTACAGATACATATGTCACAGTCTCTTATATATATCCTTAGGACCAACACTTTTTTCTTAATCCTTTTATTGCTTCAAGGACAGTTTAAAACATCCTTAAGATTGTCATCATTTCTGCTAGATTTGTTTCGAAAAGTCATTGTTGATAAAAAACCCTGTATTTTTCAAATTCTGTCATTATCTGCCATTATCACCTTAGAGGTGATTATGTCATGATCTGACATAATCTTTATTTGCAGTACTTCAGACCAAAGCACTCTGGCTATCACAGAAACTATTTTTCATGTTCACATAATTGAAATGCAGAGTTTGTTTTATGCTGCCTTTACTGTATTTCTATTAATTTTTCACAATTCACAGAGGGCCAGCTTGTGACTGGTACAAATCTTTAATTCTGTGCTACAAGCCTTGCCTAGAGTAGCTGAGACAGCCTGTGTGTCCATGGTAGAAAGATACCCAACCACTAAATTACACTTATTTCTCATTCTGTTGAGAGGAAGGAAAATTAAAATAATTTCACACAAAGGCTTGTCTCTCATTCCTGTACCCTCACCAAATTCCACTGAAATCCACAGGAATTCAGCACCTGCTTGTCCGGCAGGATCTGGATCTTGTTCCTCATCTCCTCTGGGGCTATTCTTAGTGCTTAAGCTGCAGCTTAAGCACTGTCTTGAATAAATTTGTGCCTAAAGCCCAACTGTACCTAAGGCTAGAGGCAGGACCTTCTAACCTACTGAGCACTGCAACTTGCAAGTTAATTTCTGTAAGGTAAAAAATAACATGCATCTTCCAAAAATCTGTCCACAAAACTCTGGTTTCCTCTTAATTCAATATGAGAAAAAAGGTATTGCCAGGAAATTAGTGCATTTCCCTCTCTACATCACAGGCAGACTAAAAGGTATCTTAGTCACCTGACTAAAGTAAATACTATTAAATAATGGCTGAAGTCATCAATCAAATGCTGATTTACCCTGCTCTTTACAAACAGACTGTGTAACACTTTCGGCATTGGACACAAATTGTAGGCCCATATTAAAAAAAGGTATGGCTGCACTACTAATTTTGATAGACTACACATGCAATTCTTTAGCATACTGTACAACATACACGTTTACTTAACAGGAGTATCAATTTATGTACAAATGCATTCGAGATCAGCTCATAACTCTATTCTTCACAGAAGCACCAAAAGCAAAAAGAAATCTTTGCATTTCTCTCATTTTCAATTCCTGCTGCTATTCTGACACCAAGTGTCGAGACTGGTGTATGACAGTAGCTGTAAACTACTAACACATAAAAAAATAATTGAAAAACAAACATTTAGAATTTTTGCTGCTGTAGTGAAGACAGGGATATTGAATTGACTGTTATTGCAGGTGTGCAGAAGACCTCATATAAATTTATGTTTTAGCACTATTTTGCAGTTTTTATTACAGGATAATGCTACATGGTTTGGGGAGGAAACAAAGAATAGAGATAATAAAAATTGTAACTCAGTCTCTATTTTGACTGCCTGAGCAAAACCAACCTTGTTTGTTTGTTTGCTACATTGATAAAATTAATATATACAAGAATTCACAGTAGGTGCGCATTCCTCCTATTTAAGCAGCACTTGCTCATAGCATGCAGGTGGCAAGTAGAGACAAAGCTTTGCCATTGTGCTTTCTTCCAATTCTGAGTACACCTGCTGCATGATGGGAGATCCACAAAAAGGCTGGGAAGAGGGGGAACAGGCAGGCAGGCAGGAAAGGAGGTGCACTGGGGAATCCCAGACAGTGTTTACTGCAGCCTCCTTCAGCAACAGAGAGCACAGACCCCAGTAAAGGAACTGTACCTATGAGACCATTCCTGTACTTATTTTACAACATCATGTAGTGGCAAAAGAGACTGAGACTAAGGCTCAGGCTCAGGTAACCCACACCAGGATGACTGCTGGAGAAAGCAAAATGGAAGAAAATCCATTCATAAATCTTCCACTTCAAAGAAAAAAACTAAATGTACTTTCTTGTAGTGATTATGTTACCTTAGGTAGACTCCCGTCTGCATTCTGAAAACAAACTTACAATGTAATGCAATGTTGGGATTTTACTATCAAGGTGTTTTACCGAACAAGGTGGACAGTCAGGCCACTCACCAAATGCTTTCAAAGGCTCTACCAACTCCAGCTTAAACTTTTGACCTTTCTCCAGATCTTTTAGCATTTTGGCAACTTCATAATGGCGACACTCTGACACATTTTTTCCATTTATGGTCTCTATGTGATCACCCACGCAGACCGTTTTGGTTTGGTCCATAAGGCTGCCTTCTTTGATTCGCTATTGTTTAAAAAAAAAAAACCACCACCAGAATTAGAAACATTTCTTTAAAAGGTGATACTTTATAAGAGGTGACAGCACAGAGTTTCAAGAACATCAGTTAACAATATCAATACCACTGAGCTTATTACTCCAGCAATGTGTTTTGTCTATAAGATTATAATAAAACATATTTTGAAAAGCATACTTTTTCGAACAAAGTATTTTAATAAGCATTGAATATAAAATCAGACGGGGGAAAAAAAGAATGCAACCATACTTCAGAAATTAAGGATATGAATAACCTAGTATTTTTTGTGCTTTAAAACTGATCACAGACATCTCAGTAATGTGAATGTTTATTCAAGTTTTGGGGTTTTTTTTATTTAATAGCTTGACAAGCATAGGAACAGAATTTTTCTCTTCTCAGGTATGGTCCAGAGACTTAAAAATGTGTTATATAGTAAAGTATTTTATACTGTTAAGGGCTGACCTTTATAAGACCCATCCCCAGTGGTGAAACTACTATTTTTCTCATCAAGCTATACAGCTGTATATTAAAGGATTTCCTCAGAAATAATAAAGAATAAGAAAATCTTCTAACTGCCATATCATGGAAAATACAAATAGTCTAAAGGTCATAACAGAAGTTACATCTTTTGTGAAGTGTAATTTAAAAAGTATGGGGAAAAACCTTTAAAATATCTCTGTGATTTATCACACTTTAAATTTCAGTGATTCTGTTTATTGTTGTTACATACTGTCATATTGTTCATCATGTGCATACATCACATAAGCCATTATTATATGGCTATTAAATAGAAAAGCTGTGACATAGTAAAATACATTATATTTAGCAGAGATATGAATTTCCTTCTAATGTGTTGCTGATTAACAATCTTTTCACAAACCACTGACGTTGTTCAGGCTAACTTTGAGTGAGGTAACAGTGAGACAAGGCAGATAAACATATTGCCACCTCCTACTGTAACAGCCAGCCTAGCTGCGCAATCCTCCCAGAAGCTGCTTCCAGCCCCTGCGCGCATGTCTGAGCCCACACATGTGCCTCCATCTGCGAGTCAGTGGGAAGTGTGAGAGTGCTCAGTGTCCTGCAACGATTTTAAGCTTCAGGCTGAGTTTAACTCTTTCTAGCACCAAACAGAGGCCTCGTGGTGAATGCAGACATGGGTATCGTACATACCGGAAACCGGGTGCCAAATGAGTTTCTGTTACCGGGACTCGAAACTGTCCCACCAGGCTTCGGTTAATGTTTAGTCTACGTGTTGAATTCATATTCATTTAGCTTTTCTTCTGCACTTGGATCCCAACACTAAAACTGTTTAAATAATATTCACTGACTGTTATTTGTGTCACTTTTAATCATCACTCCAAGTTAACTGCCTGAGACAGACAAGCTACATTGTCACAGTAATTAAGATGCAATTACCTGTATTTCAAGTGCTCTACAGTCCACCGAAAAGCTATGAGGATCTATATTTCCTACCCTGTTTGATAATGTCCCCTTGTACACCACTCAGTCATACTTCAAGTTCTACTGCTGTTCTTTGAACACTAATTTGACTCCGTTATACTTTTTCCCACCTGCCCATGTATCCCAAAAACAAATTTGTAAAAGCAGAATGACACCAAATTTTGTTCTTGGTAAGGCAAAACAAGATAAAGTTTCATAGGAAAAAAACCTGCAGTTCAGCATCAGGTTTAAAATTGGTTGGGTTACCACATCAAACCTAGAAACCTCCCTGTTATTCAAAATGCAATAAAATTACTGCAACCCATAGCAACCTTCAACAACGCACCAATCAGTAAATTTAGTATTAATTTTTAATTAAGAATGGGACATAATTACAAATTTTCAAGGAAAATATATGTATATAAGCAAAAACAGTTCTATAAAACTTTAGAGACAGTGTCTGCTTAGTCATTCACCTAGACAACCAAGTAAAAAAAGATGCAGCATTTACTTTTGTATATGTGTTTTCTATGGTGGTTTAAAAGATTCATTAGCTAAACATGCAGCAGCAACAACAACAAACAAAGTAAGCTCCTAGAAACTCCTTAAAATTGGTACATTCCCATGAAGACTGCACCATTTTCATTACAATGCTTATCATTAGACCAGTACAAGGAAAAATATATTTTTGTTCAGAGGAGTTTTATCCTATTTACTGGAAATTACAGCTTGTCTGGCTAACGTGGTGAGGGTTTTCCAGTGTGCTCCAATTGTGCAGCAGTCCATGTGATGGCTGTTCTCTGCCTGTTACCAACCAAGCACAAAGGGAAGGTCACTGCACAGTGCTGCACTCGTGGATGCTGGTCACTGAAGCACCGCTTTCAATGCCTTCTTTTAAAGTGCCACATAAGCATCAGCATGACTGAATGTTATGGGCTGCATAGATGCCCTCACTAGAAGTTCACAGTTGTGTACTAACATAGAAGTTAGGCTATGATTTTGCCAAAATGCTTAGTGAAACCTTCACTGCATCTTGACTTTCACAAACATGACCTCAGTCGCATTTTTCCGCGACAAAGACAAGCAAACCGATTTCTAAAGCATGTCTTGCTTTATACCCAAGGTAGCTAAGGAATGAACAGAAAATACAACCTCTCCATACAAGAAGTTCTGTTTACAATGAGAACAGCGATTGGGGCACCAGTAATCAAAAATAATTACTCACTAATAATGGGTAATTGGAGTATATTAGAACAAAGAATCTAAAAAAGGCAGAAAATGTGGTTAAGATTCCTAATACCTAGTCTAGCAAGAAGGGTAGCATCATTTCCTCAGCCTCTACTTGTCTCAAAACATACTACCTCTAGGTCATATAGAAGAGAAGAAGGAAAGCAATTATGATTAATATATTGTGTATGTTACTGCCCATACTTGCTACTCAAGTTAATTGTGGTAAATTGTGTTAATCCATATCCTTGTAATTCACCCTATCTAAGGCGACAACACTGGAAAGCTGAAAAACCACTGTACTTGCCCCTACTCGTGTACAGAACAAAGGCTTCTGCCCTGGGAACAGCCAAAGACTGAAAGAACATGATCTCATTATCACATGAGTGACAGAAGTTTTATAAGCATTTAATAAATGACATCAGAAAATCGCTTTAAGACAGGAGGGGGCAGATGCAAGCAGTATCTAACACCTACCACCTCAGGGTAGCTCAGGAGATACAATAGTTGCATTGTAAAGCTGATACATATTACAGAAGCAATGAACAAATGAACAAATTTTGAATGACATGCAGTACAGAATAGCTGAACTAATTTTGACTTACATACCTAAAGAAAAGTGACTTTATTCTTTACTTACCATATATATGATAATAAAGGATTTTATAATTCTAAAGGATCATTAAACCAATAATTAACCTATTCTAGTAACAGGAGCTTCTATAGAACTAAGTATTTCACTGGTAATTAAGTTTACCTTTATAAAGGCACAGCCAGTTCCATTGTCTGTAATGGTAAGCCCCAGCAAATCATCAGTTTTAAGAACTTCCACTTCTTTTCGCTGTCCTTTCACATGGGCAAATATGAAATCTTCAAGGCCAATTTGTGCACCTAAGAGCTTGTCCATATCAACTTTATGAGTGTTCAAAGTGCAAAACATGATCTGTGCAGAAGGAAAGCAAACACATTAAGTTTAACAGCGTATTAGGTTTGGTGAGCTTGATAGGAAGATAAAATGACAGCATGGTTCAGGCCCCCGTGACAGGTCCATAGCCAAAATGATACCTCTTCTTCTCCAGCTGTACCAGGAGAGGGGATACTCTCCATCCACACACAACAGAAAGCATCAGTAGCTCTAACTGCAGGTAAGAGCTGGCAGGGAACACTGGAAAGAAACCAACCTGTGTGAGCAGCCTCATCTCAGCACATCAACCCTGAGAGAGGCATCTTGAGCTGGTACAGCTTGCACCAGAGGTTAGAGTAAGCAAATTGAAGAGCCATCACCATCTTTTGCTTCATCATTCACTCACCTCAAATTCCACACGATTCAAAGATCATTAGAGACTACTTTAAAACTTGATTGGTTGAAAGCAGTTTAACGGGAAAAAAAAGAAAGCTTATCTAAACAAAATAGTTGTGAGAGAGCATGAAATGTTTTGTATTGCTCCATGTGTTCCTCCATCAGCTCAGAGCACACTGTCTCCAATGGGCTTGCTTAGTTCCTACCCTTCCCCAGCATGAGTTGGGGTCATGCCTGTTCCAGCTTAGTAAAAGCAAGGCTTAATAAAAAGATCAAATTGCTTCTTTATAAATCAGCTTTTCTGAGGGATTTCCCTTCAGCACTGGGTATCAGACACTCCTTTTTCTCCCTACACTTATGCCAGTTCTTCAGCAGGGAGGTTTGTTGTCCTGGGCATAGGCAGGATGAAAGTTACCAGCTGTACTGCCTGGGGACAGAGATGCTTTTGCCACCATGGAGCTGCACGGAGGAATATGGCCAAGCCCAACACACGCCGTCACAGCTACAGTAACTACACTTGCCTAAGCCTTTCCAAGCTGTAGCAGGAGTGAGGGCCAAGGGAACCACACAGCTTCCTCCTGGGCAGCACCTGAGAGAACAGGGCAGCAGCCAAACCAGAGAAACTGTGCTCCGAGAGAAACTTGGAGAATCCCAAAAATCTACTTCACTGAGGCAACGACTCAGATTTTCCACACCACAACACTACACATGCCTCTTCTTTCCTTCTGGCATCACTGGATGAAAGCAGAAAAATTGAAATGCAAGTCACTAACCTGTTTAAATTGATTCCAGCTAAACAAAGGGTGGATACTTTTACTAATGTATTTCACAGAGGGCATTCAAGTTTCTAGAGCTTTCTAGAACTTAGATTCTGTAACTATGGGGGTTTTACTCTTAAAGACTGAAAGTTAATACAGAGATTGTGTTTCTTGATGGAGATCTTGTTTAGTTGTTGTTTTTAAAAACAAAACAAACAAAAACCCCCACCAAACAGCCTTACTTCAATGGCTACTTGCTTATCTCATCTAATCCATCAAACATCCACTGCAATCTAACACCTTATTTAACAATGAAAGTCGTAACAGCACACCCTTAACAGACATTAGTTTTATTTGCTCAAGTAATGCAAAGGTTTTCAGTTAAACAGTACTCCAGCAATAACAACACCTAGAGAAATTAATCTGGTTTTAAGTAGAAAATTGAATTTTATTTTATAAATAAGAATAATAGTCTCTAATGACAAGCTCTTTTTTTAAACCAAGAAAGTAAAACAGACGTTATCAAGCTCACATACACATTTTCAGCTCTCTCAAGCTACATAACTTTGCCAGTTTAAAACGGCAACTCTGTTCTTTGTTCCTGTGATGAATAACAAGCACTGTCTTTACATTTTAGACATTAGCATCCTTCATCTGACCTTGTCAAACAGACAATCATCTAGTAAATACTGTCACACCTTTGAATAGATAAAATTGGCAACAGAGCAGAAATGTGATATTTAGAAACTTGATCCAGAGTTTCTCTTTATAGATCTTCATCTGGATGGCATTCCTACTACAGCCTATAAGTCTGCAGAATTTTTTGTGAGTCAGTTCTGTGCTAACCACAAGGCTCCAAGAGCATCAGCCAGTCAAAAATAAAACTTAAATCATTCTTCATCCTCTTTAGTGAACAACTGCTTTTTCTCAGAACAGATATATGCAAAGAGTAATGTACTAAAGATGTATCTACCTAGAAAGATATACCACTACACCATCTACCAGTTATAGCATAGCTTTATTTGTACACAACAGAGACCTATTGATTCAAAAATTATATTTTTTCATAGATTTTACCTAAGTTTAATATTGGCACCTAATGACAGCTTATATACTTGAATGCTTAAATGACAGCTTCCACTTACTCAAACTTTTGAATATTTTTAATAGTTATTTTCTCATCCAAAAATGAAGCAAGAAAAAAATTCAGTGTGCAATTCTCATTGTTAAGTCTTTTCTGTCCTTACCCTAAACCTTCATAGGCATTTGGTCTTTAACTCAGCATACCAGTGCTGTGATATTTCATGCCAACTTTAGCAAGATATTATAAATCAGAACTGTTACATCAGTCACAAAGTATCTAGGATACCTCCTTCACCGAGAGTTATCTTCTACAGCACTCAGAGCAAGGAAATTCCATGTGGCTGGAGACTAGAGTCTTATGCACAACTTTATGAAATAGATTTGTCCAATAAGATTACTAACAGATTATTCCCTGCATCCATATTTTCAGTTGGAAGAGATCACATTAGCCAACAAACCAGGACTATACCGTGTGTTATATAAAGAAATGGTATTAGCTAAGAAAAAGAGGGTTACATGATGTGTTATATAAAGTATACATGCAGTACCATATTGCATATGCTATACATTAATTATACTCCCATCTTCTATATTGAGCTTACATCTTAAGAAGGACTCAACAATAAGTTGATTGATAGATTACATACTCAGAAGCTATTGAAAATGTATTAAAAATCTCAGATAACTTTACAGAGGAGATCATAATCACTTTCTGTTTAAGAGGTAGGGAACTGGGAATTTTAATTCTGAGCAAGATGTAACACCCACTGACATATTTCCCTATATACGCAGATGTCATCATATCAAGAAATCACCAACGCATTTTCTAGGTAACTTACTCACTTCATCTTCTCCGAGGAAAATGTGGGAGCCTTGACCACCTTCAGCAAAAGGAAGAATAACCAGCTCCTTCAAGTTCTAATGTGCTTTTGGTACTCTGTCAGGTATGCAACTTGGTCAATACATTCAAAGTCTTATAAAATAAGCAGTATTTTACTGTTTGTTTTGGTTGGTTTTTTTTTTTTTTAACCTGAAGTATACCAGTATTACAGCATAAGTCCTTCCATGTAACTATTTCCATACTAATATTTCAAATGCTTTCAATTAAAGTATTTGAAAAAGACACAGAAAGCATCACATGCTATACGGGTGTGACATTTAAGCACTGCTTAGGGAAACAGCAAGCAAACAATTCTTGCCGTAGGGTTGGGAGGAGGTGGTTTGTAGGGAGTGTTAAATTTGCTCATTTAAAGTATGCAATCTGTAGGCGAGATTGTGAGCAATTTGTTTCAACAGATAAGCATAACAACAAAACTTCCAGCATTTTGGTGATGAGGATTTCACAAGCTGACCCTTTTCTCTAAAACACAGTTCAGATTTTTTCATTGTTAAAAGGAGAGTTTTGTTCAGAAACACAAGTTTCAGCAGTGGCTTATTTGTCAGCAGTCTTTCGTGAAAGTTTAAATTGAACAGGTTTGAATCAAGTACTTCTATGAAAGTTTAATGTGGCACAGCCTCACGGTATACTTGACTGTTTAGCATGAGGAGGCAAGGCCGGTGGAACAACAGCCCACACACAAGCTCAGCAGCTGAACTCCTGTTTCGGGAAGAAAAAGAGGGAGCTGCATTTCTGCCCTTACTGCTGCCAGAAAGGTGTCTCTTTTCCTGCGTTACCCCTGTGATGCAAAATTCCTTCCACTGTGAATGAAACCCCAACCTCCAAGGGCTCTGGACAGACACACCCACTGAGCATTAAGTTTACTTCACCAGCCCCACCATATTTCACCTTTCAAAGCAAACAAGATAATCAAAAGTGCAAATTGCGAGTAGACAAACCGAAAGCCCATGGCTTCTATGGGTTACCATTCCCTTCTCATCTAATCAAGAAATATCCCTGCTACAGCTGGACTTTAATATCCACGTTCTCAGTGCCCGATTAGCTACTCTGAATACTTTAAAGCCCTACCATGTGCTCTCACAGGAGCACACCACCACCAAATGCTTTAACAGACCCACATTGTCCTTCAGTCAGTGCTCATTTATTTATCATACAGGCTGCACTCAGCACTTTCACCCTTACAGGGAACATAACACTCCCTGTTACATTCCTAATTGTCATACAGGAGTAGTAATCCTAAATGGCCAAAGCTACAGACAAATACTCTTTCCAACTACTTTTCCTACTTCAACCTCCACAGAAAAAATAAGGGTAGATATTTCTATTATTTATGCAAAGAGAAACATACACGTAACTGTGCGTGGGTTGTGTTGTTAGCTAAGAGTTGCATCTATTTTTTTTTTTCAGTTCTGTGCTTTCTTGTTGAAAGCCTGTTGAAGTGATCAAGTTAAAAGTCAACAACGTGATCTACCTCAAACAACATTCAAATAATGATGTTGGAAATGATACAACTTTTAAATTTTTTTATGTAACTTTAGTCAGGGGTTTGTTCTCCTTTGCCCAGGGGGAGAGGAATTGAAGAGTCTCTTTACAAGACTCTTCACCGGCAGAGGCCCGATGAGTTTAACATCCACAGACTGGGAGTAGCCAAAAGATACACAGGAGATAAGCGAACATTAATGGTCATTAAGAGACATTATCCCCCAACATCACCCCCTGGCGCGGTCAGAGACACGTGGTCTGGGAAAAGACTGATAAGAGAACTGAGGAATGAGGACCAAATTAGCATCGAAGGCAAATGGATCAATAACCAATAGGAGATCGAATACTAAGAACCGTGTAATTTAAGACCAATGAACAAGAATTTCTTTGGGTTTTGTCTGTATTAACGTGTGAAAAGTTCTGATAATGGATTATGTGTAATGGAATGATTTTCACTCCACCACCCGGGCATGTGTGGATGAAATTATTTCTATTGCACATCCTGGCCAGAATAAAGCAATGCCTTAATTCTCTAACACAAAAAGATGTTGTTGGAGAGTTTTTGTTTTTCCCGCAGTTTCAGTGACAATGACAACCTATTGCTAGTAGCCATGTTCACTTCTCCTCCCTGTGGAAAGAACACTCAAGTTGGACCAGTAAAAGAGGAAATGCTGGCCATGGTAAAAGTCAGAGAGATAGGCAGAAAGGGAGGCTTCTGCCTACCCCTCAGCTTCAAAAGGGGGAACAGATATATATTCACCTAGGAAGATGAGTGAAGAATAAAATACCTACAAGAAACGATGAGCACAGGAAAAGCCTCAGAAAGCTGCTGTTATGTCTCACTCCTTCATAGATACCAAGCAAACATCCCCTTTGAAGCTCTACCCATCTTGTCCTGTCCCCATCCTACACTACTCATGATCCAGGTCTGCACAGAAGTTTCTGTCAATGTCTGTCCAACAAATACTGTGTTTTATATAAATTTCTCCCTGTCACTGTCGGCAGTCAATCACAGAACCTGGAAAGGATTCTCCAGCAGAAGCTAAACTCAGCTGGTCCTGTGAGATGTGATCCAAAGAGGAAATGAGGTGCTGTAACCATGTGAAGCCAAAAGGAGAAGTGACAGATTACAAGTATAGCTCATTCAGAATCGTATTAAAACACTTGGGCAGGAACTTATCCAAGAACCCATATTCTTGCCTACCCTGCATTAAACTCACATATCATATTAAATGTATTCACTCCTTCAAAAGTTACCTGAACGCTCTCTACACGGAGCTCTTTCCCACCACCCCCCCCAACTATTTTCCACCTCTGCAACTACAGGGTCGAGATCTCTGTGATAGGACCTGTTTCCAAAGGCAGTCGGGTATCACGCTGCCCACAGGCTTCATCAGAGCTGGGTCACTGAAACTTTCCTAGACAGGTAACACCTACAAATGGCATTTGAGCACCTCAGCGTCTTTCAGTCTGCTGAGATGTACCTTCTGGCATTATTTTTTACACCAAATTATCTGTCCAAAAGCAGCTTTAATTAATAGATAATACCATTTAAAATAAATTCTAAATTCATTCATTTCTTGGCTGTTCACTGATCTATCTTGTCTATCCAAAATTCTGTTGCGTGACCCTCTGGTCTATATTCTTCACTCTGCTATGCCACCTTCACACCAGGAAATATTTTTGATCACTGTTTTCATTTAATACAACTTTCTTAAGGCCAACTGAATTTCTAGAGTAAAAGATTTTAAGTTCAGTGCCTCCAGCAATAATTCTCCATCCATTTTTAGCAAAAAGCCACATTAAAAAAAATAAAAATTTTTAAAAGGAATGCAACATTAGGGAGAAAAAGAAAATAAGAAACTTCTCTAGTCTGGCATAAGGCTGGCAATATGTGCCCATGATATGTGGTGCTTCCTCTAAAACTTCTGAGGGTGTCAGATTATACATCTACCAGGAGAAACAGGAGCGCACCATTCATACAAAATTAAGCTTCTTTGTGAACGCTGTTCTTTCTCAAGTCAGTGGAGCCAAAAGGTCAACAGTGAAAGGAAGAAAACTAAAATAGAAGACAATCTGGTAATTATGAGAACTTGAGAATAAAAGGTATAACTGAGATGGAACAGAACAAAAGGGGAACAGCAGCTCAGGATAAAAAGAAAACAAAGGATCAGAAGGTCAGAAAGCAGCTGCGAAGGTCTGGGACATGGGTGCCTAGCCTTTTAATTACTTAATGCAACAGTGACTGGTTAAACTGTATTCACTGCTACTGCCGCTTTCCCTTTAGAATTTACTGTTTGAAATGCTATGTCCGGCCACAGCAAACTCTCAGAACAAAGCCTGTTGTAGAAGTAGTCTTTACAACTTTTAAAAAATCATCTACAAACAACAAAACGAGTAAAGCTGTACAGCCACACGTAGGCATAATGAAATGTTAGCCCTTTGTTTCAATTTGCCACTCAGAGGTTAAGGTTCACAGCACCACATAGGAAGAACTTGATAGGGCCACTACCTTTTAACTAAGAGAAAACAATGCATTTACAAACACAAATGAGTCATTATCCAAACAAATGTTTAGAACATGTCTCAGGAAAAAAAAAAGATCAAAAAGACAGCCGAGTAAAAAAAAAAATCCTGTTACAGACTTAAACTCCACTTGAACAGTGAGCCTTTTACAAATAATTACCTGACAAAGCTGAAAACTTTCCAAATACCACATTCGGCTGAAATTTTAAAATGTAGTTTGATTTAGGGCATTTATACCACATCCCCTCCCCTTCCAGTGCCTTCATTCTGGGTATTTACCCTCATAGATCCGTTGTCCATTTTTAAACTGGAATGAAGCAGTCCCTAAGAGCTGTGTCAAACAGCAGCTGGCAACAGGTTAACCGAGACACTGCAGTTTTGGTCAAGAGGACCACTGTTTTTACCATGTAAGAGTTAAACGCAGTCACACTTATGTCTTTTCCCGTATGGTAACGCTCATTTCGGATAACAAAGGCAGTTTTTTTCTCCCAAGAAGTGTAAAGCAGGCACGTCCACACAAGCCCGTGACAGAGGATGCCCACGGGCAGGGTGGGTGGGAACAGGCCCGGGGGGCCGCGCCCGCGGCGGTGCCGGCCCTACCTGGGCGGGGTGGATGCCGAACGCGTCGCCGATCCGCGCGTACAGCTCGCGGGCGCTGCCGAAGCCCTCCACGCGGCCCGTGGGGCTGCCATGAGCCAGCTGCGTGTGGAACTGCAGCCGCGACGCGCCGGCGGACGGGGCCGGGGCCGGGGCCGCTGCGGGGGCCG